>SJYV01006839.1:888759-957602 GCA_006410875.1 Neotragus pygmaeus
TGGTAGTTCCTAACTGAATTCCTTGAACACACTCTGAGCTAACAAATTTGGAAGCTTTGTTTAATAAACTGAGTGTTCCCCACTTATAAAGCTGATGTAACAAAACTATAAAGTTAATTTTTCAAGAGTGAAACTTATGATCAATATTATGATTCACTGGTTCCACCTGTTCTCGTAACAAAATTGCAAATTGGGTACTGAAGAGGATAAAGGAGTCAGTCAAGACCTATTTTATACAGTTTGGAGGCTTTTCAATTATGTTACTTTCTATCTTTCTTCTTTCAACTTTGAATTACTGACTGCTCCTAATCAAAGCTCAGTATAATTCTTCCTACTCACAATATGCTGTATTTCAAAGGACAACCTTTTCAGCTAAGAAAATTTTAACTAACTTTGATGAACTTAACTGGAATAATTAATGTCTCTTAAGTCTCCTTATCTCTCAATAATGGTATACCTAGAACTATTTTTATTCTTTGTCAGGCACGTACTATTGCACTTTTAGATGATCTTAAAGATCTCTGATATAAATATTCATTGAAAATCTTCAAAAAGGTAAACATAGTATGAAATCATAGCCCAGTTTTCCCCACCTCAAAGATATAATGCACAGACTCATATTAATTAAACTATAAGCGCCTGGATCCTAATTAGGAACCCTGGCCTCAACATTCTAAAAAAGTCCCAAATACTTTCTGACTGATCCTGTTCCCATGGAAACTAAAGTTGAGAAGCAGCTTTTAAAAGACAAAAGAAATTGCAAAATGGTACCAAAGAAATGAGCTAAAAGACTTATTCTGTATTTCAAAATAAAGGAAGAAACACTTAGCAATTTAAAAAATATATACACAAAACTTAAGAAATGCATGATATATAAGAATATTTATTTTTGTTTAAAACAGCATCAATGCTTTTCTTTTAATATTAACTTTCAGAAAAAGGGCTAGAAAATTAGGACTTTTTCCATTTTCCTTTTAATGATCTGTGATGCTGTTAGGTTGACTAAATTCGATAATAAATCCCCGACGATATTGAATGTGCTCATTTTTGGATATTTTCCCATTTACTTAAATAGGATTTTCAGATCATGAAATATTTATTGCAGGCTTATGGGTTACCCTTCAGGTTAATACTGCTCTGAATTCAATTTGAGCTGTGAACGTGAAAGGCATTTATATATGTTGAGACAGCCACACTGAAAATATTACTAAATGTCAAGAAGTATTTTAATAACACATTAAGATATTTAAACTATGAACCACAGCCTAAACAGGATATTCAAATTATTTTCTTATTATGATAAGAGTTAGTCATCTTTGCACTGTGCCTGCGGGACGCTGCGTGCAGATTCTAAATCTGTGCGTAACAAGACTGAAGCTCCGTCTCCCCTCCTCCGGCATCCAATCTCCTCAGTCCTCTCCTTGTCTAGATACTCTGTCTCCCCCCAACACACACACACAATGAGATTTGGAGTCAGCAGTTCTAACTTCTTCTTGTCCTACCTCTGCATTTATCCCTAAAGACATCCTAAGCTTCTGCTTCTCATGTATGAATCTGTGATAAAAATAGTTTCTAGCTACCACACAGGGATGTTAACACGAGAATTAAATACTATAATTCCTCTGAAAGCATTCATTTTTTTTTTTTCAATCCTAGAGTTCCATTCAAATGCTATTTTTTTTTTCACTCTTAATTCCCCAGATTACCCATTACTTCATTCTGATCTTTCCCCTTCTTCATCCTTGGCCTCCAGATAGCAGCTCACTTGGCAAAATTCCCTCCGGCTTCCAGGACACTGTTCTGTTGACTGTCTATTATTTCCTCAGGCACATTTTCTTCGTTGTCTCTGCTCCTTTATATTCTTTAACTGACCACATTCTCCAGAGGTCAGTCCTATGACCCTTACTAATCGACCTCTATGTTTCTTCCCAGAATGAATTCACCTTTCTATTTTTATTTACCACTTGAATAAAGGGGATAGGTACAGAGGAGTGACGTGTCTCACCCTCTTTCCACTAGCCTAACAGACATTTTTAGTTGACTATTTTCTTGCCTCCTAAAGTATAAAAAGTAATCATTTCTATTCCATTTAAATATTACAATTTCTCTGGTTTTTCACATTTACAAGTATTGTTTTGGTGTCTTTGATGTCCCCTGTATTTGATCTACCACTAAGCCTTACCAATTTCTATTTTATTATTTTTCATGATAGTTTTTTGCAGATTCTTTTGATGTCTTTACTGAATTGTTACAATATGATTTCTGATTTTATGTTTTGGTTTTTTGGCCACAAGGCATGTGGGATCTTGGCTCCGAGACCAGGGATTGAACCTGCAGCCACTGCACTGGAAGGCGAAGTCTTAACCGCTGGACCACCAGGGAAGTCGCTGAATTTCTGTTTTAAACGTCTTCTGGATTTAACTCTCTTTAAACAACGTTTTGACAGCTGCCACTTTAACCTTGGATTCTATTACCTAATACTCGGGCTAAAGTTACCTCTTTCCTCCTCTTTATTCCATAGGTAAAGGGTCAAAATGACTGTTTACTTCAAATATCATTTTTTGGCGTATTGCTTCACTCATCAAAACTGGCATCAGTTCTCTGTTTCCTACCACATCAAATAGAAACCTTAAACAGAATACACAGGAGGACATGAGCTCCGTGAGTACCAAGCCACTTTGGGCACCCCGTCTTACTCCTTTTAAAACAAACGCCACTGTGTGGATCACAATAAACTATGGAGAATTCTGAGAGAGATGGGAATACCAGACCACCTGACCTGCCTCCTGAGAAACCTATATGCAGGTCAGGAAGCTACAGTTAGAACTGGACATGGAACAACAGACTGGTTCCAAATAGGAAAAGGAGTATGTCAAGGCTGTATATTGTCACCCTGCTTATTTAACTTATATGCAGAGTACACCATGAGAAACACTGGGCCGAAGAAGCACAGCTGGAATCAAGACTGCCAGGAGAAAAATCAATAACCTCAGATATGCAGATGACACCACCCTTATGGCAGAAAGTGAAGAAGAACTTAAAAGCCTCTTGATGAAAGTGAAAGAGGAGAGTGAAACAGTTGGCTTAAAGTTCAACATTCAGAAAATGAAGATCATGGCATCCGGTCCCATCACTTCATGGGAAATAGATGGGGAAACAGTGGAAACAGTGGCAGACTTTATATTTTTGGGCTCCAAAATCACTGCAGATGGTGATTGCAGCCATGAGATTAAAAGACATTTACTCCTTGGAAGAAAAGTTATGACCAACCTTAGATAGTATATTCAAAAGTAGAGACATCACTTTGCCAACAAAGGCCCATCTAGGCAAGGCTATGGTTTTTCCAGTGGTCATGTATGGATGTGAAAGTTGGACTATGAAGAAAGCTGAGCTCTGAAGAATTGATGCCTTTGAACTGTGGNTGCAGATGGTGATTGCAGCCATGAGATTAAAAGACATTTACTCCTTGGAAGAAAAGTTATGACCAACCTTAGATAGTATATTCAAAAGTAGAGACATCACTTTGCCAACAAAGGCCCATCTAGGCAAGGCTATGGTTTTTCCAGTGGTCATGTATGGATGTGAAAGTTGGACTATGAAGAAAGCTGAGCTCTGAAGAATTGATGCCTTTGAACTGTGGTGTTGGCGAAGACTCTTGAGAGTTCCTTGGACTGCAAGGAGATCCAACCAGTCCATTCTAAAGGAGACCAGTCCTGGGTGTTCATTGGAAGGACTGATGCTGAGGCTGAATCTCCATTACTTTGGCCACCACATGCGAAGAGTTGACTCATTGGAAAAGACCCTGATGCTGGGAGGGATTGGGGGCAGGAGGAGAAGGGGACGACAGAGGATGAGATGGCTGGATGGCATCACCAACTCGATGGACATGAGTTTGGGTGAATCCCGGGAGTTGGTGATGGACAGGGTGGCCTGGCATGCTGCGATTCATGGGGTCACAAAGAGCTGGACACGACTGAGTGACTGAACTGAACTTTGTTCTAACCAATAAGAACTCTGAAAGAGGCAGTTTAGAATAANCCCGGGAGTTGGTGATGGACAGGGTGGCCCGGCATGCTGCGATTCATGGGGTCACAAAGAGCTGGACACGACTGAGTGACTGAACTGAACTTTGTTCTAACCAATAAGAACTCTGAAAGAGGCAGTTTAGAATAAAAACACGTTCACAACTCCACACAAAATAACTTTATTGTCACAGGATAAATATGGTACATTTCCCCTATTTAAAAATATAAAATGTTAAATTATAAAGAAGATTGTTCTCAGACTCTCAGTCATGCCTGACTCTTTGTAACCCCATGGACTATAGCCCATCAAGCTCCTCTGTCCATGGGATTTTCCAGGCAAGAATACTGCAGTGGGTTGCCATTTCCTCCTCCAGGCGATCTTCCTGACCTAGGGATCATAAAGAACCTTATCATCATTAAATCAAACTCTCTTCCTCATTTTAGAAATAAGGAGAATAGCCAAATCATTACCCAGCACAGAACAGACACAATCTTAGTTCCTTGGATCCCAAGCTCCGTTTCATTCACATCATACTTTCTGGTTCTTGTGAATAAATTTGAAATTTACAGTTCAAAAGATAAGGAAGTTCTTTGAACCATTCAGTGGAGATATTTCACATGGATATTTAATCTATGGATTCAATAATGTGTCACTGTCAAGTAGACGTTAGACATATGCTTTATAAAATTAATTTTAAAATGAAGGTGATTCTGGCCGTCATCCTCGTTAGTATGAAAGAACATGCGCTGGAGTAGCCCCAGCAGGGAAATGCAACCACTGTTCTTTCAGGTAAAAGGTAGGAACTCATTGTCCTCTGAAAAGACACATTTCTATCCAACACATTCACTGGTGAGGTAACTTAGCTTTATTTATTTTTTTTTAAGTGCCTCATATCCCACTTCTAAAATTATTGTCCTTCCTGGTGGCTCAAAGGGTAAAGAGATGCAGGTTCAATCCCTCAATCAGGAAGATCCCCTGAAGGAGGGAATGGCAACCCACCCCAATATACTCATTTTGGAGAATCCCATGAACCGAGGCGCCTGGTGGGCTACAGTCCACAGGGTCGCCAAAGTCAGACACAGTTGAAGCGACTGAGCAGCAGCATGGGAGAAGGCACTGGCACCCCACTCTAGCACTCTCGCCTGGAAAATCCCATGGACGGAGAAGCCTGGTAGGCTGCAGTCCATGGGGTTGCTAAGAGTCGGGCACGACTGAGCGACTTCACTTTCAGTTTTCACTTTCATGCACTGNCTTCGGAGAAGGCACTGGCACCCCACTCTAGCACTCTCGCCTGGAAAATCCCATGGACGGAGAAGCCTGGTAGGCTGCAGTCCATGGGGTTGCTAAGAGTCGGGCACGACTGAGCGACTTCACTTTCAGTTTTCACTTTCATGCACTGGAGAAGGAAATGGCAACCCACTCCAGTGTTCTTGCCTGGAGAATCCCAGGGACGGTGGAGCCTGGTGGGCTGCCATCTGTGGGGTCGCACAGAGTCGAACATAACTGAAGCGACTTAGCAGCAGCAGCAGCAGCAGCAGCAGCATGAAGTTATTAATGACGTGAGTGTGAACATTAGTCAAATACATTAGACAGTGTGAGCAGTTTTGAAATGTGTTTGAATTGATAATGTCGATTGCTGGATATGCTCTTACCCTATAAGAAGGCTGCAAGTATTCTCTCATGTTGTTTTTAAGAGCCAGATGCTTGATGAGAAAGACCTAACTGAATCAGCCTCCATGAAATATATGCAAGAGAAAAAAATCTAAATATTTAGGAATTTAATCAACTCTCTTCTTTACATTCACCTTTTCTTGCCATCGGTCTATGGATGTGATATGCACTCACCTAATACTTTTACATTTTAGGGAATAAAATATTAAAGTCCCTTTCAAAAGAAATGAACTGGAAGGTCTGGGCTACATCATGAAGAAAAACATGGCTGTTATGCAATGGATTTACTCACAGACTTTGTTGTGTAACCAGGAGTTCCAGTCAGTGACATGGTATTTGCTTATTTGTTTGTAAGCATTTCACACTAGCAGTGTGAAAAAGATAAATTAGACTTAAAAGGGGGCTATTTAAAGAGAATGTTGGTTTCTTATACTGACTACCCTGGCCAAAATGTACAGTGTAAGAGAACAGATGTTTCAGATATCTAAGTATACTCATTTTGGTCTGTTTATTTTCTCTTTAAAGCTGGAGGCTTTAAGGAAGATTGTAGAAGAAAGCCCAGAGGGGTGAAGGAAAATATTAGAATTTCCATTTATTTTTAACATTCTTTTTTTGTTTGCTTTTATGGGTTTAAGTAGTTTTTTCTTGTCAAAAATTTCCAAACAGACACAAAAGTGGAGAGAACAGAACAATAAGCCCCATATTTCATTATTTGGTTTAAAAAAACTGTAAAAAAGACTTTGCCATATTGACGTCTACTGCTTTTTTGTTGGTGAGAAATTTTCAAGTAAATCACACACATTAAATTTTTCCTTTATTATTTAAGTATCAACTCAAATTGAAGACATATGTGTACAACTTTAGAACAGCTAACAAAATTTGAAATAATTCCTTTTATTGTTGTTCAGTCACTCAGTCGCATCTTGCTCTTTGCAACCCTGTGATATCCAATCTTAGTCCAATTTCCTTGATGTCTCATTTGAAGAATCCAAACCATGTCTCAGCATTACACTGGCTTTTAAGCTTTTTGTCTTGTTTCATTTTTATGTTGTTTTAATCTTGTTTGTTTTAAAGACCTAACCTACTCTTTCTTCCATTTACTTTTTTTTTTTTTTTCTTTCACACCACTGACTTGTTGCAGAAACCTGGTCAGTTACTGTGTAGAAAAACCCAGTTTCTGGATTTGACCCTTCCTGGGGTCATTTATCCTATGCATCTACTCACCTTCAAGAAGTCAGCTTGCCTAGACAGTTGATTCAAGGGAAGGTCACTTTTGTCTTGTTTTTGAAGGATGGTCAAAAATATTACGGGCTCAGCGGTAAAGAATCTCTATGCAATGCAGGAGACGCAGGTTGGGAAGATCCCCTGGAGGAGTGTATGGCAACTCACTCCAGTATTCTTGCCTGGAGAATCCCATGGACAGAGAAGCCTGGTGGGCTACAGTCCATGGGGGCGCAGTCGGACATGGTTGAAGTAACTTAGCACAAATGCCCGCCAGAATACTACATTGCTTCCTAACACTGTATCCTTCCTATTATATCATTGAACCTTTGGTTGTCCCACTTTTAATGAGGGTAAGATTAACTAGTGATTTCAGGTGATGAACAGACTGTTCCTTCTATTGTAAACTTTCCCATCAACCATTTTTCTAATGTTTTTACCCATTAATAATCATATCCTAAACCAATTACAAATTTTAAGATAATGATAATTAGATTCTATTTTTTCTCTTATCTTTGCACATTTATTAGCTTGAATTCTTTAAAGAAGAACCTTTCCGTGTTAAGGCTATGTGGTTAGATATGCAAACATAAAGGAAATCAGGACAGTGCCTTACTATTGACCGCCAACTCTCAGAGTAAGAAGCAACTGACAGTTAAGATGGTGATCAGAATGGTAACTGTGGTTTGTTTTTTTTTACTTTCTCTTTTTGGTATCTGTTTAATTAATATATTTAAAAAATACATCCAACATCTTTAAGTCAACTGCATTCAATATTTTAAAAAATATTTTGACTCTCAAATTGCCTCTAATTTAGCCAAAGGGAGCCTTTTAATGTTGATTCCTGTGTCTTGTAGACACACCTTCAGGAGCTGTGAGCCTTCTAACTTGGTTTTTGGTGCAACAAAACGTCCCATCTTATATACGCCAAACTCTAAACATAGAGTCAGATGTTCCTCCAAAAACCTCTAGCCACTGCCAGTGTGTAACGGTATTGAGCAATCACAGTCTTTCTGTGATCATTTTTATGGAGTTGTAGGATAGATTATATTATTATTCCCAACTACTCATTCCCTTCCCACTTATTATCACATGATTTCCAGGGCATTCTGGCAGGCAGAATATACTTCCCTATCCCAGTCCACAGTCTGGCCATGTGATGTACTTTGACTAATGCACATCCACCATGTTAAGTAGAAGCTTTCAGAGATTTTATGATTTAGCTCTGCCTCCTGCCTTTGCAGAGACATTACTTTGTCAACATTTCCGTATAGTCAAAGCTATAGTTTTTCCAGTAGTCATGTACATATGTGAGAGTTGGACCTTGAAGAAGGCTGAGCGCCGAAGAATTGATGCTTTGAACTGTGATGTTGAAGAAGACTCTTGAGAGTCTCTCAGACAGCTAGGTGATCAAACCAGTCAATCCTAAAAGAAACCCATCCTTAGTATTCATTAGAAGGATTGAAGATCAAGCGCCAATACTCTGGCCTCCTGATGCAAAGAACCAGTTCATTAGAAAAGACCCTGATGCTGGGGAAGATTGAAGGCGGAAGAAGGGGATGACAGAGGATGAGATGGTTGGATGGCATCACCAACTCAATGGACATGAGTTTGAACAAATTCCGGGAGATAGTGAAGGAGAGGGAAGCCTGGTGTGCTGCAGTCTATGGAGTCACAGAGAGTCAGACACAACTGAGCAACTGAACCACCACCTGCTTTGCCCTTGGCCACAGGGACTGTCTCTCTCAAACAGGGCCAGCTCCTTCAGCCTGAGGCCGGAATGAGGCAACAAACAGAACAGAGATTCAGCAGCTGACCTGGAGTCACCAAAATGGAATGCCAGCAAAAATGATGCATACGGTTGAAAACTACTGAGATCTGGAGATTCCTTATTACTTTATAAAAGCTGACTGATAACCGCCATGATTTCATCTAGGCCTTTCAATGGACAGACACAAGAAATGTGTTGCTTTATTTTTGTATTTTTATTTTTTTAAGTTGAAATATAGTTGATTTATAATGTTGTTAGTTTAATGTGTACAGCAATGTGATTCAGTTATATACATACATATCTATATTCTTTTTCAAATTCTTGCTCTTGAAAAGAGCATGATGAGTTCATAGTGCTATTTTCAGTTCAAATATAACATTATAGGGCTTTTCTTAGCATTAAAAATATTACATACCTGATAGTATATTTTCCCACACTGAAATTTTTGATCTCTCTGTATTCATAAACCACTGATTTGAATTGGTTTGTAATACAAAGTAGTTTTGAAAGAGCAAAACTGCTATCTGAAATTACTTTAGGTTACAAAAGTATTTGCAGTTTTATTCATACTTAAAGTACATCCTACTATTCAGTGTAATATTAATGTGTTAAGCTCAAACTGGAGTGATTAATTCTTTCCTCTAAGTGGTTACCTCTCTGGTTTGACACACAGTAGGTTAATCTCTTTCTATCTGTTTTCAATTTTCAGAGATAGATGCTTTAATGAATTTTGTCTTTTAAATATAATCTTAAAGTTTTCAAAATCAAATCTGGGTAATAATTTAAGAGGAATCCATCCTATTCCTGTCCCTTCCACTCACTTTGAAAAGTTTTAACTTCCCAATATTACTTTCTTACAAAAAAGGTAGCCTGTGCAACCATACAGTTCTGCACCTTGCTATTTTCACTTACTATGTCCATATACGAAGATCACCCTCATTCCTATTTGTGACTGCATTGCAAACCATTTTGTTATTTATTCAGCTAATATCCTATTAATGGGCACTTGACTATTTTCAATCTTTTTTATAATAAATAATTTCTGTTATTTATTCAGCCACCTCCTTTAGATGGGTATCTGATTTTCAATTTTTTATAATAAATACTTTTGAAATAAATAATACTATGCATGAATCATGTCCTGTTTTGTACAACTCTGGAACTGGTTCTCCATAGGGGGATTGATGAGTCAAAGGGTAGGTATGTAATTCTTCTGTATGTTGCTGAACTCCACTTCAGAGCAGACACATCATTGCATAGCCCATCGGGACTGTGTGAAATGCCTGTTTCCACTCTGCCTCAATAACAGAGTATGCAGATGAGTTACGTGTTTTAGTTCTTGCTAATCCGAGGCAGGAGATGCTGTCTTTTTGGCGGTTTATTTACATTTCAAGTTATGTTGAACAGAGCTTCACACTTCGCAGCTTTTTGTTTATTTCGCTGAGAAGCTTGGGGAATCTTAGATCCCCAACCAGGGATTGAACCCAGACCCTTGGCACTGAAAGCTCAGAGTCCCACCCACTGGACCCACCAGGGAATTCCCAAGAACTTCATGCTTGAAGAACCATTTGAACTGCTCTTCCAGGAACTCTCTGGGGCTTGCAGGTGCATGCTAGCGCGTGCATGTGTATATGTCTGTATGCACCCATAGCCATTTTTCTATTCTGCTCTTTTTATTTTTATTTCCATTTTTAGGGGCTCTTTGTTATATCAGTGACAATACTCTTTGGTTGAGGCTTAAATTGCAAACATCTTTTGCCAATTAAACATTTAACTTTTGATTTGTGTATAGTGTTTTATTTTTTCATGCAAACACTCTCTTTGGATATATAGTCCAGTCCATAGAAGACTGTATCATGTTTCGTTTTGTTTTGTTGGGGGGTAATGGTCTTATTTATTTATCTATATACATTTAAATCTCTGAATCATTTGGACTTTACCCCCATGTACACTATCAGGATCAGATCCAATTTCCCTTAAATCACTGCACAACTGTTATAATATTTAGTAAGGATTCTCGATAGTTTGAGATGCTACCATTTTCTATGTAGATAAACAGATGGATGGATGGATGCAGACATAGAGAAAGGTCAGTATAGATAGGTAGAACTCTTTTTATCCCTGCTTACTGTCACTGCTGCTTGGTTGTGTCTGATTCTGTTGTGAGCCCATGGATTGCAGTCTGACAAGCTTCCCTGTCCATGGGATTTCTCCCAGCAGAAAACTGGCGTGGGTTGCCATTTCCTCCTCCAGGGGATATTCCCAACCCAGAGACTGAACTGGCATCTCTTGCGTCTCCTGCATTGGCAGGCAGATTCTTTACCACTGTTCCACCTGGGAAGCCCATCTTTATCTCTAACTTTTCTACATCTATAAATGAACTTAGGCCACTTTCTGGACTTCATATTCTGTTCCATCCGTTTGTCAGCCTCTTCATGTACTGGTTCCACAGTGTTTTAATTACAGAGGAATCATCAAATTCTATAATATAGGCCACCACCACCTCATTTCCACCCAAAGGTATGAGCATTTATTTTTCATCATCTCATTTAATATTTATTTATGTATATTTTATAATTAATATAAAATATTGATACAAAAACATACATATATAATTTACAAACAAAAACAATGTTGGGACATAGTCTCTTAAAAAAAAAAAAGTAGAATACAGAGTCCAAAAAAAAAAAAAATTGAGGATCACTGATCCAAACAGTGATTTTTGAACATTACAGCATCCTCAGACAGTTTTCGGTGGAGGGCGGTGGAGCAGCACAACAGAGCTGAGATTCTTAGGATGTATCTAATCCTGGCATTTGCCTGATGCTGAACTATGTGATAATACCCTTGGACTAAGATGATGAGTCACCTGGATTCTGAGGAAGTTTTTTCAGTGCTACTGAGCAGATCCCACAAGAAGATGTTATGGTTACTGAAGAAGAATTCCTAGGGAAACCATCTTTGGTTTGGAAATAAAGATCACTTTATCAGATCCTGTCCTCTCAGCTCTCTTCAGAAACATCTGGGATCTCTCTGGTGATCCAGTGGCTAACACTCTGAGCTCTCAATGCAGGGGGCCCAGGTTCGATCCCTGATGAGGAACTAGATCCCACAGGCCACAATAAGAGTTCTTGTGCTGCAATGAGAAGACCCTATATGCCCCAACTGTTTATCTGGCACAAATAAATAATAAAAACATTAACAAATAAAATAACATTATGTGTTTGTCTCTTTGGGGACACGAATTGCTATGATATCAACTGAGTAGCAAAGGGATAGGACCATGAGGGGAAAGTCTGGAATCCCTTGTTCCAGAGAATTCTTTTAGAACTCTCTAACATCCTATGTTGTATTTTATCTAAGGAGATACTGTTTGATTCATAAGTTTATAATCAAAGCTTATCAATTCAGGAGAAGCTTATATGTTTTTATGATACAAGGAGGCATCAGGTAATCAGCACCTGTTTAAGGCAGACCTGTCCCCATACTTCCCAGTAACTATAGGGAGGTCACAGTTAATAAGGAAGGAGGGAGTTTGAGGAGCAATAAAATTACACATTCATTATTGCTGCTGTTGTTCAGTTGCCAAGTCCTGTCCGACTCTTTGAGACCCCATGGACTGCAGCACACCAGGCTTCCCTGTCCTTCACCATCTCCTGGAGTTTGCAAAAGTTCATGTCCATTGAGTCGGTGATGCCATCCAATCATCTCATCTCTGGTTCCTCTGCCTTTTCTAAATGCACTCATTAAGGGCTATGAATTTTACATGTCTCCTGGGATTTTCATTACTAAAAAAATTTGTAGTTGTATGGAGCTAAGAGGCAAATACACAAACTCCAGGTTACTTACTTTCTTTTAACCAGTTATTACTATGTGCCAGCCCCTATGCTGGGTTCCAGGGACACAGAGATGTGTTGTCTCTGCCCTCAGCAAACTCACAGTCCAAAGATGCAGGTGTAAAGTGGTAAGAGTACAGCCCAACAAGTGCTGTAGAGAAGCAGCTACATGGCAAGAGCACCAGGATTATAGCGAGCAGGAGACTCCGGCTCTGAAGAATGGATGGGCTGGAAAGACTTAAAAGGAGAGGTCAGGGATTTTGGAGTTAGACCTTTAGAGGGCAATTGCGTTTGGCAACATGGAGAACATATGGACAAGGACAACAATGGCAGCAAAGATGTGCTTTGGAAAGGAGAAACATTGTATCTAGGTAAAATGGTGCAGAGGTTCACTCCCGTACACACACTTACAGGCACAGCTGGGGCACAAAAGAACCTGACTTCTGGCACCAAAAACATTATATGGGGTCAAAGTACAAAGATCCCACAACTCCAATCAGTTTACATAAAACTTTTATCATATTTTTATGGAATAGCTCACTGTGCTTAGATTATTGGATTAAATAATGGAATGATTCAGTTCAGTTCAGTGGCTCAGTCCTCTCCGACTTTGCAACCCCATAAATCACAGCATGCCAGGCTTCCCTGTCCATCACCAACTCCTGGAGTTCATTCAAACTCACCTCCATTGAGTCAGTGATGCCATCCAACCATCTCATCCTCTGTTGTCCCCTTCTCCTCCTGCCTTCAATCTTTCCCAGCATTGGGGTCTTTACTAGTGACCAGTAATTACATTATTGGATTAAACAGATCAGTGTTTATTTACACTTGAGTCACTGTTTATTTCATGGCGTCCATTCTACTTCTGATTAAAATCCATTCCTATTTTAAAGTGCCTCTAAAGTAAAAAATAAAAAAAAATAAAGTGCCTCTAGAGCGTTTTTTTTAAAACATAAACACAATTCTCTCTTTTCAAATTTAGCACTTTTCCAGTAGTTCAACGTGTTCCAATTTTATTTATGGTCATTACTTCTTTGGTCTCTTTTAAAAATAGCAGCAGCTCGCACTTGTCTGTAAATCTTAGCTGGAGCTCGTGTCTCCGCCCTGTCTGGGTGTCAGCCCTTACTCTCTTCTTCGGATTTTTTCATTGGGTCTCCTTGGAATTCCTCTCTTTCTAGTTTTGATCACTTGTTTGGGAGTTTATTTCCTTCTGTTGTGTTACATCACTTGATTTCACTACTTCTATTTAGTGATTTTAACTAGAAGATAATCCCTACTGCATCTTGGCATAAGGGTTTTTTGGTTTGTTTTTTTTTTTTGGTTACAAAAAAAAAGTATTGTTCTGTTTGTTTTTTAAAAATTAATTTATATTGGAGTATAGTTGCTTTACAATGCTGCTATGTTAGTTTCTGCTATACANCTGAAACTCCAGTACTTTGGCCAGCTCATGCGAAGAGTTGACTCACTGGAAAAGACTCTGATGCTGAGAAGGACTGGGGGTAGGAGGAGAAGGGGACGAGAGAGGATGAGATGGCTGGATAGCATCACTGACTCGATGGACGTGAGTCTGAGTGAACTTCAGGAGATGGTGATGAACAGGGAGGGCTGGCATGCTGCGATTCTTGGGGTCGCAAAGAGTCGTACACAACTGAGCAACTGAACTGAACTGAACTGACTTTCTGACAGTCAGATGTTTCCAGGTAAATATATTATGAGCCGAGATTCTGGCGGCTTCTCGTACCTAGAGAAACACTAACGTCATGAACCAATGTCCAGTCCTGGTTCTCCTAAGTAATCCCTGAGCAGCTTTTCTACTTCTCTTAATCTTTAGGCCTTGTAACTTTAACTTTCTTGTAAAGTTTATTTCTTCTAAAATACCACAAATTTCCAAGTGATCGTGCAAGAATATTCCCTGCCCAACACCTAGACAATGCTGAAACAAGTCACCTAATCATTTCCTGGACACTCATCTCTCTTCATAAATGCACCCTGACAGAGTAGGCAAAAGGAACCCAGAGCCCCATGCGCCTCTGCTCAGCCTGAAGAAGCCAGAGCGGTCNGAGAGTCCCTTGAACTGCAAGGAGATCCAACCAGTCCATTCTGAAGGAGATCAACCCTGGGATTTCTTTGGAAGGAATGATGCTAAAGCTGAAACTCCAGTACTTTGGCCACCTCATGCGAAGAGTTGACTCACTGGAAAAGACTCTGATGCTGGGAGGGATTGGGGGCAGGAGGAGAAAGGGATGACCGAGGATGAGATGACTGGATGGTATCACTGACTCAATGGACGTGAGTCTGAGTGAACTCTGGGAGATGGTGATGAACAGGGAGGCCTGGCGTGCTGCAATTCATGGGGTCGCAAAAAGTCAGAAACGACTGAGCGACTGAACTGAACTGAACTGACTGATTTATAATGTTGCTTGTTAGTTTCAGGTATACAACAAAGTGAACATATCTACATTTATTCTTTTTCAGATTCTTTTCCATTATAGGTTATTACAAGATACTGAATACAGTTCCCTGTGTTATATGATGGGTCCTTGTTTATTTTATATATAGTAGTGTGTATCTATTAATTCCAAACTCCTAATTTATCCCTCCCCATCCTTCCCTTTTAGTAACCATAAGTTTGTTTTCTGTGTCTGTGAGTCTATTTCTGTTTCCTAAATTTAGGATTCCACATACAACTGATATTATATGATATTTATCTTTCTCTGTCTGACTTCATTTAGTATAATAACCCCTAGGTCCATTCATGTTGCTGCAAATGTCATTATTTCATTCTTTTTACAGCTCAGTAATATTTCATTGTGTGTATGTACCATCTCATCTTTGTCCGATTGTCTGTCAAAGGACGTTTTGGTTGCTTCCATGTCTTGGCTCATGTGAATAATGCTGCAGTGAACAAATGTGGCACGTGTTTCTTTTCAAATTAGAGTCTATCTTTTCCTGATCTATGCCCAATAGTGGGATTGCTGGTAGTTATATATTTTTTTAAGGAACCTCCATACTGTTCTCCACAGTGACTCCACCAAATTACATTCCCACTAGCAATGGAGGAGGGTTCCATTGCAGGGAGTAGCTCTTGACCTACTTCATAGGTTCAGGATATTGTTTTGCTTCTCTGCTCATAAAACATAGGAAAATCCAAACTGCAGAACATCTCCGATCTACTTACCAGTCTGAAGATTCTGAGTAGGGTTTTGTGGTTCGGTCGGCAGTCATTCATTTGAACACACACATCCTCTCTCTTTCTGTCTCTCTCTCTCTGTCTCCCTCTGTCTCTCATGCACACACTCACACTCTTAGTAATACAGAAAGCCACTCTTCTTCCCATCACATCTGATCAAATCACCCGTCTAAGGGTGGTAACTTGGGGAAACTCTAAAAATACTTAAAAAAAAAAATCCTAATGGGAGGCAAACTCAGGCAGTGGAAAAGAGAACAACACTGAAAGAAGAGACATAATACTGGTAACCCAAGGAGCTACTGTTTTACGTTTATACATTAGAAACTGAACATAACGTTGGAAACACCTCAAGTATACATTTTTTTAATCCCTTAAAAACCAAAGAGCAGTTTTCTTCAAATCCCTTATTCAATTGAATAAACTACATTTCAAATAATCAAACCATTTTCTGTGGGTACCTGTACATAGTTAATGATATATGATTGTGTATGTATATATTTCAGTAAACGATGTAAAAGACATACTTAGGACCTTCGCTGATGGCTCAGTGATGAATTCACCTGCCAAGGCAGGAAGCATGGGTTTGATCCCTCATCAGAGATGATGCTGTATGCTACAGGGCAACTAAGCCCCTGCGCCACAAGTACTGACCCTGTGCTCCAGAGCCAGGAGGCACAACTACAGAAGCCCACTCACCCTGGAGCCTGTGCTCCGAGACAAGCAAACTCTCGTTGCCATTTTAGCACTGCCATTCGAGAAAAGTTCAAGCAACAACAAAGACTCAGCACAACCAACTATATAAATAAATACTTTTTTAAAAAGACATACTTGGCAAGTAATTGTCTGGACCACTCCGACTGCATCCAACTGGTCTCCCCACTTCAACTCCCCACCTACCCTGTTCTGCCCATTCTTCATCCTCCACCCACTGAGGTCTCTGTCTGAAATGCAAATCTGACTGACATTCAGTGTTCAAAAGCCTTCGCTGGCTTCTCCTTGTTATAGATTCAAAATCCTAAATATGTGTGTCCACCTCCACCTGCTGCCTCTCACCTCGCTGCTGTCCACACTCTGGCCCTACGCAACTTCTTTTATTCTTCCACCCTCTTTCTTCTCACTCTCCCCCAAGGACACCTGTGCACGTATGTCGTTGGCTGTATTGGTCTCTTCCATCTTCTTTACCCAATTACAGTATGACCTTTCACAGATATAGAGATGAATGTGTGTGTGTTTTATAATAAAACTTTAAAAAACATTCCAATTTTTTTTTACATTTTAAAGTTTTTATCTAGCTATTTTAATTTATTCTATTTTTTAGCCATGATGTGCAGCATCTTAATTCCCTGACCAAGGACCAAAGCTTTGCCCCCTCCAATGACTGCACAGAGTCTTAACCACTGAACCACCAGGGAAGTCCTTAAGATAAATTCTTAAAATAATGAAAGTAAATGAAACTTACTGCTTCATTCAAAGCTGTTTAAACTAGTACAATGCTTATGAAACAGCATAGTTTTTGTCTATGACTCTCAAAAATGTCAGAAATCCATTACGAGCGATAATATGAATGCTTAACTTCATGACCCCCCAAATTTAACAGTAATAACAGTACCTGGTTTTTAAGTGCGTTACACGTGTGGACACGTTTCTTTCTCCCTCATCCTCTATGAGGTTATCGGTACTATTATTGGAATTATCACTATTACAGGTGGGTCAGCTGATGCACAAAAGTCAAATGAGCTTGTACAAGGTCAAAGAACTAGTAAATGAACAGAGCTCAGCATCAGAGTACACGCTCTTTACCAGTACACTATGCCGTCTGAAATACAACCCCCAAAATGCAAATATATAAGCAGCAATATAATTTAAAGGGGCTTTCCTGATGGCTCAGTTGGTAAAGAATCTGCCTGCAATGCAGGAGAATCCCAGTTCGATTCCTGGGTTGGGAAGATCCACTGGAGAAGGCATAGGCTACCCACTCCAGTCTTCTTGGGGTTCCCTTGTAGCTCAGCTGGTAAAGAATCTGCTTGCAATGTGGGATGCCTGGGTTCGACCCCAGGGTTGGGAAGATCCCCTGAAGAAGGGAAAGGCTACCCACTCCAATATTCTGCCCTGGAGAATTCCACGAATTGAACAGTCCATGGGGTTGCAAAGAGTCATAAAAAGTACATGCTCTTTACCAGTACACTATGCCATCTGAAATACAACTCCCCAAATGCAAATATATAAGCAGCAATATAACTGAAAAGGAAGAGTTATGGTTGCTCCACAGGTTCTAGAATGTTCTTGGCCACAGTACTGATTTCACACATCCTGATTTTGGTTGGTGTGGTAGAGAGAATAATGGGCCCCCAAAAGTCATCCACAGCCTAAATCCAGAAAGCTATAAATATGTTGCTTTACTTAGTAAATAGGAAATAAGGTTGTAGATGGAATTAGTCGCTAACTAGTTGCCCTTGAGATGAGTAGATTATTCTAGATTTCCCAGGAGGGCCTGATATAATTTTAAGGGTCCTTTTAAGTGGAAGGGGCTTCCCAGGTGGCACAGTGGTAAAGACACTGCCTGCCAATGCAGGAGACTCGGGTTCGATCCCTGGGTTGGGAAGATCCTCTGGAGTAGGAAATGGTAACCTGTTTCAGCATTCTTGCCTAGAGAAGTCCATGGATAGAGGAGCCTGGTGGGCTACAGTTCAGGAGGCCAAAAGCTGAGCGACTGAGCATGCACACACATAAATGGAAGAAGGAGGCAGAAGAGAGAGAACCAGATATGCGGCAGGCCTGGCATTGCTGGCTTTGCATCTGGAGGAATGGGGCCATGGCTTGCCTCTAGAAGCTAGAAAAGACACAGAAACAGGTTCTCTCTAGAAACTCTGGAAGGAGCACTACGTCTCCCATATCTTGATTTTAGGCCAGGGAGACTTATTTCATATTTCTGACCTCTAGAACTTTAAGATTAAAAGTTCATGTTGCATTAAATGTGTGATAATTCATTATTGTGACAATAAGAAACTAATATAGTTAAGCTGTTTTTCTGAGTTCTGACCTCAGTAACAACTTCCAAGAAACTAGCGCCCAGTTTTAAGTTTTCTCTTTTTGCCAGAGAAAGCACTTGATCCAAATTCGGATTCCTCTTTCCCACCCTCCCCCTCATCTTCTTCAAAACATCAGTCTGGCAATACAGGTAGCCTGGAGTATTGGCTCAGCGGTGCTGTCACTACATTGTGAGATGTAAAGAAACGTTATTTTAAACAATGGCTTTTATAGATTTCTGCTGGTGTGACTTTAACAAACACAGCAGCTCTTGCGTCTGTGGTCTAATACATCTTCTCCACCAAAGAGACCCACTGGAGGCAGCTGGTGCGACAGAAACCATGGGCAGAGCAGATACATGTGCATTCATAAGGGCTCCTCTCTTGAGCTGCTCCTGAAAGGGAAAGTGAAGGTCATTCAATTGTGTGCAATTCTTTGTGAGCCCGTGGACCTCTCCAAGCTGGAACACTGGAGTGGGTAGCCTTCCCCTTCTCCAGAGGTTCTTCCCTGACCCAGGGATCGAACCCAGGTCTCCCGTATTGCAGGCAGATTCTTTACCAGCTGAGCCACAAGGGAAGCCCAAGAATACTGGAGTGGATAGCCTATCCTTTCTTCAGCGGATCTTCCAGACCCAGGAATCGAACTGGGGTCTCCTGCATTGCAGGCAGATTCTTTACCAACTGAGCTATGAGGGAGGGATAAATGAGTGTCCTCAGGCATAGGGAACTCAATGTTCTCTTTACGCTGACATTTTTGCTTTTAACATCTCCCGTTCTAATGTCATGTTTGTTGCAATACTGAAATGGTTATCAGGTCTACCAGCAAGCCCAATATGGCCTTTGCGTTCATCTTGACTATGGCAAGATGGAACAAGTTCTCCTCAGCAAACTGATTATGATGTTTTGTTCTTAGCAGTGTTGACAGAGGGCAGAATTTTCCT
Organism: Neotragus pygmaeus; assembly: GCA_006410875.1. Classification (NCBI taxonomy): domain Eukaryota; kingdom Metazoa; phylum Chordata; class Mammalia; order Artiodactyla; family Bovidae; genus Neotragus; species Neotragus pygmaeus. The sequence continues at coordinate 908,442 of SJYV01006839.1, forward strand.
GGCACTGGTTTCCTGGAGTGCTGTTTTGGGTCAGTTCCATCATAAAAACAGAACCTTATAATTTTGCAGAAGGTACAAACCTCTCTCTCCCTCCACTGTCCTATCAGCTGGTAAGAGATTAGAGACTCAGACCAAGTTGCCTGGGTTGGGTTCCAGTCTAGATCTGAGGACCGGCTGCTACTAGCTGGGTGGAGTCAAGAACAGCACACTGCTCTCATTCACATTCAACTCCTTGTCTTAAACGTCACCTCAGAGAACTCTGACATCTCACCTCCTTGGAATAAATTAGAGCTTACTGATGTACAATGCAATCATTAATTCTATCCATATATTTCTTCCACTCACTCCACATCCCTTCCCATTTAACTGATGTATATTTATATACCATTAACCAAGCACTTTGCTCGGCACTGGACATATAGTGGTGAGCAACCATCAAGAAATGTCTTCCCTTGTGGAGCTTCCATTTTAGTGGGAAAGAAAAATACAGTTCAACTAAATGCACAAATAAATGTCCATTTATCAACAGGTACACTGAAATTAAAATTTAAAAAACAGCAATGACAACAAAAATCAATCCTCCTGACTACCAAAAAAGAAACAATACTGACAGACAGAAGTAAAAGGAAAGAATGGGAATGAGCAAGATATTATACAGAACAGGGTTGAGACAAAAGAGTGGTACAGTCATATCTGCGATGAATATAAAGAAGCTGAATATATAAACACAGCAGAAGAAATCCACTATCTTTTCTTAAATGAAGGTGGCAAAAAAGGGTCAAGTACTCGAAAAAAATGAAAGGAGTGAAGGCCAGTTATCTATGGAACAAATTCTCTGATATTCAAATCTCAGTTCCATCTCTTTCCAGCCTAAGTAAGTGAGCTTAGACAAGTAACTTAGCTTTTCTGAGCCTTAGGGACCCTTTCTATAAGTTGAAGATATGTTCTATCTCACGCATTTGTTGAGAACTTAAAAAGAGAGCATATATAAGGAAGTCCTAGGAACAGTGTGTTACTGTTCCTTCAGTACAGATTTAGCCTTCAGTACAGTTTTGGGGGCCTTCCCTGGTGGCTCAGGGGTAAAGAAACCGCCTGCCAATTCAGGAGTCATGGGTTCGATCCCTGGGTCAAGAAGATCCCCTGGAGAAGGAAATGGCAACCAGCTCTAGTATCCTTGCCTGGGAAATCCCATGGACAGAGGAGCCTGGCAGGCTATAGTCCATGGGGTCGAAAAGAGTTGGACAAAACTAATCAAGTGAGCGACAACAATAGTTTTTTAATCTGGAGGTCAAACCTGAGTCAAAAAATCACAAATAGGATAGTGGAGTGAAGCTTAGTCTCCAAGAACATTCTTATTTTTTTCAACAACACCCTAAAAGCAATGAGCGTACATAGTACCAGATCTCAGTTTCTAATGCCGTTCTCCAATCCAGGAACCAGGGATCCCTGGAGCAATGGCTAATTCTGGAACTGAAGCAGAAAATGTACAGGATCAGCCTGGAGCATTTTGTGGTACTAGAAAGAAAGAAAGTGCTAAAAACAAACAAACAAAAACACATACATACACAATGATGAGGGAATGTCAAAGGGATATAGGAACCAATTTAAAGAACTCTCAATGGCCAAAGTTGGACAATTTAGATTGTAAAAAAATAAATAAAATACTACTGGACTTTACCAGGTTCGATGCATGAGACAGGGTGCTCAAGGCTGGTACACTGGTATGACTCAGAGGGATGGGATGGGGGGACAGGTGGAAGCGGGGTTCAGGATGGGGAACACATGTACATCCATGGCTGATTCATGTTAATGCATGGCAAAACCACTACAATATTGTAAAGTAATCAGCCTTCAATTAAAATAAATAAATAAATAAACTGCTGGACTATAATCCAAAGTGCAAAATAAATATTGATAAGTCTATACTGATGTAAAAATGAATGGATGAATGAACGGAGGAAGGGGGAGAGATACATTTCTCAAGCAGAATTCCAAATAATTTATGGAGCTACTCCACTCTCAAGGGGGTAGAATATAACTCTTCTCCTTTAGGTATGGGTTGCACATAGTGACTTCCTTCCAAAAAATACAATAAAGAAGTGGAGGGAGGGGAAGTTAACCTGTATCATGTATTACCTCAGCCAGGTGATTGATAAAGGTTAACTCCAACAGTGATAAGTCATGTTCCCAGAATGTACCCCTGATATGATGTGATGCAAATCATACTTTACCTCGGATATCTTCCTCCCACAACCCATAAACCCAGTCTAGTCATAAGAAAAGTATTAGAGAAATACCAGTTGAGGGACATTCTACAGAATATTTCACCAATACTCCTCAAATGTGTTAAGGTAACAAAAAACACAAGGGAAGTCTGAGAAACTGCCACAGCTAAGAAGAGCCTAAAAACAAGACTACTAAATGTACTGTGGTGTCCTCGATGGGCTCCTCGAACAGAAAGGGACATTAGGGAAGAATGAAGAAAGTCTGAATAAAGTGTGGACTTTGGTTCGTAATAACGTACTGAATCTGTAACTGTGTAACTGACTCTTTAACACTAATGTAAAATATTAATAATAGGGAGAAGTGGGTGTGGTCTCTAGGGGAATTCCCTATACCACCTTTGCAATTTTTATTTAAGTCTAAACTATTGTAAAATGTTAAAACAAAAGAAAACATTCTTGCAATACCAGGCCTTTGGCATCCCAGGAACAATACAAAAAAGATCCCTGCACACTTTCAAATTAATCCCGTATAGGAGTCAGGATTAGACAGGCCAATGTGTTAGCTTTACTCAAAGCTTGTAAAAGAGCTTATTTTGCTTATTCATCTAAGCCTGTGTTTGCCTCTGGGTTATTTCTTGACTCCAATTTCAAATTTAGGGTGTACTGTTTCTATTTTGATTACTGTATAGGAATACCAGAGGAAAACCATTTTCTCTGTTTTTAATTACTGATCATTCTAAAGTCAATCCTTTGACTTGAAATTTAAGACTGTCAGTGAAATATATAATTATCCTGATGGTTTTGTTACAATTCCTCCAGCCTGGCTCTTTGTTGCCTTTTGGCATTAGTGATTTTTCTCTTTGTGTGCTCAACATGACACCAATTGAAATCTCAAAATTGCATGATGGTTTTATTGTGAAGCCTTGACTTTCTAGTTTGATTTTCTATATATAAGTCAGACATGTCCCTTCACTGAGACAACCTGCACCTTCTTCCCCAATAAGGGACAAAAACGCACATCAGGTTGAGCTGAGCAACTCAGGCAATGAGGGTGTGAGATAAAAGTCATTATATTATGTTATTAAACACTCATCCTGCAGGTTATTTTAAGTATTATATTACCAGAACTTGAATAGCAACAATAATAATCCATGCCATTAAAAATAAATAAAAGGACACGAAAAAGAAAGAAAAACCAAAAAAGGAAAAACCGAAGAAAACGGAAAACTTCGTTGCCTAAGTGCTTAAGATCTATTGCAATTTCCTCCATTTTTCTAAAAAGTTAACGGGAGGAAAACAAAATAATAGGAGATATTGCCAGGATTTAAAATCTTATGAGCCCAGGATCCATAACAATCCTGTTTAGAACCATCCTGTGAAATTGGCTTTGGGACGTCCCCCCGCCACTCGATCATCCAGCTTCTCTAACTTTCTAACACCCATCCCGTTGGAAGTCCCCTGAGGACACAGCAGCTGACCAGGGCGCTCAGACAGACTTCTCTAACCGAATGTAGATGTGCAGGTGGAGTGGATAAAAGTAATTTTATTTCAGCAGCCAGGAATTCCGCCCTACCCCGCGCCCCAACGTGCACTGCATATTACCGCCACAAATGGGACCTTCAGACGCCAAGAAAACACTGCCCCCAACTCTGGTACTTAGAGTGTGGCCGGCCCCTGCCTCCGAGTAATGATGCCATCTTGGGATCTTAGCATCTCCTAAGGAGTTAGTGAGTTCTGCATTCTGTTCACGTCCCTGTGTCTAAAAACTTAACCCAACTTTTCCAGAATATGAGAACCTGCTGGTGTGGACCCTTAATTTTCTCTAACTAGTTCAAATCAGATACTATTTAGAATAAACCGAAGACCTTCGAAATACACCCCCCCACCCCCGCCCCAGCAGGCACCCCAAATTTTGGGCTCCCTAGGTGTGAAATCAGATGCCCCGAGGCAGACCTTTCTGTTTGAGGTCCCGGGGAAAGTCCTCCGCCAGGACCAGGTCTAGGGGCTGAAGATTCGGGGAAGCTGGTCTCCGCAGGACTGGGAGGGACGGTGGAGGTACCCCAGCAACTTACAGTCCAGGGCGACCACCAGGTAGCGCAGCAGGAGGAGCAGGAGGTGGTGGCGGCTCCTCCTCGCCATCTTCGTGGGGGTCGGGGGCTGGCGGCTCCTCGGAAGCTGAGGGTCCCGGCGGCGGGAGCGTGGGAGGCCGGNGTCTGTCCATGGGATTCTCCAGGCAAGAATACTGAAGTGGGTTGCCATTCCCTTCTCCAGGGGATCTTCCTGACTCAGGGATAGAACCCAGGTCTCCTGTACTGCAGACAGATTCTTTACCATCTGAGCTACCAGGGAAGCCCATTAACTGCTCTAATCATCCCCAAGTGCTACAAGGCAAGTATAACAATTATTCCACCATATGGTTAATTGGAAGCATGAAGTGAAAATAAAGTTTAATAAACATCAAAAACTAAGAAGTAGACAGGAGAGATTTCAACACTGACAGCTTGCTGCTGGAGTCCATGCTTTTCCTACAGGGAGTTCATGCTGGTAGCATCCAGCAGGCAAGGAGATTTTGGGTGGCCCGGACCCAGCTGTGTCTTCTTGTTAAGACATATCACGGTTGATGGGAAGAGGCAGGCAAGAATCATGACCAAGGAATGAGAAATAAGGCATCTTTTCAAAAGGTCAGCCAGACTGGTCAGGAAGTATTTTAAAAACAGCTTTATTAAAATATAATGCACATGCCATACAATTCACCCATTTAAAGTACCAATTCAGTGTTGTTTAACATATTTATAGGGATGTCCAATCATCATCACTTAATTTTAAAATATTTAGTCCCTTCTATAAGAAATAAGGGACTTCCCTGGTGGCTCAGATGGTAAAGAACCTTCCTTCAGTGCAGGAGGCCCAGGTTCAATCCCAGGGTTGAGAAGATGCCCTGGAGAAGGGAAGGGCTAACCCACTCCAGTATTCTTGCCTGGAGAATTCCATGGATGGAGGAGCCTGGTGGGCTACAGTCCAGGGGATTGCAAAGAGTCAGACACAACTGAGTGAATAATATAAAAGAAATCTGTTACCCATTAGTTGTCACCTTCCACCCAATTTCCCAACACCCTTTCCCATGACAAACACATTATAAATTGAACCATGCAGTATGTGATATTTTGTGATGGATGGCTTTCTTTCATTCGGCATGTTTTCTAGACTTATCCATCTTATAGCACATATCAGTACTTTACTCCTTTTTACTGAGGAATAATATCTCATTGTATGGATGGACCACATTTTGCTCTCCATCCACTAGTTGATGGACACTTGGGTTGTTCCCACTTTTTGCCTATGATGAATAATACTTCTATGAACATTCATGTAATATTTTGTGTGTATCTGCATGTATGTTTTCATTCTCTCAGTATACACCTAAGAGTTGAATTTCTGGGTTATAGGATAATGCTATAGTCAACATTTTGAGGAAATGTAAGCCAAAGCAATTGTACTGTTTCTTGACAAAATGTTTGTTTCCCTGTTATGTCTTGGCACATTTGTCAGAAATCAATTGCTCATAAATGTAAGGGTTGGTTTCTAGACACTCAGTTTATTCTATGTCTGTGCTTATATGACATTGTCTTGATTTGTGTAGTTTTGTACTGAGTTTGAAATCACAAATATGAGTCCTCCAACTTTGTTCTGCTTTTTCAAGATTATTTTTAAATTCTATATGAATTTTAGAATGAGTTTGTCAGTTTCCTCAAAAGCCAGCTAGGATTTTGGTAGAGATGATGCTGGAACTGTGAATCAGTTTGAGGAGTATCACTATCTTAGCAATATTAAGTCTTCTGAACCACAAACATGGGATGTCTTTCCATTTATTTGTCTTTAGTTATTTTCAGCAATGTTTTGTGATATTCAGTGTACAAGTCTTGCACTTCTTTTGCTAAATTGATACCTAATGTGTTCTTTTTGATGATATTATAAATGGAGTTATTTTATTAATTATGTTTTCAGAATTATCATTGCTAGTCTATAGAAATAAAATTGATGTTTGTATATTGATCTTAATATCCTGCAACCTTCTGGTATCTTTTATTAGTACAAATACTTCTTAGTGGATTCATTAGAATTTTTGGTATATAAGATCATGTCATCTGCAAATAGGTATAGTTTTACTTCCTCCTTTCTAATCTAGATGCTTTTACTTATTTTCTTGCCTAACTGCCCTAATGTAACCACATGTTAAATAGAAGTGGAAAAAAGAGATACCCTTTTCTTTCTTGTTTCTGATTTAAGGGGAATTATTTAGTCTTTCACTGTTGTGTATAATGTTAGCTGTGGATAGTGAGGAAGTTCCCTTCTATTTTTAAGTTGTTGAGTACTTTTATCAAGACTGGGTAATGGAATAGAATAGAAAGCCCAGAAATAAAACCACACACTACAGTAAACTAATCTATGACATAGGAGGCAAGAATAAATGGTAGAGAAAAGATACTCTCTTTAATAAGTAGTGCCAGGAAAACTGGACAGTTACATGTAAAAAATTGAAATTAGAAATTCACTAGCACCATATGCAAAAAATAAACTCAAAGTGGATTAAAGACCTAAATGTAAGGCCAGACCTATAAAACCCCTTGAGGCAAAGATAGGCAGAACACTCTTGGACATAAGTCACAGTAATAACTTTGACATGAATCACAGCAATAATTTTTTTTGGTTATGTCTTCTTGATTATTGGAAACATAAGCAAAAATAAACAGATGCGACCTAATTAAACTTAAAAGCTTTTGCACAGCAAAGGAAACCATAAACAAAATGAAAAGATAACCTACAGAGTGAGAGAAATTGTTTGCAAATGACGTAATTCACAAGGGTTGCAGGAGGTTTCACTTCACACTGCTCAGGGTGGCCATAATCAAAAAGTCCACAAATAATAAATGCTGGAGAGGGTGCAGAGAAAAAGGAACCCTCCTATACCCTTGTTGGTAGGAATGTAAACATATATATACAAATATATGTATATATACCTATATACATATATATATATACACACACACACACACACACAGAGAAAGAGGTGTTGTTGCTGGTGAGGTGCTAAGTTGTGTCTGACTTTCTTGCAACGCCATGGACTATGGGGCCCCAGACTCCTCTTTGCATGGGGTTCTCCAGGCAAGAATACTGGAGTGAGTTGCCAATTCCTCCTCCAGGGGAACTTCCTGACACAGGAATCGAACCCCTGTCTCCCACGTCTCTTGCATTGGCAGGCAGGTTCTTTACCACTGAGTCACCTGGGAAGCCCATCCCCCACCACGTACATATAACACATCGTAAAGCAAATATAAGCAACTATATCCCAAACAATATAAAAAATATTTTTTGTAGGTTATTGAATTCAACTTGCTAGTGTTTTCTTGTGAATTTTTTGCACAGATATTCCTAGAGGATATTGGCCTGCATTTTTTCTCTTGTTATCTTTTTCTGATTTTCAGGGTAATTCTGGCCTCATAAAATGAGTTGGAAAGTTTTCTAGCCTCTCTTATTTTTGGAAGAGTTTGTAAAAAATTAATATTAATTCTCCTTGAAATATTTGGCCAACTTCGCTGGTAAAATCGTCTGAACCTGGTATTTTATTGGTGGATCTTTTGTTAGTCTTAAATTACAATGTGATCTCTTTACTTGTGATACACTTATTTTCTATTTTTTCTTGAGTCAGTTTTTGTAGTTTGTGTCTTTCTAGGAATTTGTCCCTTTCATCTAAGTTATCGAATTTGCTGAGATACAGTTGTTCATAGCTTTTCTTACAATCCATTTTATTACATTAAAGTTGGCAGTAATGTGCCCGCTTTCATTCCTCATTTTAGTAATTTGTGTTTTCTCTCTTTTACTCTTGGTCAATCTAGCTAAAGTTTTGTCAATTTTGTTTATTCTTTCAAAGAACTAATATTTGGTTTCATTGATTATCTCTATTCTGTTTTTCTGTTCTTTTTTTCATCAGTCTCCGTTCTAATTTTATTATTTCCTTTTTTTCTGTTGCCTTTGGTTTAGTATACTCTTCTTATTCTATTTTCTTAAGGTGTAAAACTATAGACTTAAAATCTTTTTTAATATAGGCATTGCAGCTCAGTTCAGTTCAGTCGCTTGGTCATGTCCGACTCTTTGCAACACCATAGGCATTTAGAGCCATACATTTACAAAAGACAGTACACTATTTTTGGCCTGCAGGAAGGAAACCTACCAGTAAAACTGAATTATAATTTAATTAATACTTGGATATTTTAGCTTAGCCTTGTTGTATGGCAGACAAACATCCAAATGCACAGGTTATGTACATAAACTCCAGTGAGCTTTATTAATAATTGTTACTGCTACTGTTATTCAAAGAGTTCATAGAAATTTGAATCCTGAAGAGTGATTTATTTGATGACAATTGTGAAACATTCTCAAACCTGTCACCTGCAGTAATTCTGTCCTCTGAGAAATTGTTACTGGCATTTGCAAGCATGGCAGAAATGTAACAAATTGTCGCCAAACCATTTGCTTGTTTGAATGCCAAGGTTTCCTTCCCCACTCACATGTGGTGTCCTGCTGCCAACAGTTATCAAAATACTCCCACAGTTGTCACAGAGAGAATTGTTCAGGGAGTTACTATTTCTTTACTCTTGTTGTCCCTCTGTTTCATTGCTTTTGCCACTTGTACTTGGAAAGTTACTTGAATAACCTGCATAATGTCAGTCTAGAACAGTTAGACACTAAGTAAGGGATTAAAAAAAAAAACAAGAATATCTGAGACATAGCCATGGTGGTTTTGTCCCTAAGTCATGTCCGACTCTTGCGATCCCATGGACTGGTTGCCTGCCAGGCAGGTCTGTCAGTGGGATTTTCCAGGCAAGAATACTGGAGTGAGCTGCCAGTTTCCTTCTACAGGGGATCTTCCTGACCCAGGGTTTGAACCTGAGTCTCCTTCATTGCAGGCAGATGCTTTGCCACTGAGCCACCAGGGAAACATAAGGCATAGCTCTAGATATATATACAGAGTGCAGCAAGTTCAGCAAGGATGGTTTTCATACTTTACCCTCTATATNCTGACCCAGGGTTTGAACCTGAGTCTCCTTCATTGCAGGCAGATGCTTTGCCACTGAGCCACCAGGGAAACATAAGGCATAGCTCTAGATATATATACAGAGTGCAGCAAGTTCAGCAAGGATGGTTTTCATACTTTACCCTCTATATGTTCCTAATGTTTGGAGTTTTACAGACAGACTATGCTGTTTGTGTAATGTAAAGCTGAAAAAAAAAAACACATAAAAATAGTTAAGAGGGAGTCTAAAGGAAAACACCAAGAAAAATCTGATTATATCAAATGAGTCTAATTAAGGAGATACAGTTAGGTGGCCAAATCTTTATAATAGGATTTAGAGATGCAATTCAGCCCTTTGAACCAAAGGTTGACAGAAGTTGAAATGATTGGCTCTGAGTTTGCATTTTCTTCGATGTCTCCACTGAATAGGTGAATGCCTGGCCTGGTTAAAAAAGTGCTCTCATCTGAAACATAAATGAGCAAGATTAGAGGGTATGACCTGGGACCTCAGCTGCGAATCTGAAGAGGCGGGAAAGTGTGACCTTTTACCACTGTGATCATATTTGCAACTATCATCTAGAATAAATACATCTCTGCTTCATCTTGTGTGCTAATGACTTCAGTGGACATTTTGGAAGCCCTTATCGGTCTTTCAAATGATACACGTTTGACCAAGCAGTTCCACTGCTAGGAAGCTCTTCTTCAGAATACTTACACCAGGGCACAGATTTTTTAGATACCTAGATGTTCACTGCTGCAAAATATTTCATTTCACAGTATACATCAAAGAGAGTATGGCTGTATAAGTTATGGCCCAACTGGCCCAAGGCCACAGGGCTAAGAAGTCGGGATCTGGGATCTAACTTAGGCTTTTAGTCCTCGAAATATCGTGTTTCCTGAGTTAGCTTGTGGCTGCAGGTGGCTCTGGGTGTTCATGACTCAGCTTGTGTGTTCTTCCCAGGGCTGGTCAGGATTGGACAGTGGGGAGAAGAGAGAGGACAGGCAGATGTCACAGCTGAGGGATAAGGAATAAGAGAGGGCAAGTCAAGACTTTCCAAAAGCAATAAAGAATGGGAAAAAAGGCTATGTATAATTAAGGGAGAGCGATTCTGGGGGCAAGTATTCTGTTTCATTGAAAGAGCATCATTGGGACCTCCCTGGTGTTCAGAGGCTAAGACTGCACCTCCTACGTAGGGCATCCAGTCTGATATCTGGATGCGGGAGGCCCAGGTTCTATTCTTGGGTCTGGAAAATCCCCTGGAGAAGGGAATGGCCACCCACTCCAGCATTCTTGCCTGGAAGAATCTCACGGACAGATGATCCCAGCAGGCTACAGTTCATGGGGTCTCAAAGAGTCAGACACAAGTGAGCGACTCACACCTTCACTTTCTTTCCCAGATCCCACATACCACAACTGAGAGTTCGAACACTGCCACTAAGACCGGGTGCAGACAAAATAAATGGAAAACAAAAGAGAAAAAAGAGCATTACCTTAGTTAACTCCCACCCCCTGCCAGGAGCATGACCTATCTCCCCCGCCCGCGATTCTAAAAAAACTCTTTAAGTTTGTAGTGACTCTGAAATAGGATGTGAGGGGGCGGTACTGAAGGAGGAGCTTACTTCTAGAGAAGCAAGCTTGTATCTGTTCCTTTTCATCAAAGAAAGTCCATATTAACATGCGTTTGAGGGATTAGTGCCTCTTTGAAACCGTAAGCAAATGGGAGAATTCTTGCAGTGTCCACCACACTGTGAGCTGGAAACTTGGTATGGCTATCACAGAGTGGGAGGATGCAGAGCATTCTGAAGAACACATGCTCGTTTCAGGAGTCCTGGCATTTCGCATGCCCTGGTATCTCCGGTCATCCTAGATGCTACACCCACATTCTGTGTGACCTTGAGCCAAATACTAGCCTTTCTGTAACTCATCTTCTCTAGCTATTAAATCAGGTGGGGTGTGTGTGTGTGTAATAAAAGATCCTTACTATCTCCTCAACTTGTGATTTAATTGACAGTTTTCAAAACTTTATGGAACCATTAGTATTTGAAATAAAAATTATTTGTTAATTATTTATTAATGAAAGTGAAAGTGTTAGTCATTCAGCAGTGTGGGATTCTTTGTGACCCTGTGGACTGTAGCCCACCAGATTCCTCTGTCCATGAAAGTCTCCAGGCAAGAATACTGGAGTGGGGTGTTGTTTCCTCCTTCAGGGGATCTTCCTAACCAAGGGATCGAACTCACATCTGTTGCATTGCATTGGCAGGTGGATTCTTTACCACTGAGCTACCTGGGAAGCCCATTGATTAATGAGTCAGAAACAAAATAACTGTGTTACTTAACACAGTTTATACACACGTATATATACACATTAAAAAAAACATAAAATATTACGTATGATAAACTGTATACCTTGATGATCTGTATCCTTGGTTCTCGCTTCACTATTAGGAAAAAAACTGTTAAGATTTTCTTATGGTATTATGAGGAAAGGGTGGTTTAAGGAGGAATGGCAGTGGAGGAAGTGAATTATGTGTGCATCTTTATATTCAACTGCATTTCATTTTTCCAGAAATCATCAGCGCGCACACACCCACACAGACACAGACACAGACACACAGACACACACACACCCCCTCTATCGCCACCTCAGCCCATTAAGGAGCTGGTAAGGACTGATCCTGAAGTGAGGGACTTCCCTGGTGGCTCAGTGGTCAAGAATCCACCTGCAACGCAGAAGACAAGTGTCCAATCCCTGGGTTGGGAAGATCCCATGAAGGAGGAAAGCACAACCAGTTCCAGTAAGCTTGCCTGGAGAATTCCATGCACAGAGGAGCCTGGTGGGCTTCAGTCCATAGAGTCTCAAAGAGTCGGACATGACTGAGCAACTGAGCATGCACGCCCGATGCTGAAGTGAATCACCATTTAGCCCTGGGCTGCACTTGCTTTCTCTTCTCTTGCTATTTCTCAGCAGCAGCTTGTCCATCCTCACTTGTCAGGCCAGGTGCAAGCTAGGGGTGGTAAGCCCTGATGTGAGATAATTGATAGAAACATGTGAGTGTGTTTAACACGCAGGAAATGTAAAATGCATAGCAAGTGCTTCTTTATTTAAATTCTTAGACACGCCTTACTTCGTGTGCTTCCCAGATCTCCAAGTACAGAGGGCGTTCCTGACCGAGAGCCCCAGTTGCTGACTCTGAGACCCTTGGCCTTGCTGGCAGCCGCATCATCCTCTTCCTACCAGTTGCTCCAGCCAGAGACTGGGTGTGGCCGGGACACTGAGGCGGGTCCACTCCTGGGGCACCGGGACCCGCTGATGGTGGAGTTTGGCTCAAGGGCACCCCCACCCCCGTGGCCTTGCAGACTCTTTTTTTAACCTCCTCTCTACCTTCCGTCCTTCTCTCTTCTGTGTGGCATCAGCTTTACCAGGCTGAGTCTCCTTTTATCCTCACAGATGATCCTCCTCATAAAACCCTTGCTTGTTTCACTCTGTCTGTGGCTCTTTCCTTGGGGGACCCACATGAACACAAACTGATTAAAAAAAAGAAAAAGTATAGGTTTTCAAGGCAAAGAACCATGAGTTTGCTTGGTTGCATTTTGGTTCAAAAAGGGTGGAAAATAAGAACATCTTCTTCAATTAGTGGACTAAGGACTCAAGAACTCTCCAGCATAAGAAATTAATCACAGTGGTAAGATTGGTGAGATTTTGGAAAGAACCTGTGAATGGGCACAAAAGGTGAGAAGTACCTTTTCATGGTGTGTGTACTGTACAATATACATGTTTTTGATTTTCCAAGTGAATAAATGCATGATCATTTGAAGACATAGAGTCAAATATTTGGCTCAAATAACATGTAAACCTAAGAAAAAAGAAAGCATGGGTTTTGGAGATGGATCTGAATTTGAGCTCTTCTTTTGATTGGGGAGAGTAACTGGGCTACCAGAATCCAGATTTCAGCGTTCTGCTTCTGGAAGGAGATGTCTATGACCTCATTCTCTGACTCCATAGTGAAGGCAGACGCCTCCTGCCGGACACCACTGGACTTGGCTGGGTTAGGGGACTGGGAGGCTGAGAACCAGGTGGGTGTGAGTGGACGCTCTGTAGAGTCCTGAAAAGTCCTTGCTTTCTTTCCTCTCTGCCCCAGAAGTGCAAGTCCCAAGCAGGAACCGCTTCTGAAAGGGGGCAGGACCCTGTGGTCCCTGCCCCCCAACCCCCACCCTGTCCTCTGCCTGACTTTTGTCTGTGGAAAAATTTTAGCCGAAAAATAAGTTTAATCAGAGAAATGAGAAAAGGCAGAAACAAAGGAAAACAGTCAAAGGAGATAAAATAATAATTACATACTCATTAAGAACAGTCAAACAGCTGTNCCTCTGAATTTCCGACTTTCTTTCATGCTTTCCTTATTAACCATGCATCACTTTCACAGACTCTTATTTGAATTTGCTTGATAAGCTAGACATTCTAACAGCATTCAGCTGACACCTCCTACATGCTATAGCTAAAGAGACTATTGTCATGAGAATAAGATAAAACTATGTTAAGGTGTCACTGTTTTGTATGGAAATTCCCTTACATGTCTTTACTATTTTGAAGATAATTAATTATTACAGGATATTGTAAGCGATAGAAAAATGAAAGTTCTGATTTCAGATGTGTTAATCTTATTATCGGAGAAGGCAATGGCAACTCACTCCAATACTCTTGCCTGGGAAATCTCATGGGCAGAGGAGCCTAGTAGGCTGCAGTCCGTGGGGTCACTACGAGTCAGACACGACTGAGCGACTTCACTTTCACTGTTCACTTTCATGCATTGGAGAAGAAAATGGCAACCCACTCCACTGTTCTTGCCTGGAGAATCCCAGGGATGGAGGAGCCTGGTGGGCTGCCGTCTATGGAGTCGCATAGAGTCGGACACGACTGAAGTGACTTAGCAGCAGCAGCAGCAGCAGCAACAATCTTATTATACCCTTAAATATTCTCATATGCTTTACAGCATGTGTCTTGATTTGGGGTTAGGAAATTGTTTGCCATGCTCCAAGCTTCCACTTCATATACTGATACAAGAAACATTAAGACATGTTGTTTACAAACTTTAATCCTTACAAATTAAACATGTGTTTTTATGGGCAACCAGAAGCAGTCAGGAACAAGACTGGAATCCAGGACTCACTCTGAATTTGACAGTCCTCCACTCAGAGTCCACATGTGTCTCCATCTCAAGTTTCAAACACTTTTCCTCTAGCCAATTCAAGAACTACTTAAACTAACAACAAAGAAGGCACTAATTTTGAAATATGCCTTTAAGGCATAGCTCTGCTATGACAAGTTGGGTGATACTGCATCACCACTTAACCTTGCTGGTCCTCAGTTACTACATCTGCAAAATGAAGGTGCTGTAATATGTAATTTTTCAGGAAATGTCTAAGCTCTACCATTCTGTTTGTCATATTGGTGCTTCAGCTACTTATGATTGTCTGTTCCCATTACCTTTTACAAGAATTTTATACTTTGCAAGGAATAAATTTTACTAGGCCTAACTAATCATAACTGGGAAAAAGTTCTGTGAAAACATAGCTATAGACTAAGCACATTATTTTTCAAATAAGAGTTTTGCCTAACAAATTAAGACTTCCATTATAAGAACTATTACACTGATTTTAGAGAAAACTCAGTGAGGGCCACATACCCTCACTGTACTGATACAGAGATATATTGAACTTCAGTGTCTCTGCTTCGATTTTAAAAGGATACAGAAACACAACTGGCAAATGCATCATTACTTTACATGGTCCTTACACTGAGTCCTTTTTTCTAATTTTTTTTTTTAACTAATACTACCAAAATAGCAAAGTTTGCAGGTCAGGAAGCAACAGTTAGACCTGGACATGGAACAACAAACTGGTTCCAAATAGGAAAAGAAGTACGTCAAGGCTGTATATTGTCACCCTGCTTATTGAACTTATATGCAGAGTACATCAAGAGAAACGCTAGGCTGGAAGAAGCGCAAGCTGGAATCAAGATTGCTGGGAGAAATATCAATAACCTCAGATATGTACATGACACCACCCTCATGGCAGAAAGTGAAGAGGAACTAAAAAGCCTCATGATGAAAGTGAAAGAGGAAAGTGAAAAAGTTGGCTTAAAGCTCAACATTCAAAAAACTAAGATCACGGCATCTGGTCCCATCACTTCATGGCAAATAGATGGAGAAACAGTGGAAACAGTGGTAGACTTTATTTGGGGGGGGCTCCCAAATCACTGCAGATGGTGACTGCACCCATGAAATTGAAAGACGCTTACTCCTTGGAAGAAAAGTTATGACCAACCTAGATAGCATATTCAAAAGCAGAGACATTACTTTGCCAACAAATGTCTGTCTAGTCAAAGGCTATGATTTTTCCTGTGGTCATGTACGGATGTGAGAGTTGGACTGTGAAGAAAGCTGAGCACCGAACAATTAATGCTTTTGAACTGTGGTGTTGGAGAAGACTCTTGAGAGTCCCTTGGACAGCAAGGAGATCCAACCAGTCCATTCTAAAGGAGATCGGCCCTGGGATTTCTTTGGAANAAAAGCAGAGACATTACTTTGCCAACAAATGTCTGTCTAGTCAAAGGCTATGATTTTTCCTGTGGTCATGTACGGATGTGAGAGTTGGACTGTGAAGAAAGCTGAGCACCGAACAATTAATGCTTTTGAACTGTGGTGTTGGAGAAGACTCTTGAGAGTCCCTTGGACTGCAAGGAGATCCAACCAGTCCATTCTAAAGGAGATCGGCCCTGGGATTTCTTTGGAAGGAATGATGCTAAAACTGAAACTCCAGTATTCTGGCCACCTCATGCGAAGAGTTGACTCACTGGAAAAGACCCTGATGCTGGGAGGGATTGGGGCAGGAGGAGAAGGGGATGACAGAGGATGAGATGGCTGGATGGCATCACCGACTTGATGGACGTGAGTTTGAGTGAACTCTGGGAGTTGGTGATGAACAGGGAGGCCCAACGTGCTGCAATTCATGGGGTCGCAAAGAGTCGGACACGACTGAGTGACTGAACTGAACTGAACTCAACAAAGTTTGCCATTTCTAACACCAATAATTCTGTGGCTCTGCAAAGGGTAATTGAAACTTCAAAACTATAGTCACACTGATACTTAATCTCTTGCTAAATTATTTTGTCAAAACAAAAACCATCAGGACATGTATTGGGGCACAACTGATGCCTGGGACTATATTAATTCATGCTGTTGGCAATAGGAAACAACTCTTGTTGGTGAGTGGCTGTAGCTTGCATACGTGTAATGCAAACACGTCATCAGTGCTTTATTACTGGTCTCAGAAGAAGGACTTTTAATTTTTTCCTAAGTCAAACAGTAAGATATACAGTTCCATATTAAAATTTAAAAAGAGTGGTAGCTGGTGGAATATTCTTTTAAGACTATGTATTTGGAAGTAAAAGATCTTGATGCTCCAAGGTCAGTCCCAAGTGTAGTGCTTAGGGCTTAGCATTCTTTTCAGAGTATAGCTGTAGATGTTCATTCCACATTTCTAATTACTTAACTCAGGCTCCCCAAGTCCTCTGAGGGAAAGATTGTCAAGGAGCAGAGAAACAGCAAAGGCAATGAGGCATGCATTAAAAAATCATTACTTCCTTGAGCTGAGCTCAGTTTCTCTTAGGTCTGAGTGATGTGGCTGTGTATAGAAGGAAACAGATGCAGGTACAGGTATACAAATGTCTCAAGTGTGTTATTCTTTTACACTTTTATAAGAGCTCTTTACTTAAGAACAACTTTGTTGGC
Organism: Neotragus pygmaeus; assembly: GCA_006410875.1. NCBI lineage: Eukaryota > Metazoa > Chordata > Mammalia > Artiodactyla > Bovidae > Neotragus > Neotragus pygmaeus. The sequence goes on from SJYV01006839.1 coordinate 925,527, forward strand.
ACATTACAGTCCAACGGGAATTTGGCTGTGTATAAAATCTGTCACATTAAATCCTGGGAACTAGAAGATACACTTGTTAATTTCCTGGAGTGACTTTTCCAAGAACCTTCCCAAGAAATTAAACTTCCCAAAGCTGATCCTCTTCCTCCCATGTCAGTGAGAAGAGAGCTGATTAGGAAATGACATCCTAACACAATGTGAAGAAAGTCTCAGGTCGACTTTACCTGAAATCTACAAGCAGGTGAAACGTTGTTTGTTAATTTCATCACGCGCAGTGGTGCTACCATGCAATGATATGCAAGAGGTTCCCTCTTCTCCTTTCCCTTAATTTTTTATGTGAATCCATTAAAAATGGATAGAAATATAAACCATGCTGCTTAAAAATATTTGTGACTAAAAACTGTTAGAATAACCAGCACTTACACTGCCTGAATTGTCAGTAATGGAGAGCTCTGCTGAATTCTGGACTGTTTTAATCAAAGTCCAACTATCTTTTCTCTTTTTTTGTCTTCTTGACCACACCTCACAGCATGCGGAACTTCCCTGATCAGGCATCAAACCCTGCCCCCTGCAGTGGAAGCGCAGGGTCTTAACCACTGGACCACCAGGGAAGCCCTCAACCACTTTTTCAAAATCCAAGAATATAAAGTGATTAGACCTGCTTCTCATTTGATTTTGGAAATTTAAGTACTAAGGGGACTGCTAGCTATTCATATGCCAAGTCAATTTGCTAGGATTTTTATCAAACATCAGTATGATTTTCTCAGATGAAAGTTCAGTTCAGTTCAGTTCAGTCGCTCAGTAGTGTCTGACTCTGCGACCCCATGAATCACAGCACGCCAGGCCTCCCTGTCCATCACCAACTCCCGGAGTTCACTCAGACTCGCGTCCATCGAGTTGGTGATGCCATCCAGCCATCTCATCCTCTGTCATCCCCTTCTTCTCCTGCCCCAATCCCTCCCAGAATCAAAGTCTTTTCCAATGAGTCAACTCTTCGCATGAGGTGGCCAAAGTACTGGAGTTTCAGCTTTAACATAATTCCTTCCAAAGAAATCCCAGGGTTGATCTCCTTCAGAATGGACTGGTTGGATCTCCTTGCAGTCCAAGGGACTCTCAAGAGTCTTCTTCAACACCACAGTTCAAAAGCATCAATTCTTNCAGCTCAGTCGCTCAGTAGTGTCTGACTCTGCGACCCCATGAATCACAGCACGCCAGGCCTCCCTGTCCATCACCAACTCCCGGAGTTCACTCAGACTCGCGTCCATCGAGTTGGTGATGCCATCCAGCCATCTCATCCTCTGTCATCCCCTTCTTCTCCTGCCCCAATCCCTCCCAGAATCAAAGTCTTTTCCAATGAGTCAACTCTTCGCATGAGGTGGCCAAAGTACTGGAGTTTCAGCTTTAACATAATTCCTTCCAAAGAAATCCCAGGGTTGATCTCCTTCAGAATGGACTGATTGGATCTCCTTGCAGTCCAAGAAAGAGAGGTCTCTAATTTGGACATAAGCCTCTACTGCACAATTTGGGTCAAGTAAACATACTTGGATTTCCCTGGTGGCTCAGATGGTAAAGCATCTGCCTACAATGCGGGAGACCCGGGTCCAATCCCTGGGTCAGGAAGATGCTCTGGAGAGGGAAATGGTAACCCACTCCAGTATTCTTGCCTGGAAAATCCCATGGACGGAAGAGCCTGGTAGGCTATATTCCATGGGGTCGCAAAGAGTCGGACACGACTGGGCGACTTTCTTTCTTTCTTTAAACATACCTTATGCTGTGTTATCATCTATAAGATAAGGACAATAATATTTACTTTTAAGTTGTTGTGAGTAGAAACAGTATACATTAACTAAAAGTTAGTGACCTTCCCTTACACTAAATCATTCCTTTGAGCTGATGCTGTCACTTAAAGGTATATTGCATCATCTCAAAGAGGAAATGTAATGTTAGTTAGTATATCAGTCATGGTCCAGTCAGGAAAGCATAAGTGCTCTGAAAATTTCAAACAGAGGTGAATTAAATACAAAAAAAATTGGTTGCAAAAATTTTGGCTGAGTAGTAGAGTGGTGGGGAAAACGGGGACACTGTACAGAGCCTAGAAATAATGCATTTACTGCTGAGGTTACCACCAACACGTGGAGCCCGTGATCATCTGTCCTCCCCACTACTGTCTCCTGCTGGTCCCAGATCCACCGAGGCTGCTGGAGGTTATGGTCACCCACAGCTCACCTGTACTTTTTGACCACAGCTCCCACCGGAACCAGAAGGAGAAAGACTACCCTCTGGGCTGTCCTTGTACTCTCACTGAAATGCTTTCTACTGGCAAAACTTAAAAGAATCCTGTCGGAAAAAGAGTTTGGGGAACACATTTTCTAAGCATCCAGACCCTGAAATACTGGGGAGAGCACAAAAGGGAAGGGGAACAGACCAAACGTGAGCAGACATTATTCAGGAGAATAAATATTCATGCTAGTTACCATTCTAGCACCAGGAAGCAAGAAGTGATTCTGGTTCAAAAAGATGAACTGTGTTTATCTCTCCTTCTATATTTCAAAAAATGTCACAGAAGACATAAAGGAACTGAAAACGAGAAAGGGATCTGTGATGTGAACTCTATGTGTCAACTGGACTGGGCCACAGGGTGCCCAGATATTTAGTTCAACATTATTCTGGGTGTGTCTATGAGTATGTTTTGGGGTGAGATTAACATGTGAATTGGTATACCAAGTAAGAAGATTGAGTATCCTTCCTGGTAAGAGGTAGCCCCTCTTCCAATTCACTGAAGGCATCAGAACAAAAGTCTAGTAGAGAATTCTCTTTGCCTGTTTCCAAGCTGAATCACTGGTCTTCTCTTGCCTCTGGACTTGCCCTGGCACTTACACCACTGGCTCACCTAGTTTGCAGACCTTCGGATCCAAGCCGGAGCTTGCATCATTGGTTCTTCTGGGTCTCCAGATTGCTGACTGCAGATCTTACGACTTCTCAACCTCCAAAATCCAGTGAGCCAATTCCTCATAATAAATGAATAGAGGGGTATAGGGCTTCCCTGGTGGCTCAGACAGTAAAGAATCCGCCTGCAATGTAGGAGACCCAGGTTCAATCCCTAGGTCAGGAAGACCCCCTGGAGGAGGGCAAGGCAACCCACTCCAGTATTCTTGACTGGAGAATCTCATGGACAGAGGAGCCTGACGGGCTACAGTCCACGGGGTCGCAAAGAGTCAGACATGACTGAGCAACTAACACTTCCACTTCTCACTTTCAGAGAGGTATGGGTTAGATAGAGGTATCTTATTGGTTCTGTTTCTCTGGAGAATCTAGAGTAATCTAAGATTCACCAATAGAATAGAAATGTTGATAAGCTTCTAGAAGAAAGTAGATAGGATCATACTGATGAATAGACCCCAACAGAGAATACTGACCTCTGAAAATGCACAGGAGTTGGTGGCACTGGGAGGGACAGCTACCTTCCTGGCAGGTGCCCAGCAGGTCCAGCTGATGCTGAAGCCAGAAAGGAGGAAGGGCTGTAATCAAGGCTCTTGCTAATGAGCATCTGTGGAATAGGTCAGGTCAATTGTTCTTCCTCATCTCTTGTATGAATAAACCAGAAAAGTGTGCAAAAAAAGTATGGCCCAAATATGAAGTTAAATAAAACATAACATGACTTTTGTGCCAATTATAGAGTACAGAGAAAGACACTCCATTTGATTTTGAAATGGTGAACATCAAGAACTTAATAATATAGAATTATATTTCTTTCTCTGTTAGCATAATTATACTACTTGGTTCTGGCAATGCAAATATATTGTGAATATTGCTTATTGCTTTTTATTCAATTTAAAATAGAAAACATCATTACAGTTATAGAGAAAAATGCAAGAAATAAATTTTGGCCATGGGAAATCAAAGGTACAGCCATTCAAGGTTGGGAGGGAGAAATGGAGGAGGAGACACTCATGCATTTATTTCTCATCTAAGACAGTGTGAAGTCAATGGATTCTGTCTAAGGGGATGAATCAAGAAACATTTATGTGTATTGCTTAAAAGTTGTAGTCGAAGAAAAAAAAAAAGTTGTAGTCAACCCCTAAAAGAAAGGGAAAAAAATTAGCAACAGATCAAAAGAATGAAAGAGATGGAAAAAGGACTTGATTCTTCATATTTCATATTTGGGAGTAAATAGATAATTATCTAAAATTGGCAAATTAACAAATCAAGTTTCAAATATGTAATTTAGCATTGTGACTATAACCATAAAAAACAAGATCAGAAAGTAAAAAATGTTGCCTCTTATGAGTAAGGCTATGGGGTTAGTGGAAGGAGGAGATGTTTTTTATGTCTTCATTTGAATATTTTTGAACTATTTAATTTTCATTCTGTACATGTATTATATCTTTATAATAAATCAATATAGGAGAAACATTCCTGTTGGTGAAGCGGGGACAGTGAGAGGCAGGCATATACAAGCCTCAGTTCCAAGCTTAGTCACAGTGATTTTATGAATGTCAGACAGCTACAAATGTAAGTTGAAGAGAGAGATAAATGCTACTGTCTGATCAAACAGAATCAACAGTATATATGTTACCAGGGGCACTATATCTTAGCCATCATGAGCGTGAAACCTTTCTTAAGAGTCAGCTGTCAAAGCAGCAAACAGTTTGCAGGCTGGTTTAGCCATTTTTTCTTTACTCCCCAACTTTAATTATAACATTTAAACTCAAAGAGAATTATTGGCAAAGCAAACATGAAACTTTCTCAACAGGACATACTCCTCAGTTCCCTGTAGAAAAAATTATCGTAAGAAAAAAAATAAATAAAACATGATGCCTGACATGGTCATATGGTTAAGAAACTGGTCACTTTGGTTTTGCATTAAGAAATAAATCAAATTGGCAGCACTTTTCTCACTTCTGGTTGAGTGTACATAATCTGGAGGAAGTTTCCTTATATTTTGTATGTATGTGTGTGCTCAGTGGCTCAGTCGTGTTCAGCTCTTTGTGACCCCATGGACTGTAGCCCACCAGACCCCTCTGTGCATGAAATTTTCCAGGAAAGAATACTGGGGTGGGTTGCTAGTTCCTTCTCCAGGGGATCTTCCCAATGAGGGGATTGAACCTTCATCTCCTGGGTCTCCTGCATTGATAGGTGAATTCTTTACTGCGCCACCTGAGAAGCCCTATATTTTGTATAAGTCTCCATTAAAGAAGGTTTTTGAAATCAAGTTGTAACTTCAGCTGCATCATGAGAAGTCAGCTCTGAGTATACACTAAAGATTTCTGGCATTTGAACCATGCTTCTGTCACACCATAGAAGCTTACAACTGTGGCTCACGTTCTTAAAGCAAAATAGTATCAGTTGGCATCCATTTATCAAATAACTCACAGAAAAGTGTGAGCAATCTCATTTGGTCCAGAATTGCCATGAGGCCCAAAAGTCAGTATCAGAATATCTGGGCTAAAATAACAAGTTAAATTATTTTTTTGGATATCTTTCTATTCCCATAGTCTTCATTTCCTTTAGTTAAATTTTAGCAAGTTTTTGAGAGTTTAGTTTGTCTAGATTGTTCACAATCCTCATTTGTAAAAATTCTTTTCTTTAAAATAAGAGCCCATTATTTCCAAACAATCTCACCAAGTTACATCTCACTGGATGCATAAGACTGTAGTGTGTAGCTTTCCAACTGACTCAGAGCCCAGAGCTCTTATTTGGAGTGGGTCCTACTTGTTGCAAGTTCTCACACAAGTTTGCAACCCCATCAAGAGAACTAACATGGTCAGAAAATCCTCGGAAATTCATATATCCTTTTGAAAAACAAAATCTCTCTGTTTAAAAATGAAACAAGCCCAAACAGCCTATGCTAGCCCATAAGCAAAATAATTTCAGTGACTGTGTGGAGGATTTCCAACTTCTAAACTTCCTGGTGTTCCCACATGGTCAAGATTAATGTCATTCCATGCTGACTGGCTCTTCCTGTCCCCACGGGTGGAAGTAGATTCAGAAACATGGTTGGATGCAGAAATTTCCCAGCGTATCACAGTTACCAGACCAGCTGTGCAAGGTCATTTTTACACAGATAGAGTTGAATCTTACAGATTTCTGGCAGGCTTAATTATTGTACCGATCTTGTGAGCTCTGGGGTCTGGGCCCAATTATGGAAAATATGGGAAGTTTTCTAGACAGCGGGTAAGGATGCCCTTGTGTATCATAAAGAACACCAGTTGGGGACTTAACATTTCCAGCTCCACATCAGCACAAACAGAGGCCTTGGGCCTTTGTTGTTTACCAAAACATATACAGCAACAACAATTAACCACAATGCTTAGAGAATTGGGGGTTTGGGTTTCCATGTAATTTAATTTTCTGGTTGACTTGGGATTAAACAAGCAAACTTTTTTTTTTTTTTCTATTTAAGTCTTTGGAAAGGGGAAGGAAGGAAATAACATTTTATTGACTATTGTGTCAAATATAATACTAACTTTTAAAAAGTTATGTTATTTACCTTCACTATAAGCCTATAAAGTATGTATTATTATTTCTTAAAAAACTAATTTGAGGAAAAAGTCTCAGAAAGATTAAGTTGTTCAAATCACAAAACTAGTGCTCAAAAATAAAAAATTAAAACATAAGTCAGTCTGGTTCCAAAAGACCATGTTTGTCTCATCTTTTAACAAGATGAAATTCTATTTCTTTGTATGTGTAGATTTAACATAATTAGTTTATTTCAATAATTCTTATATCAATATTTTTTGTCTTCTATTAAATACTAATCTCTGGGCTTGCTGTTAAAGATAGTAAGGTGAAGTCTATGTAGTAATGCCTTCAAGACACCTTCAAGCATAGGCATTACTTAGTAATAAATATTTAGAATACAGAATGTTTATTTCTGTGAAACAGTCATTTTCACATCATTACAGGGAAAAGAGAGCAGGAGCTACTTCTAAGAGCTAGAGGTGGAAGGATGGCATCAAAAAACTTCAAAGGAAGGCAATTTGGGGTTATTGGTAAGAAAGGTACATCAAGTGGGGAGCAGCACGTGCAGGGGTAAAGACCCTTGAAAGCACAAATGTGAGGCTCTGCGATTGGCTTAGCACAGTTAGACAATCGGGGACCCTGATGGAAAGTTTGCCTGGAAAGGCAAAGGTGGAGCCACAGCACATATGTAATAGTGTGTGGTCTGAGTTCTACTGTGTGAGTGACAGAAACAAAGAATGCAGAGTGACATCAGATTTACATTTTAAATAAAATGCCAGCCTCCCTGATGGCTCAGATAGCTCAGATGGTAAAGAATCTGCCCACAATGCAGGAGACCAAGGTTCAGTCCCTGGGTCAGAATGATCCCCTGGAGAAGGGAATGGCTACCCATTCCAGTATTCTTGCCTGGAGAATCCCACGGACAGAGGAGCGTGGTGGGCAACAGTCCATGGGGCCGCAAAGAGTTGGACATGACTGAGCAACTACAGCAGAGAGGGTCATCATTTAAAGTCATTTAGAAGATCCCCAAAACTCAGTGAAGGATTACTGGTTGAAGAGAGGAGAGGCTTCCTGTTTAAATGAGGACTCACACAGCTCCAGGATCATCCGCGGGAGCCCAGGTGCCTCTGGGAATACCACAGGTGTACAAGACAGACAGTACCAGATGAATCTCACTGCCTCCCAGGTATACTCAAGAAGTTAAATTTTAAAAATCTATCTATTATCGAGTCATGGACTTGGTATTTGATTTTCTAATAAAGAAATGACACTTTCTAACACCACACACAAAAATAAACTCAAAATGGATTAAAGATCTAAACGTAAGACCAGAAACTATAAAACTCCTAGAGGAGAACATAGGCAAAACACTCTTCGACATAAATCACAGCAGGATCCTCTATGATCCACCTCCCAGAATACTGGAAATAAAAACAAAAATAAACAAATGGGATCTAATTAAAATTAAAAGCTTCTGCACAACAAAGGAAACTATAAGTAAGGTGAAAAGACAGCCTTCTGAATGGGAGAAAACAATAGCAAATGAAGCAACTGACAAACAACTAATCTCAAAAATATACAAGCAACTTATACAGCTCAACTCCAGAAAAATAAACGACCCAATCAAAAAATGGGCCAAAGAACTCAATAGGCATTTCTCCAAAGAAGACATACGGATGGCTAACAAACACATGAAAAGATGCTCAACATCACTCATCATCAGAGAAATGCAAATCAAGACCACAATGAGGTACCATTTCACACCAGTCAGAATGGCTGCGATCCAAAAGTCTACAAGCAATAAATGCTGGAGAGGGTGTGGAGAAAAGGGAACCCTCTTACACTGTTGGTGGGAATGCAAACTAGTACAGCCACTATGGAAAACAGTGTGGAGATTCCTTAAAAAATTGCAAATAGAACTGCCTTATGACCCAGCAATCCCACTGCTGGGCATACACACCGAGGAAACCAGAATTGAAAGAGACACATGTACCCCAATGTTCATTGCAGCACTGTTTATAATAGCCAGGACATGGAAACAACCTAGATGTCCATCAGCAGATGAATGGATAAGAAAGCTGTGGTACATATACACAATGGAGTATTACTCTGCCATTAAAAAGAATACATTTGAATCAGTTCTAATGAGATGGATGAAACTGGAGCCTATTATACAGAGTGAAGTAAGCCAGAAAGAAAAACACCAATACAGTATACTAACACATATATATGGAATTTAGAAAGATGGTAATGATGACCCTGTATGCAAGACAGCAAAAGAGACACAGATGTGTAGAGCGGACTTTTGGACTCTGAGGGAGAGGGAGAGGGTGGGATGATTTGGGAGAATGGCATTGAAACATGTATACTATCATGTAAGAAACGAATCGCCAGTCTATGTTCGATGCAGGATGCAGGATGCTTGGGACTAGTGCATGGGGATGATCTGGAGAGATGATGTGGGGTGGGAGGTGGGAGGGGGGGTTCATGTTTGGGAGCTCATGTACACCCGTGGCGGATTCATGTCAATGTATGCCAAAACCAATACAGTATTGTAAAGTAAAATAAAGTAAAAATAAAATTTTTTTTTAAAAGAAATGAATGTAAATACTGTTTGAGTGTTTCATTAACAAAGTTTAATGTACATTTCAAAAGATCATTTGCTATTGTTTCTGCTGATGCTGCCATCCAAATCCACTACAAGAGAGGATCCCAGTCTTGATCTGCGATTCTAACAGGAGGAGGGTGAGCGGCCATACCAGGGGCTCTGGGGAGAAGGCTACAGAAGCTTGCCACAAGCTTTATATTTCTGTGGAGTCATTTTTATTTACGTCATGTGCAACATATATTCTGATCCATAATATGTTCATTTTGAAAAAATTAAAGTACTATTGTAAATATCTTCACTTTTGTCCAAAGTTCTGGAATAAATCAGAAATGCCAGGAAAACATACTTATGAAGTAAGTTCTTATTTCTTGCCTGGCATAGCCCACTGTACTTGGAGACTCAGGCACTACTCTCTTTTTTTAGCCAAAGACAGGCACCCCATTAATTTAGGAAATTAACAAATGGATCCTCATTTCTTACATGTCAATAGGAAGTGGATACCATTTTCCAAACTTTCTTCACAAGAATCATCTTAGCTGTTAAAAAGAAAAGTCAGATTCCCAGGATTCATCCATGGAGACTGTTTTAATTTAATGTGTGCATAGAACTAACATTAAAAAATGAACATAAGTGATTCTGTTGGAGTTTTGCAGTCCCCACACCGAGATGCTCAGTCTTAGTGAAACTCTACACTGTGGGCAGCACCACACGGATTACAGTCCCTATTATTTTCCACTCCATTGTCTAGCACATCAAGCCTGCAGCTGTCTAGGCTCCATATCTCTATAACATGAGATACAGCAAAAATGGACCCCCAGGTAAAGGAACCAGCCTTTTCTCAACCTACAAGCTGTAGGTATTAATGAATTCAGAGCCACTGCACAATGGAACTATAGTATATTATGAAAGGAAATTTTCATATATGAAAGAATATTTTAAAGCATGTAAAAATATAAGTACATTATCAAATAGCACTGAAGCAAAAAAAAAAAAGGCAAAGACAATAAAAAAGAAAGGATATCTAAAAATAAGTGGTTATGGGAAATCTTCCAAAATTTGTTAAGTTGAGCCTTCCATGATTGTTTCAATCATGTCAGGAGTGGAAAGGAAACTAACCATTATTGAATACCCACTGTCTATCAGATAGAACCAGTAATAAGGTATGAATACTTTCTCATTCTTTCCAAAGNCAAAATTTGTTAAGTTGAGCCTTCCATGATTGTTTCAATCATGTCAGGAGTGGAAAGGAAACTAACCATTATTGAATACCCACTGTCTATCAGATAGAACCAGTAATAAGGTATGAATACTTTCTCATTCTTTCCAAAGAGAAGACAAAGGCTTATTGAGCTAAGTTAAATGGTAAAGTTCAACAAAAGCATACTGGAATGAGTCTAGACTTATTCTACATTAGGTGTTCTCTGGAAGCACTGATACCTGTTCGTATTGCAGAACTTGGGTGAGATTTATTTCCTTAGGGGCTGTCCGTTCTCATCCCTTTGCTGCAGCTTAGGACTCTAAAGATGAAGTCACCTCACCCACAGAGGACAAAGGTGAGATGACAGACACCCGAGGGAAGTCATTTGTCACTGGAGATGCCAACAAGGCCTCAAAAAAGAAGAACATGATGCTACTTTCCCAGTTCAGTTGCATTACCTAAATTAGCCCAGGCACCATACTGCACCATCTCAACCCTAGGCCCGGTGTCAGCACTCTGTTCTAACAGCCAGAGATGCCAACACATCCCTCCAGCCCCAGCATGCCAGGGAAGTGTCTCTGGTTCTAGGGGAAGATCACTGACTGATGAGTTATCAGGAGCCCAGCCAGCTTTCAACATGGAACAAAAGAATCAATGGAGCATGTTTTTTCATTCCAGATTCTCAATCCCATAGAATGAGCTGAAATGAAACTGGAAGAAAAGACCTAAACTCCGCCTTGTCTACAACAAACTTGAACACAGAACGTCTTCAAGAGAACATTTAGCCCAGTGCCACCCTGGTTTTCTGGGCACCATGCTAAGTCCCATGGAGAGAAAAAATCCCAAGACCAGCAGGTGCATCTTCCAAAGAACTTGCAATTTCAGGGGTTTTAGTCTGAGCAAACTTCTCAGCCCCAAAGGGTTTTACTAAAATGGCAAGTTGGGACGTGTCCTGGGAATACCTAATTGGTGATACCCGAATGCCTTCACTTCTTGTGTTGGAAATGCTGTTACATGACTAAGAAGCCTTGCAGCTCAGGGACACACCTGGGGTCCAAGTCACGCAACTATGTGCCACATAATAAAATGAACAAGCACACCTGTGGCGCTCACAGGCTTCCTTCTCGGGCGCTCTTGCTGCTGGCAGGGTACTACTCTTTGATGTTAAAGTCATTCCGTTTCTTCTACCCCAGAAAAACAATGTGGTGGCCTTCCTTGAAGTGGCTGGTTTCAGTCCCTCATTTTATAACACCAGCTGCCTGTCATTTGGGTAGGAAACATCTTCAGGGAAATGGGGAACTGGCTCTTTCACACTAGCACTTTATGGTTCTTCAAAATCAATTACAGACTGAACCCCCAAAATACAGTTTTCTCTGTTTCTGATATGCTTTGCTGGATTCTGCTGAGCTAAGTGGAAACATTTCAGTACTGGAATTTCAGAGGAATGAGGAAAATTGAAACCTACCAGTCATTCACTCTAACATAAGGAGGAACTTTCAGAGACTATAATGAGGTTTCATGCACCTCTAAACCCAGGGACCTTTAGAGACTCAGCAGTAGTTTGATGGAAACAGGGGCCCCAGGTTCTAGTTCTAGCAACGTGACCGTGGACAAGCCAGTGTCCACCCTTCTGAAATAAAGATGAGGAATAAGCTACTTCAAATATATTTTTTGATAAAATTTCCAAGATTCTGGAGAAACATTGTGTGTTGAGGGGGGAAAGAAGGAGGATCAAGAACAGGGAGCAAATAACAGTATCTTTTATGCAAGCACACTGCTGCACTGAAGCCTCTCAAGAGCTGTGTGAGGCAGGTTTCAGTGTCCCCATTTTATAGATGAAGAAACAGACTTGGAACATTGAGGAGGCAGCCCAAATTCACGTTTATTAGTAGCAGAGCAGAGGATCAAACCCATGTCGGTTTGAGTATAACACAATTGTAAGCCATAGGTTGTTTAAAAGTTTTTAAGAGAGATAAGTATATAAATACCCATAATACAGATAATAATAGAATAAAATATTGTAGCAATTCAAAAGAAATCATGATCACATCCAAATCTGATCTTCCGATTAGAAGACTCAGAATGCTTTATGGAAAAAGCACCAATTGAGATACAGTTATATGATAGGCAAGATTTGAGAGGTAGAAATTATAGAAAGCTTCAGTTGGGGGAAATGGCATAAGTAAAGGCCTGTACTAAGGAAACTTGGTGAGGTATTATTTGCCTGGAAAACAGGAAACACAATGGGAAAGGTAGGCAAATATCTGGACAGGTAGTTTGGGATGTTGTTACAAAGTATATACAAATAGTTATCAACTTAATTTGGTAGATGATAGAATTCCACAGAAAGAAACGATACAATCATGAGAAGATGTGGTCCAGCAGCAATGTGTATGGTAGGTCTGTGTGGGAAAGAAACTATAAACAGAAAAATTAATAATCTATTAAAAGAAGTCATAATGTCTTGAATCAGATAGTCTCAGTGTTAGCAGGAAGGAAGTGTATATAACTGGAAAGACAGTGCAGTTAGAAGCTGGAGAACCGTACATCTGACTGGATATGAAATCAGAGAGAAGAGGACTTCAAAGAGGGAAAAACTTTCAGTTCCATCAAAGAAAATAAGGACAAGAATGAGAGTGGTTGCAGGGAAAATGCATTTGGACTTGATAAATATGTCAACACAACTAGGCTCAGATGGCTACTGGGTAGGCCACTGAGTATCACAAAATCCCAGAATTTTCATCTGAGAGTTCTTAAATATCATTCTGTAAGCTCCCTCATTTTCTGGGCGAGAAGACTGAGGTCTAGAGTAATTTGCCCCCAAAGACAAGGCTTATAATCTAAGAAATCTGTTGCTGGAGACTTAAGGAGTTAACATTCAAGGTTGATGGATCAAATAAATTTCCAGACTGAGCAAGATCCACAAAATGAAGCTATATGACAACTCTCCATTTGCCAGTCAGTGTGGAAGTGTGTAAATGCTGGTCATTGGCAACATGGCGCACCTGCTGTGTGCTAAGTACCCAACTAAATACTGTGCAACGCTTCAAAAGACAGGAACAATACAGACACCATGAGCCTGGGGAAGCTCAGGGCTCTAATTGGGAGGGCAGGCCAACTTTGAGAGAGCAGCCCTCACTGAGAGATTCCAACCCAGTGTGCAAACAGAGACTGGAAGCTCTTGGGATTAATCAAGGGAGAACTGCTCTGAGTATTCTTAACCCAAAACTCAGACAAAAAGAGAGAATTTATTATGTCCTAAGAACAAAACAGAGATTGATAATCATGTAAATTCTACCAAGGATCTCACTGTCACAAGTTGAAAGTGACTAGCTTTCTTCCTTCAGGGTGGTTAGATTCTGTTTACTGAATTTACATTCAGGAAAGTTGGTGGTTTTAAATATGCTCTGGGAATATCTACAGATTTTCAAACTAAAAAACAGGAATCAGTACAATAAATATCATGTATTATCTTTGATCATCAGGTTTTAAGGGCTACTAAATAATTTTAATAAGGAATTGCATTTTTTAAATAGAAAAAGGTGTGTTAATTACGATTACATTTTATTAATATCAATACCTATGTATATGTTATTTTAAAATAAATTTTAAATGTATTACATTGGGAGATTTGGCTGTGATACATGGTTGGTTGAAATATATATTTATTATTGAAAAGTCTTAAATCACAAATGAAAACTATTATGAGTAGCAAAGTAATAGAGCCACCTTGGGAAGATTTGGGACAATTCCTAGAATAACATTCAACTTTTCCATCTAGTCTCCTCTGACCCACATCATATTCTAAAGGACTAAAGAAGACAAGATAGATTTTAAAAAATTCTCAGCTCAGGCCTTGTAGGCACTCTTCCTGCCTGTTGGCGATTATTTTGACCAATTTATATGCAAACGAAGAAGGGCCCTGTCCACTTTAATTTGGAAATCATGCTTTGACAGCTGGGATTTTGCCTTCTTTATCAGGCAGTAAATTCTTATTCCCAAGATTTCAGCAAGTAGGTGGAAGTCACCTCCTCCCCAAGGCAGCCCCTCAGAGGTCCACATGGAAGGCACGAGGGAAAACGCCCGATGCAGAGCATCACTGCTGCTAGGCGCTGTGTGGGAAGCCAAGTTTTCTCTCAGGGACACAGCTTTCCAAGGCACCTGCATTTTTGAGAGATACACAGATGGTGCTACTTAAGACCTGAATAGGGCATTCTTTGCATTCCACAATGCATTTCTTTCAGAAGCAGCACTTCCAATCCTGCAGGTTATCAGAATGTCAAATGTGTTTGGGCCAGAAACACCTACACAAACTCTCACACGAAAGAAGAACACACACAGCACAGTTTTTGATCAAATACATTTTAAGGCAATTTCCTTTTTTTCTGATACTAATGTCATTTTCTGAATGGGAGAAGAAAAAAACCAACCTCACAAAGGTTAGTGTCAAAATATCAAGGTAGGCCTGCCCATTAGTGGATCTCCACCATGAAACACCTTTATCCTCTTGCAGAAAGATTCGTGGCTACAGAATAACATGCAACATCTTCAAGGTCACCCAGAGGAAAACTAAGAGAATGATTTTTTTTTTTTTTCTACAGGCATAAGAGAAATCACATTGACACATGCCCCCAAAGCAATCAATTTAGTTTATGGAGAGGTAACAAAGAATGCAGCAGTTGGAGTTCAGCTGTATAACATGGATACTGTTCCCCCTACATTCAGCATATTAACGGGTGGCTCACAAATTTGAAAACATTGATTAAAATAAAATAAAAACATGTTTTAAAAACACTGTGTATTATAATTTTTTTTTCTTTTTTTTTAGAAAATGGTTTTGAAGCCAGTAAACTGGAATTTAAATTCTGGCTTAGACATGTACCTGATAACAGAATAACATGTGTGAACATCAGATCAGATATGAATATTCATATCTCACTGAAGTATTCATATCTACAGGACTTGTCAAACAAATAACACATGCCATATTCAGAAACTGGGGGTCAGAAATGGATCTAATGGAAAGAAGGTAGCTCTCAGAATCAGCTGAGGGTGTGGAGTCACATGTTTGGGAAAGAAAGTAGGGGAGACTGAGTGTGTAAGGACACGCATGGAGCCAGGGGATTGTCTGGTTAGAACCCTATTGGGGTAGAGCCCTGAGCACAGGACTCTAGATGACTGTACATCTGTCCTTGTTTCTCTGAAGATGCTTGCTATACAAGCCAAATTCCTGCCAGAGGCCTCTAACTGGTCACACATTAGATCACATACCTCAGGCCAGCTTCTGGGGTTCTGAGAGAAGAAACGTCCAGTCTTCTTGGCTGCCTCCAGAATTCCAATGAGAATCACAAAAGGAGAATTTCTGAAACACCAACGCAATATATCCTTTCTGTAGAATTGTGTAAAGGACAAGATTACAAAACACATCTAAATTTCACATTACATTGCTGAGCCCATCCTGTTTTGATAAGAAGGGGAGGAAAAAAATGCATTGATTGAGTTCCGGCTATGTTGTAAGAAAAAATACTTAGAAGACCAGTTGAAGGCAACGACATATACATATACAATTATACATAATTTATTTGCACATAAAATATAATTATATATATATCATGATATAAATCTGGAGTCTGCTGGTTGGATGGCATTAATGTTTTTTCTACTTCATTGGCAAAAAAGTGGTCAACATAATACTAGCTGTCATGGAGAGAGATTAGGATACTCAAGTGCAGAAAAGACATGAACAGAAGTAGAGAAGGAGAGCTAAGTGTGGAACACAATAGGAAACTGAAAAAGCTTGAGGTACCATGAGATAGAAAGGGAGTGGGGTAAGTTCCTTGCAGGATATGGAATCTGTAAGTGCTTCCTTAGGTGCACAGATTTCAAATGCAGAAGGGGAATGGTGGGGGAGGAGAGGGCAACAGAGTCCTGGCCTCAGGAGGACCCTGGGCGCTTAAGAAGGGATCACTGGAAGGTGCTGACGAGCTCATGAACTGGAGGCCTGGGTGTGTTTGTGGGCAGGGGAAACTACAGTAATTTAGAAAGGCCAAAGATAAGCAAAAGTCAAAGAACATGACAGGAGATTCTCAAAAGGACATCTTGTAATCAGGGTCAAAATCAGAGAAGGCAATCAGAAAGTGCCCACTTAGAAGCTTACCAGGGAACATTCACTCATGATTCAGAGCAACGTGCTGCCTGAAACTCAGATGTTAGGACCAGGGACCATGAGGCATATTCGGGAATCAGATAAGCTCTTATACATTTGCAAGGATTATTAGTATTTCTTAAATTTATGGCTGCTTCATTTTATAGAAAAAAAATCAGAAAAATATGGGACACATTTTTAACTTTTTATTTTGAAATAATATCAATGTTATGAAGGGTTGAAAGAATAATTCAAAGAATTCTTGTATAACTTCACTTGAATTCATCAATTGTTACTATTTCATTGCATTTGTTTCACTTCTTTCTCATCTTTTTTCCTGAACCATTTCAGAACAAGTTGTATCTATCATAAGGATTTCCAAACAGTATTTCAACAAATTTCCTTTTACCTTTTCTTTTTTTTTCTTTTATAATACTTTTAGAATTTTGATGACATCAGATCTTCTCATTTTGGCTTTCTCAAATGCTACTCAGGTTTAGACTCAGTTTGTGCATCTTTGGAAGGGACATGATGTAAGTGATGTTTTGTCTTCAGAAAATCAAACCAGGAGGCACATGTTGGATCTGTCCCATTATTAGTGATATGAACTTTGATTGCTTGGTTGAATTAGTGCCTATCATAATGAAGTTATTTACTTTTTCTCTTATCAGTAGGTGTTTTGTATAGAGATACTTAATATCTTGTTTCCTGTCAAATTTTCACCTACTAGTTTTAGCACCCATTAAAAAGTCTTGCTGGTTATAGAAAAGGCAGAGGAACCAGAGATCAAATTGCCAGCATCTGCTAGATCATCAAAAAAGCAAGAGAGTTCCAGAAAAACATCTATTTCTGCTTTATTGACGATATCAAAGCCTTTGACTGTATGGATTGCAATAAACTGTGGAAAATTCTGAAGGACATGGGAATACCAGACCACCTAACCTGCCTCTTGAGAAATCTGTATGCAGGTCAGGAAGCAGCAGTTAGAACTGGACATGGAACAACAGACTGGTTCCAAATAGGAAAAGGAGTATATCAAGGCCGTATATTGTCACTCTGNATGGGAATACCAGACCACCTAACCTGCCTCTTGAGAAATCTGTATGCAGGTCAGGAAGCAGCAGTTAGAACTGGACATGGAACAACAGACTGGTTCCAAATAGGAAAAGGAGTATATCAAGGCCGTATATTGTCACTCTGCTTATTTAACTTCTATGCAGAGTACATCATGAGAAACACTGGACTGGAAGAAGCACAAGCTGGAATCAAGATTGCCAGGAGAAATATCAATAACATGCAGATGACACCACCCTTAATGGCAGAAAGTGAAGAAGAACTAAAGAGCCTCTTGATGAAAGTGAAAGTGGAGAGTGAAAAAGTTGGCCTAAAGCTCAACATTCAGAAAACAAAGATCATGGCATCTGGTCCCATTACTTCATGGCAAATAGATGGGGAAACAGTAGAACAGTGGCTGACTATTTTGGGGGGCTCCAAAATCACTGCAGATGGTGATTGAAGACATGAAATTAAAAGATGCTCACTCCTTGGAAGGAAAGTTATGACCAACCTAGACAGCATATCAAAAAACAGAGATATTACTTTGCCAACAAAGGTCCATCTAGTCAAGGCTATGATTTTTTCCGTTAGTCATGTATGGATGTGGGAGTTGGACTATATAGAAAGCTGAGTGCCGAAGAATTGATGCTTTTGAACTGTGGTGTTGAAGAAGACTCTTGAGAGTCCTTTGGACTGCAAGGAGATCCAACCAGTCCATCCTAAAGGAGATCAGTCCTAGGCGTTCATTGGAAGGACTAATTTTGAAGCTGAAACTCCAATACTTTGGCCACTTGATGTGAAGAACTGACTCATTAAAAGACCCTGATGCTGGGAAAGATTGAGGGCAGGAGAAGGGGATGACAGAGAATGAGATGGTTGGATGGCATCACCGACTCAATGGACATGGGTTTGGGTAAAGTGCAGGAGTTGGTAAATGGACAGGGAGGCCTGGTGTGCTGCAGTTCATGGGGTCGCAAAGAGTAGGACACAACTGAGCAACTGAAGTGAACTATTCAGTCTTCGCTGAATCATGTGTGTGAAATATTGATTTCCTACCTCCATTATTCCTTTTTCATTTATTATAATTAATGTCTATTGAAATGAAGAACTTTCCTTTGCTATTCATTTATGTATATATGTTTATTATCTTTGTACATGTTATATGAAAATATAATGTTTCTTTGAAGGATAACTAGATTAATTATGGAAACTTGCCATGTTTTAAATTAACTGAGTAAAACAAGACAGATCTGAGGTGTAATCAGGGGATAATAAATGACTGGTAAGACTGAAGCAAGGAGCACTAGAAGTATCCGTCTACCTGCATCCCTTTCCCAGGAAAAAGGAGCCTCTGTGAGTTTGGTTGCCATATGGTGGCCATGCATAGAGCTCTAAGCAGAATTTCAGTGTGGGTCACACCGTACCTAAAGGCTCTAGGTGCAGCAAAGAGAAGCCCAAGTACAGAAATCCAGAAACAATAGTACATGTACATCATTAGATGAGAAAGCGACATACTCCTGTAGCCGAGGGTCTTCAGCTCCTGGATGTACCACAGTCAGCACCTGGTGGTCAGTCATGTGGCAGATCTAGGGCATTCTTGATTGCCAGAGAAATGACTGAGAACGGAAAGATGACAGTTTAAAGAAAAGAAAAACTGAGGTAAAACAGAGGAAAAACAGCATCTTGACAGTTGTCAAAGGTAAAAACAAATGGAAGCAAATGAATAATTCATTTTTTAAAATTAACAAGTAGAGAAGAGGGGGAAAAAAAAAAGGCAGCACAAAGTAAGCATTCCTGAAACAGATGCTAACAGAAACCAAGGAGTGACTTCAAAATAATCCACTGGGGCAATCAGAGAGTCCCCCAGCAGTTTCCTCCTATCAGGAGTCTTAAGGAAATGACCGAGGAGCCAGCATCAGCAGAAAGGCAGGAGAGCCACATAACCTGCCAGTGAGCACTGGGTGCTTCCAAAATGAATGGTAATCAGGACATACTTGAAGATTTTTTTAAAATGTATTCCAATATACATACAAGAAAGTGTCCACATCATAAATTCATTGCTCAATGAATTTGAACAACTGAGCACACCTGTATAACCAGCCCTAAAACCAAGAAACAGAGTATTGCTGCTACTGCTGCTGCTGCTGCTAAGTCACTTCAGTCGTGTACGACTCTATGTGACCCCATAGACAGCAGCCCACCAGGCTCCCCTGTCTCTGGGATTCTCCAAGCAAGAGTACTGGAGTGGGTTGCCATTTCCTTCTCCAATGCGTGAAAGTGAAAAGTGAAAGTGAAGTCGCNGAGATTCCTTAAAAAACTGCAAATAGAACTGCCTTATGACCCAGCAATCCCACTGCTGGGCATACACGCCGAGGAAACAAGAATTGAAAGAGACACATGTACCCCAATGTTCTCTTTCCAAGATGTTCTGCAAGATGTGGTTCCATGCTTGCCTCCATATAGTAATTGGCGTTCCAGGTATATTCAGGCTAGGTAGAGTGGGTTATCCCCCAAATCCTTCACCTGAGCCACTGATGGAAGCAATACTTGGCACAGGTTTTAACACATAAAATGTCTTTTAAGTGAGCAAAAGAAATAGAAACCACTGAGTCATAGAGGTCAACGTTTTGCAGAGGAGCTGGGACTGAACTGAACCGTGGGCTGGCAGAGAAGGAGGGAAGCATGCCTGGTGGCAGAAAAGAGGGAGGAATAAATATGGAGATATTGTTGACGAATAGAAAGGCAACTGGTCTTATGGGATTGAGGTAGAGAAAGAGGGTGAAATTAAGCAGCAAAGGGAAGATGAAGGCAGGTGACTAAGAGCCTTGAAAACCATCACTGAGTTTTGTATTTGAAGCCAGATTGGATAAACCCAAGGTCCCAGGCCAATCAAATACTGTCTTTGCCCAGTCATATGTTCTGGTGTCTGCCATCTTTCATGTTTCCCCAAAGGCATACTCATGAGCATTTCAAACTGAGAGAGGGTCTGACTAGATACCCTGCTCCTAAATCTAAACACTCAGAGATAATGAGAAGTCCTAGACTGCTTCTTCCTGGAGTACCCTCTCTCCCCGACTGCCTGATGATGCCATGCCAGCCTTCAGGATCCTGCTCTATCACCTTCTGCCCTGCAAAGCCTGCCTGAAGCCTTTTCCAGGAAGCTGACCACTCCTTCCCTTGTGCAGCCACGGTACCAGATATAAATCACCTCTGAAGAGGATTAAATGCACGTAAAGTACTTCATTTTTTAAATATTTATTTTTGTTAAAATATAAATATAGCTGCATGCATGCCCAGTTATGTCTGACTCCATGACCCCATAGGCTGTAGCCCACCAGGCTCCTCTGTCCATGGGATTTCTCAGGCAAGAATCCTGGAGTGGGTTGCCATTTCTTCCTCCAGGGGATAGTCCTAACCCAGGGATCCAACCTGTGACCCTTATGTTTCTTGCATTGTAGGCAGGTTCTTTACCACTGAGCCACCTGGGAAACCCATATCAATTTTATCTCTTGCTTATTGCATGTTTTTATTACTTACCTGGCTCCTGTACTAACTGTGGATTCCTTGAAGGTAGGATCTGTGTCTCATTTAACTCTCTATTCCTGACTCTAAGAGCAAGCCCTGCCATTTCTTGGGTGCTCAAGATGAATATATGGCAAATGCACAGATGGATGGATGAATGAAAAGTACGAAGGTTCATTTCCCCAAGGTTGGAGACTTCAGTCACACAGGCAGCCATTACATACTCTTATTTGTCTACACAACTGTCTTCCTGTATTAGATTGTAAGGCTCCTTGAGTCTTATTCCCAAATTTATTCTCAGCACATTTCAGTATTTGGCATATTTTGGGAAGGAAGAAATTGTTCTCTATTCTTCTAGGTTCTTCTGGCTGGTCTAAGAATTCAATTGACATGAAGTAGATTAACAGGAGAAAATCAAACAAAATTTAATAACGTGTACATGGAGAGGGGTTTCCCAGGTGGTGTTAGTGGCAAAGAACCCTCCTGCCAGTGAAGGAGACATAAGAGATGCAGGTTCGATTCCTGGGTCAAGATGATCCCCTGGAGGAGGGCATGGCAACCCACTCTGTGTTCTTGCCTGGAGAATCCCATGGGCAGAAGAACCTGGCAGGCTACAATCCATAGTGTCACACAGAGCTGGACATGACTGAAGCGACTTAGCCCACATGCATACATGCCAGAGACCCAGGAAAACTGAATAACTCCCAATGTAAGTGAAGACCTCACCTTAAATACTGACCCAGGGATTGAACCCAGGTCTCTTGCATTGCAGGCAGATTCTTTACTGGCAGATTCTTTACCATCTGAACCACTAGGGAAGCCCACCTTAAATACCATATTTACCTGAAGACAAAAAAGGTTTGAGACTTCAAAGGGAAGGAGAGCTATCCACACCGAGATGGAAAAGCAAAAGTTTAGTAAGCAAATGCTTGATGGGCCATGCTGCGTGGATGAGAAAGTGTGGAGAATAGCAATAGCTCTTTGGGATTATGACCACTGCACCTTCATGCTCATGAAATGCACAGGCACGGAAAAGAGAACAAAGCAGCCATCTGAGTATTCCCCCAACTCCTCTCATTACAGAAACCCGTGAATACACCAGAGCAGGTGTGGGAGGTCAAAGACAACTCGGGCACAACCGAGAAATAAAATGCTATTTCAAAAACTCAAACAGAAGAGAGCTATATTTTCATAATGATGAAGAATTTTAATGTTAATTAAAATTTTAAACAGTATTTTCCTTTTTAATTACTAATGGGACCTAAAGACCCATATCAGATCTAGTTAAGTGAAGACAGGGACTTCCCTGGCTGTTCAGTGGGTAAGACTCCGTGTTTCCATTGCAGGGGGCCTGGCTTCCATCCCAGCTTGGGGAACTAAGATCCCATAGCCCACGAGGTACAGCCAAAGGAAAAAGAAGTTAGTTTTCACTCTAGTACCCCAAAAGCACACAACTGCTTTTATGACTACAAGCTTACTGTGTTTTTCTCCTTACTTTATTTCCTGTTGGTCATTATTAACTTTATAGTTTATATATATTAATAGCATATAGTTATTTTTATTTATAANAGAAGTTAGTTTTCACTCTAGTACCCCAAAAGCACACAACTGCTTTTATGACTACAAGCTTACTGTGTTTTTCTCCTTACTTTATTTCCTGTTGGTCATTATTAACTTTATAGTTTATATATATTAATAGCATATAGTTATTTTTATTTATAATTCATATATGCTTATAATACATAGTTATTATTTTTAAGAAATAAACCTATATGATATTACAATGGTGTTTTTCAAATGTGAGTAATGTAATATCCCTTTTAAAGAAGGGAAAGCAAATTATTTCATATTCCTAGAATAAAGTAATTTTCATGACTACCTTCCTTATATATTCACAAACAAGAATTACATAAAAACCTGTCTATATTGTGCTTCAACTATGAAGCATAAATTAACTTACAAATTAAAAAACAACAAAAAATTAAAATTCAAATAATGGATATATTGTAATTTAAAAAAAAACCAGTGATACTGGGTTGAATAATGGAGAGATGTATTTGGAGCTTTCTGCTTCATTGCATATTGCCTTGATTTTGAACATGCTGGAATATTGCATCATTGAGCATTGCTTTTTATTTTTCCTTTTAAACAATGATACTAATTTTAACCAATTTGTTGTTTTGTTGGGCTGATCTGTCAATAGCATCCACCAAACTGCAATAATAACATAATATTTTAACAACAAGAAGGCATAATGAAAACATTTTCTTTTGTCTATTTATTACCTCATCTACTGAATAAATTGTTGCTAGTCAAAATAGACAAAGAAAGGATCTTTACTGTGAGGTGCTATATGTTGTTAACTGGCTCTGTTTGCCACTTTTCTACTCCTCCTGACTGTGAAGCCTTGTTTACAAAGTGTCTGTAACATCACATGGCCTTCATGTGGCTCCCATACAATTGTAAACACACATGCACATTTGGGTATATGGTTATAAGGTAGTAATTGAGACAATGGAGAGTATGCTCACATTATGTTTTTAAAATTATCATTGAAATGAAAATATAAAATTTAGAAACTCTTGCAGAGAATTGGAGGATAACTTCTGTGTTACAGAGATAATGGTTTTTTTTTATCAATCACTCTTTCTAGGTTGATTTCTGGTTGGCATTACTTGCCACTGAAAGTGCAGGCATCCAAACAGATGTAAAAACTTGATCAATGGGCATTGTTGTCCAGGACTACTAAATTCCTAATACGTCATACAACTTAGTCTGCTCTACTCATCTCAGAAGGAAATTAAGACACTTGCAGTCATGCCAACTAGGCTCCATAGACGGTTCAGCTCAACGCTCTGTCTCTGGCACACTCTTCTCCCTCTGTTAGTAATGAACTTCCCATGAGGTTGCTCACTATATTAGTTTCTGTACACCTCTGAAACACTAGTTAGAAACTTGTAGGCAAAAGTAAAGAAAGCTGAGTGCTGAAGAATTGATGCTTTTGAACTGTGGTTGTTGGAGAAGACTCTTGAGAGTCCCTTGAACCGCAAGGAGATCCAACCAGTCCATCCTAAAGGAAATCAGTCCTGAATATTCATTGGGAGGACTGACTTGGAAGCTGAAACTCCAGTACTTTGGCCACCTGATGCAAAGACCTGACTCATTGGAAAAGACACTGATGCCGGGAAAGATTGAAGGCAGCAGAAGAAGGGGATGACAGAAGATGAGATGATTGGATGGCATCACCAACTCGATGGACATGAGTTTGAGCAGGCTCCAGGAGTTGATGATGGACAGGGAAGCCTGGCGTGGTGCAGTCCATGGTGTCACAAAGAGTTGGACACGACTGAGTGACTGAACTGAACTACGCCCTCTTAAACACCTTCACAGATTTTTCTGATCAACATAATAAGCAAGTGTGGTTTTTCCCCTATCCCCTTTTAGAAGTAATGATGCCTTGTATGGTAGGATGATACAATGTTCTTTAAAGCGGAAGCACAAGATGAATGAATCTTACTAGGATATAAAGGATTTTACAGGGAAAATAAATATTTTTTCAATAGTAGTCTTAAGCAGTACTTAAAATGAAGACAACACAAAGGTTTTAAAATTTTGATTGAAGGAAGGAAAGGGAACGTGGATGTGGAACTCTCATCTCATTTCCTGCTGGCAGACTCAGACAGGTGCAGGGGTGTTGGTGGGGAGGTGGTTTGTTGCACACATTTCAGTCTTCTTTCTGTCCCACACCATCTAAAATCCACAGCCTCCATTTCATGTCTGACCCAACTAGTGCACTTGTAGCAGTCAAACTGAACTGGGTTTTAAAACCATAGCTGGAAATACAGACCCTTATTATTGTGTACTAAGTTGCTTCAGAGGTGTCTGACTCTTGGCAACCTCATGAACTGTAGCCCGCCAGCCTCCTCTGTCCATGGGATTCTCCAGGCAAGAATACTGGAGCAGGTTGCCGTGTCCTCCTCCAAGGAATATTCCCAACCCAGGGATCGAACCCACATCTCTTATGTCTCCTTCATTGGCAGATGGGTTCTTTACCACTAGCACCACTAGCACCAAGGGTCTGGGATGCCCACAGACCCTTATTAGATGGATTCAAAGTTGAAGAGGTAAGTTTATTAACAGAAGACAACTTCTCACTTTATCTCCTGACCCCTTATTTTCCCTGCCCACTGTTCCTTCGCCCTTTCCTAGCCTTATGGGCTTGTTGCTGCTGCTTCTGCTGCTGCTGCTAAGTTGCTTCAGTCGTGTCCGACTGTGCGACCCCATAGACGGCAGCCCACCAGGTTCCTCTGTCCCTAGGATTCTCCAGGCAAGAACACTGGAGGGAGTTGCCGTTTCCTTCTGCAATGCATGAAAGTGAAAATTGAAAGTGAAGTCGCTCAGTCGTGTCCGATGCTAGCGACCCCATGGACTGCAGCCCACCAGGCTTCTCCGTCCATGGGATTTGCCAGGCAAGAGTACTGGAGTGGGGTGCCATTGCCTTCTCTGTATGTGCTTGTTAAAGAGACCTTATATAAAACCCAATGTTAGTTTTTATGATTTTTCAGAAACTTAGAGTGCCCTCTTGTGGGAATATCAGGTAGTTATCCAAGTGCTGCCAACCATCTAACTTTGTGTTACTTTTCCCAGGTGTGTTGAGAGGGACAGGGTGCTTTGTTTTTATTTAACTAATCTCGATAGATTTCACAGCTATAGGTAAATGGAAAGGGGTGGAAATATGGTAGGCATTAACCAGTGGAATAAGATCATAATTTCCAAAACAATACTGATTTTCCCCCCGCCCCTTTTTAAATGTGGTGGTGGTGGGAAGTGAGGAAAAGTGTGGTAAATTTCCAGAGAGAGTCAGAATAAGGATCTTCTATTCAAGAAACTACTAGATGTCTTTAATTCTTGGTTGGTTGTTTAGTTGCTAAGTTGTGTCCAAATCTTTTGTGACCCCATGGATTGTGACCTGCCAGGGTCCCCTGTCCAAGGGATTTCCCAGGCAAGAATACTGGAGTGGGTTGCCATTTTATTTTCCAGGGGATCTTCCCGAACCAGGGACCAAACCCGCATCTCCTGCAGCTCCTACTTGGCAGGTGGATTCCTTACCACTGAATCACCAGGGAAGCCCTGTCTTTTCTCACAAAGAAAACACTTATTTAGGCTATCAATGCCTTACACAACCTCTCTGAAGGTAATTAAACACTCAGGGACTTACACAAATATGACTATCAAATGATTGTATCTCATCATAATAGAGATGAGGACGCTCACCTAAGCTGTTACAAGACAAAATGAGGGTTAATAAGAGCTTAAGGACACAATTTGCTTACTACTTCAAGGCATAAATCTTTTAAAATATTTCATATGCAAAATAGTTTATGAGAGGAGTATAATTAACCCCCATTTACCTATTAGTCTGCTTCAAGCATTACCAACTCATTACTGATTTTTCATTATTTAGAAGTAAATTTCAGGTTTTCCAGTGGCGCTAGTGGTAAAGAATCCGCCTGCCAATGCAGGACATAAAAGATGTGGGTTTGGTCCCTGGGTCTGGAAGATCCCCTAGAGGAGAGCATGGCAATCCGCTCCAGTATTCTTGCTTGGAGAATCCCATGGACAGAAGAACCTGGAAGGCTACTGTCCTTTCATTCATATGTATTTCAGAAGTTAAATTTAAAAGAGTAAGAATGCCCCTTTAAAAATACAACCACAAAATCATAACATATAGAATGAAAAATAATTTATTATAAAAAATTGAGAAAGTGTTCAAATTTCCCTCATTATCTCTCTTTAAAAAAATATTTAGACAAATTTTAGATTTACAATAAAATTGACAGAAAAGTACAGGGTATATGCCCTGTTTTCACACATATGTAGTGTCCCCCAATATCAACATCTCTCACCAGGATAGTGTTTTTATTTTAAACCAACAGCGAAGCTACATGGATACATCACATCACACAAAGTCCATCATGTTTACTCTTGGTGGTGTGAATTCAGTGGATTTGGACAAATGTATGATAACACATCCATCATTATAACAGTATCATACAGAATATTTTTACTCCCCTAAAATCTTCTGTGCTCTCTCTGTTCATCTCCCCCAACCCCCTCCAGCAACCAGTAATCTTTTATTGTCTCCATAGTTTTGTCTTTTAGAGAACGTCATGTAGTTGGAATCATACAGCATGTAACTTTCTCAGTTTGGCTTCTTCCACTTAGCTATATTCCAGTAAGATTCCTCCATTTTCAATGGCTTGATAGGTCAGTTCTTTTTGGTATTGAATAATATGCCATTTTCTGGATGTGCTGTTCTGTGCTTAGTTGCTCAGTCATATCCATTCTTGGCGATCCCATGGACTGTAGCCCGACAGGATCCTCTGTCCATGGGGATTCTCCAGGCAAGAATACTGGAGTGGGTTGCCGTGCCCTCCTCCAGAGGATCTTCCCAACCCAGATCTCCTGCATTGCAAGTGGATTCTTTACTATCTGAGTCACCAGGGATGCCCAAGAATACCGGAGTGGATATCCTATCCCTTCTCCAAGGATCTTCCTGACCTAGGAATCGGACTGGGGTCTCCTGCATTGCAAGAGATTCTTTAGCAGCTGAGCTACCAGGGAAGCTCAATAAAGTATTTAAAAGCTAATGTATTTCCTTTTTATTTTTTAAGATATGATGCTATTGCACACTTAATGCTATTGCAACTTTGCTCAGTTGTGTTTGACTCTTTCTTTGTGACCCCATGGGTTGTAGCCCACTAGATTCCTCAGTTCATGGAATTCTCCAGGCAATAATACTGGAGTTGGTTGTCCTTTCCTTCTCCAGGAATATCTCTCTCGAGATATTCCCAACTCAGGAACTGAATCCCAGGTCTCTCGCATTGCAGGCAGATTCTTTACCATCTGAGCCACTAGGGAAGCCCTTCTGGATGTACCACAGTTTATTTAACATTCACCTACTGAAGGACATCTTGGTTGCTTCCAAGTTTGGACAAGTATAAATAAAGGTTCTGTAAACATTTGTGGGCAGGTTTTTGTGTGGATGTAAGTTTCTGACTCCTTTGGTAAATACCAAAGAACAAAACTGTAGGATTTTAAGGTAAGAGAAAGTTTCATTTGGTAAGAAACCTCCAGTTCCAGAGTGGTGATACCATTGTGCATTCCTATTAGCATTGGGTGAGAGTTCCTGTTACTCCACATCCCTCTCCCACAGCATTTCGTGTTGTCAGTGTTTCAAATTTTGGCACTTCTAATGGATGTGTAATGGCATTGTTTTAATTTGCATTTCCCTGATGACATATGATGTGGAGCATCTCTTTGTATGCTTACTTTCCATCTGTATATCTTCTTTGGTGAGGTGTCTGCTAAGATCTTTAGCCAGTTTTTAAATTGGGTTGTTTGTTTTCTTATTGTTGTTTCTCTTAATTCTATAAGTTCTCTCTCTCGCCTCCATATATTCTTTTAAAGAATCTGAGCTGCTTGTTTGAAGTTTCTACAAGTTAGATTTTTCATAATGTATTCATATCATTCTGATGTTATTCCTATGTTTCCTGTAAATGAGTGGTTAGATCTAGAAATTTGATCAGATTCAGGTTCCGTTTTTTGTTTAGCAAGGCTCGTTCACAGGCAGTGAAGTAGTCTTCCACCAGGAGGCGAAGTTGCTCTCTGTCAAGATGTCAACCTCGATCTGGGCATTGATTCATTAACAAACTAATGTTTGCAAAATAGTAATATTCTAACTATGCCATCTATTCTTCTTTTATTAGGTTTTTATGATTTTTTGAATAAATTTCTCCTTATCAACTATTTTGTTACTTTATGATTTATATAAAGAGGCCAGAAAAATGCTTGATTTTTCCTCTGCTTCTTAGTTTTCAAAATAATGAGTTGGTTCCCTAACACCCCATGGACTGGGGTCACAAAGAGTCCTACACGACTGAGCTACTTCACTTTCACTTTCCCTAACACCATCAAAAAGTGACCAGTAAGGTTTTTTTTTTTTTTTAAATCATAGTGAAAAAAATCATAAATCATTTTAAAAATCATGTATGTAAATTTATCTGATATTTTTCATTCACCCACTGAAGTCACTGTACTTATTGATGCTCAAATCATTCCATCTTTGACCAGTGTAAGTCTATTCAAGTTGTCTCCTCAATCATTTTGACACCACCCTATTAGTCTTTAAAAACCTCCCTGCCTTCAGCTAAGATGAGACGTTCCAGGCTTATTTTACATTTCCAACCTGAACCTGAAATTAGTTATTTCTCCAAAGTGATGGTTTTCAAAGTGTGATTGGGGAGCCCCTGGGCATCCCTGTGATCCTATCATGGGGTTTGTGTGGTCACAATTATTTTCATAAAAAATACTAAGATGATATTTGCTCTTTTCAACTCTCTTTGTCTCACAAATACATACAGTTTTCTACGGTTACATGATGTATGATATTATGATTGAATGTAGAAGCAGCTATAAGAATTCTGCTGTCATTTATTAAGCCAGACATTAGAAAAATTTACAATGGCATTCTCCTAAGTAGTTTTTGTTAACAGATTTTTAAAATTTTTACATGTTTTAATTTCTAATGCACTAAACATCAATAGATACAACCCACATCAATAAACTCTTTGGAGCTCTCTCACAATTTTAAGAATTTAAAGAGATTTAGGGAACAAAATGTTTTGAGAACAACTACTCTAAGGAGTCTTGGTTCCTTTTAACTGAAGATAATATTTAGAGATCACAATCTAGGAGCTAGAGATATTCATGGTTACTGGGTTGGCCAGCAAATTTATATATAACATTACTACTGTCCTCCCTTTTTTGGATAAAATGTACTATGTACACTTCTCTCCACGTAGCTTTTTTCTCACTGAACAATATTATGTTTCCAGGAACTCATTTCATTGCGTTCGTTTACAATTTATTCAACTAGCCATTTGTTGAGTAATTTCCATATTTTATTATATATGGTGCTGCAGTGAACAATCTTGCACGTACTTTTACTACTATATCTTTAGGACAGAATTTTAGAAATGAGAATACTGGATCAAAGGGTGAATGTGTACAACTCTGCTATATATTGAGATTCTTTTTACTTCTACAGTACAGATGAAGGCAGGCTTCCCCCAGTGGCTCAACTGTAAAGAATCCGCCTGCAATGCACACCCCTGGGTCAGGAAGATTCCCCTGGAGAGGGTATGGCAACTCACTCCAGTATTCTTGCCTGGGAAATCCCATGGACAGAGAAGCCTGGCCGGCTACAGTCCAAGGGGTCGCAAGAGAGTTAGACACGACTTAGCAACTAAACAATAACAGCAACAGATGAAGGAACAGACTGAGACAGCTGCTCAGGGTCACTTTTCCAGTCACTGACAAAAGACTTAACGTCTCCACACACTCTGTAGGTCACGGGAAGAGAAAATTCTAAGGTGGGAGAGCAAATACCGAATTTTACACTTGGACGTCACATTCATTGAGTCACATATTCTCATTCTTCCAATATCCAGCACACCAGTTCTTCCTTAACAGAACCTCTAGTCCTCGGACCTCTCATACCCTTCAGGTAACTAAGCGGCCCCGGCCCGCGCCCCCGCCGCCTCTGGTAAATTGGACCAGTACAGCCGGCGAAGCGTGCGGAGCTTTGCGCATGCCCAGCCACTGCGCGCCGGTTGGAGTTGCTCGGAGGCAGGAGCAGAGTGACGTTATAACGGCGCGCCGCTTCCAGGCGTCCTCGCAAGGTCGCTTTACAGAGCGGGAGCGCGCGTAAGTGACAAGACCCGGGTTCGGGTGCGCGCCGTCTCCTGCTGCCTTGGTATCAGCAGCGACATGTCGGGGTATACGCCTGACGAGAAACTGCGGCTGCAGCAGCTGCGAGAGCTAAGAAGGCGATGGCTGAAAGATCAGGAGCTGAGCCCCCGGGAACCGGTGCTGCCTCCGCGGAGGGTGTCGCCTGTGGAGCGATTCTGGAATACATTTTTGCAAGACGGAGCTCTCTGGAAGAACGTGGTGAGTGACCGCCCTCCCCAACCCCCACCCACTCTCGTCCCATCGCAGTCCACGGCCTGGCTGCTGAGACAACCTGTTCGCTATACCGCCTTAAGGACTAACTCGCTCTTACCCCGGAAGTTCCCCAAGGGAGAGAGTCAGGTTCAGTCGAGACTTAGGCTTGTCTGGGACTCCCTCTGGTCCTAAGAGTCATGCGCTGGAAGTCAGGAGTTCGGAGCTTGTGTGGCTTTGGGATTGTCTTGCCCTTTGTCTCTCAAGGGTGATGAGAAGGAGACGAATCTTTGCCTAGATTATACAGGAGGCTACAGGTTTGGCTTTCTTTTGACTGGGGAAACCTTTCCTCAGAAGGATGGCCAAGGATTCACTAGAGTTAAAATTCAATGATTTTAGAATCCAAGGACACTTGTGTGATTTTTGAGATTGAGATTACACAGACCAACTAACACTACACTCAAATGCCTGAAAGCAGGATAATGCTCTAGCTGGTAATGCAGCTTCATGTTAATTACTGTAAAAGAAGAGGTCCTGTTGATATGCTGTTGATAGCTGTGAAAAGAAGAGAAGCGAAAAGCAAAGGAGAAAAGGAAAGATATACTCATTTGAATGCAGAATTCCAAAGAATAGCAAGGAGAGATAAGAAAGCCTTCCTCAGTGGTCCCTGCAAAGAAATAGAGGAAAACAATAGAATGGGAAAGACTAGAGATCTCTTCAAGAAAATTAGAGATACCAAGGAAACATTTCATGCAAAGATGGGTTCAATAAAGGACAGAAATAGTATGGACCTAACAAAAGGAGGAGATATTAAGAAGAGGTGGCAGAATACACAGAGGAACTGTAAAAAAGGGATCTTCACGACCCAGAGGATCACGATGGTGTGATCACTCACCTAGAGCCAGACATCCTGGAATGTGAAGTCAAGTGGGCCTTAGGAAGCATCACTACGAACAAAGCTAGTGGAGGTGATGGAATTCCAGTTGAGCTATTTCAGTCCTAAAAGATGATGCTGTGCCAGCAAATTTGGAAATCTCAGCAGTGGCCATGGGATTGGAAAAGGTCAGTTTTCATTCCAATCCC
>SJYV01006839.1:960007-970421 GCA_006410875.1 Neotragus pygmaeus
ATTATTTCAATTTTTTTGAATTTATCAAGGCTAGATTTATGGCCCAGGATGTAATCTATCCTGGAGAAGGTTCTGTGTGTGCTTGAGAAAAAGGTGAAATTAATTGTTTTGCGGTAAAATGTCCTATAGATATCAATTAGGTCTAACTGGTCTATTGTGTCATTTAAAGTTTGTGTTTCCTTCTTAATTTTCTGGTTAGTTGATCTGTCCATAGGTGTGAGTGGGGTATTAAAGTCTCCCACTATTATTGTGTTATTGTTAATTTCTCCTTTCATGCTTGTTAGCATTTGTCTTACATATTGCGGTGCTCCTATGTTGAATGCATATATATTTATAATTGTTATATCTTCTTGGATTGCTCCTTTGATCATTATGTAGTGTCCTTCTTTGTCTCTTTTCACAGCCTTTGTTTTAAAGTCTATTTTATCTGATATGAGTATTGCTACTCCTGCTTTCTTTTGGTCTCTATTTGCATGGTAAATCTTTTTCCAGCCCTTCACTTTCATTCATTATGTTTCCCCTGTTTTGAGGTGGGTCTCTGGTAGACAACATATACAAGGGTCTTGTTCTTGTATCCATTCAGCCAGTCTTTTGTCTTTTGGTTGGGGCATTCAACCCATTTACGTTTAAGGTAATTATTGATAAGTATGATCCCATTGCCATTAATTTTATTGTTTTGGGTTTGGGTTTATACACCCTTTTTGTGTTTCCTGTCTAGAAAATATCCTTTAGCATTTGTTGGAGAGCTGGTTTGGTGGTGCTGAATTCTCTCAGCTTTTGCTTGTCTGTAAAGCTTTTGATTTCTCTTTCATATTTGAATGAGATCCTTGCTGGGTACAGTAATCTGGGCTGTAGGTTATTTTCTTTAATTACTTTAAGTATGTCTTGCCATTCCCTCCTGACTTGAAGAGTTTCTATTGAAAGATCAGCTGTTACCCTTATGGGAATCCTCTTGTGTGTTATATGTTGTTTTTCCTTTGCTGCTTTTAATATTTTCTCTTTGTGTTTGATCTTTATTAACTTGATTAATATGTGTTTTGGGGTGTTTCGCCTTGGGTTTATCCTGTTTGGGACTCTCTGGGTTTCTTGGACATGGGTGATTATTTCCTTCCCCATTTTAGGGAAGTTTTCAACTATTATCTCCTCAAGTATTTTCTCATGGTCTTTCTTTTTGTCTTCTTCTGGGACTCCTATGATTCGNCCTTGGGTTTATCCTGTTTGGGACTCTCTGGGTTTCTTGGACATGGGTGATTATTTCCTTCCCCATTTTAGGGAAGTTTTCAACTATTATCTCCTCAAGTATTTTCTCATGGTCTTTCTTTTTGTCTTCTTCTGGGACTCCTATGATTCGAATGTTGGGGCATTTAACACTCTCCTGGAGGTCTCTGAGATTGTCCTCATTTCTTTTAATTCGTTTTTCTTTTTTCCTCTGTGATTCACTTATTTTTACCATTCTGTCTTCTACTAATCCTATCTCTGCCTCTGTTATTCTACTATTTATTCCCTCCAGAGTGTTTTTGATCTAATTTATTGCGTTATTCATTATATATTGACTCTTTTTTATTTCTTCTAGGTCCTTGTTAAACCTTTCTTGCNAGGTTGTTAAATCACATCAGTTATGGGTGATGAATACTGTATCTCAGAATTCCTTGGGACTTTGGCTAATAATAGTGGTAATAAGTAACACTTGGGTGCTTACTTTGTGCCTGGCACTTTTGTGTGTGTTAAAACTTAAGTTTTTACTGCTGTAATGTAGAAAACTTTCCTCATCCTCATTGTAAATGTGTGGAAATGGAGACCTACAAAAATTCAGTGATTTACCCATGATCACAGGGCTAGTAATTGAAGGAGTTCACTTTGAAAACCATGCGTATCTACTTTCTTACTGTGCTACAAAGTCTGGTGCAAATTTTTCAAAGAATGTATTCAATGCTAATTTATGGTGGTAAAATTCAACTCTCCTCCCCTCTCCCACTTTGTATCTCTGATATTACTCACTGGCAGCCACTGATTGAAACTTGACAGCCAGTGATTTAAGGAAATAATTGTTTGTTGAAATCTGTCTTACCTTACTTAGAGTTAACGTTTTCTTCCATAATCATATCCATTATAGCACTTATAATCTAGATTATCTATTCCCTGAAAGGATAGGTGTCTTTCACTGAAATTGGCTGCCAGGAAAAACTCCATTTTTAGCTGTCTTTTGCCTTTCTTTTTAAAAACAACGTGTGTTTAAAGGCACTTCAAAGTGAGCTTGGGCCACCCTTATCCCAGTAGGTAAAACATTCTTTTTCCAGCATTAGTGTACTCAAGGTTGTCCACCCTATGTGTGGAATGATACAAATGGTGTTGACCATGCATATCTGAAGTTGATAAATCAGGGAGATGACTTTACCTGAAAATTCCGTAGTTTTGATTACTCTGGTTAAATCAGTTTTTAATGCCATATTTTATCATAAATTTATATTAAGGATATTTTAAGAAGTCTTTTTAAAGGCATACATCTATGCATATATCACTGTAGTTTGGCAAAAAAAAAAAGTGAGAAATCTATTTATTTCATGTATTTTTTTTCTCCCTCAGATCTATAAGACATATCGACACAGTATCTTTGCTTTTACTCACGTACTTATTCCTGTCTGGATTATTCATTATTATCTCAAGTATCATGTGACTGTAAGTATGCTTTAAGTATGTGTTTTTCAGAACTTATTTATTTTTAAAAATATGCATTTATTAAAGTGTTTTTGACTGCGCTGGGTCTTTGTTGCTGTGGGCAGGCTTTCTCTAGGTGCAGTGAGTGGGGGCTGCTCTACATTGCAGTGCACTGGCTTCTTATTGTGGTGGCTTATCTTGTTGCAAAGGACAGGCTCTAGGGCAGTGGGCTCAGTAGTTATAGCACATAGGCTAAGTTGCCCCGTGGCAGCTGGGATCTTCCCCGACCAGGGTTGGAACTTGTGTCCCTGGCATTGACAGGCAAATTCGTAACTACTTGACCACCAGGGAAATCCTAGAAGATATTGTTAATATTGCATAAAATTATTTCCTCTATGGGTTTGCCTTACCCTCCTCTACTTAGTCGAAATAATCTGCCACTTATAACTGGTCTTGAATTACTTTGAATCCTTTTCAGTAGACGGCTTAATGAAACCTAACTGAAGCATGGTTTTTCAGAAAGTTAATTTTTAAAAATAATTGTATTTATTTATTATTTTTGGCTGTGCTGGGTCTTCATTGTTACGCGGGCTTTTCTCGCGGGGGCTTTTTCTAGTTGCAGCATGCCAGCTTCTCATTGCAGTGGCTTCTCTTGTTGCAGAGCACAGCCTTGAGGGTGCACATGCTTCAGTATTTGTGATGCACGGGCATCCTCACAGCATGTAGGATCCTCCCGGATCAGGGATCCAATCCATGTCTCCTGTAGTGGCAGGCTGATGCATTTAACACAGAGCCACCAGGAATGTCCCAGAAAATTTAATCTTTATATTAGTTGGTTACAACTTGCATCGTATTTTCTTGTAGAAATGATGTTTTAATGATCAGGAATGTAGTTGATCTAATAATACTGGTGCAAAATGGGGGTCCTGAGTCTGGAAAGGAGAACAGAATTTCTGCTCCTTTTTTATTGAGCACAGATCTGATATAAGATAGAATTCAAAATGGATAAACATCTTTGTCATCATTTCCTTTTCCTTTGTTCTGTCTGGTTTTTCACAACTTACTTTCTTTAGAATTCAGTGTGTCCAGAACATCTGCATGTGATGATTGAACTCAGCCTGTTGCCTTATTTTAAAGGCTCAGGATACCTTGGTGGGAGCTCTCCAGGTGGCACCAGCAGTAAAGAANTCAGTGTAGGTATGGAGGCGTTTAATGAGCTCCTGTCAATTAATGTTCCCTGGAGTCAGGAGTTCTCTGGTGTTCTCAAGAGTTTGGACTTAAGCCTCCTTCTTCTGGTTTTCGGTCTTATTTTTACAGGAGTCTCAAGACTTCTCCTTCTATACAGCACTGCTGATAAAACATCTAGGTTAAAGATGAAAAGTTTCTCCACAGTGAGGGCCACCCAGAGAGATTCACAGAGTTACATGGAGAAGAGAAGAGGGAGGAGCGAGTTAGAAGTGACCCAAATGAGATGAGGTGGAATCAATAGAGGAGAGAGCTAGCTAGCNGGTTAAAGATGAAAAGTTTCTCCACAGTGAGGGCCACCCAGAGAGATTCACAGAGTTACATGGAGAAGAGAAGAGGGAGGAGCGAGTTAGAAGTGACCCAAATGAGATGAGGTGGAATCAATAGAGGAGAGAGCTAGCTAGCCAGTAATCACTTCCTTATGTGCACTCCACAACTGGACTGCTCAGAGATGTTCACGGAGTTATACAGAGAAGAGAAGAGGGAGGAAGGAGACAGAGGTGGCCAGAAGGAGAGAGACAGATCCAGACAGTAATCGGTTCCCTAAGTGTTCTCCACCTTCTGGAACACACAGAAATTTACAGAGTTGGGTAGAGAAGAGAGGGTAAGGTAGGGAGGAGACACAGGCAATCTGGTGGAGAAAAAGGAGAGTCCAAAGAGGGAGAGAACAGTCAAGCCAGTAATCTCACTCCCAAGTAAAAATGGGTACTGAAGATTGAGTTCTTAAAGGTACAAAATTGATAAATACCAAAAGGAAAGATTAAAATCTAGAGTAGAGTTTGGAATTTCAAAAATACAATATTAAAGAAAAGAAAAGAAAGAGAAAAAAAGTCACAAAAATTATTAAAAATATATATATGAAGTTTGCTTTTAAAAAATAGGATTTTTTTTTTTTTTGCAAAATAGTAGTAGATTATAAATATAAAAATTAAAGGAGTAATGCTGCTAAGTCACTTCAGTCGTGTCTGACTCTGTGCGACGCCATAGACGGCAGCCCACCAGACTCCCCTGTCCCCGGGATTCTCTAAGTAAGAACACTGGAGTGGGTTGCCATTTCCTTCTCCAGTGCATGAAGGTGAAAAGTGAAAGTCAAGTCACTCAGTCATGTCCGACTCTTAGCAACCCCATGGACTGCAGCCCACCACGCTCCTCTGTGCATGGGATTTTCCAGGCAAGAGTACTGGAGTGGGGTGCCATTGCCTTCTCTGAAAGGAGTAATAGAGGACTTAAAATTTTTTTTTAATTAAAAAAAAAAAGAATGATCGTAAAAATATATCTAGGACTTTTTCTGGTGTTGTTGTGGGTATTGTGGGGTCAATTCATTTTCAGATAGTTCCTTGGTCCAGCTTATATTTCTCAAGATCTATAGGCCCCTTCCTTTGTAGTCAGTACAAATGACAGGGTTTTAATCTATTGCACCTATCACTTCCAAGGCGGTTCCCTCTGTTTTTCTTCTGTTTGCTGGTCTCTTCAGTGTCTGATTTCTGCCCCGACACAAGGCGGGCGGTGTTGGACACTTTTTTTAGGCTCACTTGTTCAGTCGCGCTGTGGGGAGGGAGGGACGCTGGAAACAGATAACACTGGCGTGTGCTCGCAGTGTCTCAGCCACACTGGGCCTGCCCCCGCTCACAGCGTGTGTACCCTTCCTACCCACACTGCTCAGGCTCTAGGTTGCTCCACCGGCAACTGTTTGAGGCCGGCCGTGGGCTGCATGCACCTCCCAGGTCTAAGCTGCTCAGGTCCAGGCCTGCATTTTGTGCCCTTCCCAGGTCTGAGCAGCTCAGGTGATGAGGTGTTTGGCGAGCATGCTCGCTGCGACTTATCGCCTCCCCCGTCCCTGCCACTCGGTTTTCTGGGTGTACAACTGGCTCACCTTCTCAGGCGGATGTTGACTGTCCAGAACCCCAAGAAGTCTTAGTTAGCAAAGAAGCCTGCTTGTAGTTTGGTAGATAATGTCTCTCTGGGGCTGCGATTGCCCTCTTCCGGCCCTGGCTGCCTGTCACCAGAGGGGGATGGTCTGCAGCCAGCTAGTTCTGTTTAGTCCTTTGTTCTGTGCGAGGGCCTAGCGGTGTCTTTGGGCTTTTTGCGTGGTAGCTATTTCACAGTGTGGTTTGCTAGCCCAAATTAGTTCTCTGAGATTGCCCTCGGGACATTCAGGCCAGATCCTTACTCTAAGCAATGCAACCCGCGCCTCCCTGCCCAGCCCCTGCTTGCTAGTGGTGGGTGCAGGCGTCTGCGCTGCTTCTCTGCTGGGTGAGTTACCGTTGGGCTCTTAACCTGTGGGGTTTAATTATTTATTTATTTCCCCTCCCTGTTATGTTGCCCTCTGTGCTTCCTTCCAAGGCTCACCACAGACATGGCAGCGAGAGCGAGAGTGTTTCCTGGTGTTTGGAAACTTCTCCTTTTTAAAGACTCCCTTCCCAGGACGGAGCTCTGTTCCTACCCCTTTTGTCTCCTTTTTGTCTTTTATATTTTTTCCTACCTCCTTTCGAAGACAGTGGGCTGCTTTTCTGGGTCCCTGTGTCCTCTGCTGGCATTCAGAAGTTGTTTTGTGGAATTTACTCAGCGTTTAAATGTTCTTTTGATGAATTTGTTGGGGGAGAAAGTGGTCTCCCTGTCCTATTCCTCCGCCATCTTAGGACCGCCCCCCCAAATTGTCTATATTTAGATTCTTTGTTTTGATATTGTATCTAAGAGTCCTTTGTCAGACCTCAGGTTGTGAACATTTATCCCAGTTTTCTGCAAGAAGTTTTATAGTTTTAGCTCTTACGTTTAGCTTTATGATTGATTTTGTGTTAATTTTTGTGTTGGGTGTGAAGTAAGGTCCAACTTCGTTGTTTTGAATGTGGATATCCAGTTGTTCCAACACCGTTTGTTGAACAGACTGTTCTTGCCTCTTTGAATGACCTTGTCACCCTTGTTGTAAAACTTTATTCATAATCTATGTTTTTGCAAAAGAAATGAAGTATTTTTGTTAAAAAGCCCTTCATATTTCATGCAGAATGGCTCCCAGGAACCTGCTGAAGTCCTGAGAGAGAGAGAGAGAGAGAGAGAGACTGTGTACGTGTGTGTAAGAGAGAGAGAGACTGTGTACGTGTGTGTATCTATCTATTAGCTTGCTATTCTTCCCAAATCAATAGAGCTAGTGTTGCAACTGTTTCTAATCTCTGCTTGTTTCAAAACTTTAAAAACTATAATAATGAGTTTTACACTTGTTTTTAGAATGCAATTATGATTACATTAATATTACCAACTTGATACATTTTTTTTTGTAAGAGACTCCTATTTATTTCAGAGTGCAGATGAATTACTGAAATGTTTTTTATATCAGCAAAACTGTTAGAACCTCTTAAAAGAATAAAGCAAGGAATAAGTGTAAATTATAAATGTGTTGTGCATTCTGAGTATTGCTGAGATCAAACACTGACTTTTGGTGAGATCAAACTAGGAAGAAAGGATTTGTGATAGGTATATATTGATCATTTTAACTTGCTAATAGAAGAAAAATAAATTAGACATTTGAAAGCAATAATTCAGTATATGTAGCTGTTAAAGATTTTTGCTTATCAAACAGAACAGTACATATCATATGACAGTATATACTCAACAAGTATTGAATGTTTCTTTGTTCAAGAGAAATAAGCAAAGGTAGAGTTGTGTATATGCTGCTGGCAGTCATTTTGTCTGCAAGAATCCTCCAGTGGTGGTTAGAATTCTCATATAGTGATCTGGGATATATGTGGGAGGTGGTAGGTGATAGGAAAAGAGGATCAAGAATACGGGCCAGTCATGGCTGGGGCTGGCATACTTGCGTAAATTTACTAGTGTAATTTTACTATTTTCCCAAAGTAGCTTATGCTTGTTTTAGCTTGATGTAGCCAGTCTTGTGGTTTTATTTATGGCCCATGCCTAATTTTTGGCATCTCAAGTAGTGATAAATTTTAGTGAGTTGCTTACAAGTAAGGGGCATATTATAAAAGTATAATTAATGTATTTCCTAAACTTCAAAGAAGTGTTACATGCTTTTTCTACTTGATTAAAAAAAAATGTATGGAAATGTTTATATTTGAATCTCAGGGGAGCTTAACCACAATTTAGAGTTGAGTTCATAAGAAAATGTTTCATGAGCTGTATGTATTGCAGGCAAATATTTATGTGTTCTTACCCCAGTGCTGGGGGCTTAGAGGAAGGAGTTAGTGAAATCTACAGAGGTGGTCCGGGGGAGTAGGTAAAAGGATGGCATTGGAGCCAGGCAGCCTAAATTTGCTTGTCCACCTCCTGGCAAGGTGACCTTAGGCAAATTGCTTTTCTGCTTTCCATATTTACTTGATTTTTTTTACACTTCTTATAGTTACAGGAGTTTGCTTTTGAATTAAGACAAAGATAAGAAGGTCTTAAAATAACAGATAAAGGAAATAAATAATGGTGCAAATTTTTCTTTGGTTGCAACATGTGATTATTTATTCTTCTCCTTTATTTATCCCTAAATTGCCTGTATTTTCTAAGGCAGACTCTAATTTTTATTAACTTTGAAACTTTTGTTGGAGAAGACTCTTGAGAGTCCCTTGGACTGCAAGGAGATCCAACCAGTCCATTCTGAAGGAGATAGCCCTGGGTGTTCTTTGGAAGGACTGATGCTAAAGCTGAAACTCCAATACTTTGGCCACCTCATGCGAAGAGTTGACTCATTGGAAAAGACTCTGATGTTGGGAGGGATTGGGGGAAGGAGGAGAAGGGGACGACAGAGGATGAGATGGCTGGATGGCATCACCAACTCGATGGACATGAGTCTGAGTGAACTCTGGGAGTTGGTGATGGACAGGGAGGCCTGGCGTGCTGCAATTCATGGGGTCGCAAAGAGTCGGACACTAGCAACTGTACTGAAACTTCGTATTAACAGAAATAGCGACAAAAACAAAACATAGAAATTCCTGGTTGTCTTACAAAGCGTGAGAATTTTAGAAGCTATTATATATCACAACTTGGCCTGAGAATAATAATAAGAGTTCATTTTATTTTTATGACACATTACCTTGTGGTGCAAACTTTGTTTGAATGGTGAAAAGTTGTAAGCTTGGTTGTTTAATGTTGATTTTAAAAAAGGATATCTAATGTTATTTTTAATTATTATATTTGAGGCTAAATAGTTTTTAAAGTTGTGATTATGATTACCTTTTGAAGTCATGGGAAGCTGGCAGGATGAATCCCTGGTGTAACAGTTGGAATGCTGAACGTTTTCTCTCCATGGATATATTATTGTAGATTTGGATTTTCTGGTCTGAAGAGCTTAACCACTAAGTTAGCAAGAGTAGGTCATTTATTTGGCCAGATTCATTTCTTAAGAAAATGTTCCTTACAACATATATTTGAGGTGGAAAAGCTACATTTGAAAGTTGACTGCCTATGTGTGTGTGCTCAGTTGCTAAGTTGTGTCTGACTCTATGTGGCCCCATGGACACCACGGACTGTAGCCCACCAGGTTCCTCTGTCCATGGGAATCTCCAGGCAAGAGTACTGGAGTGGGGTGCCATTTCCTTCTCAATGACTACCTGTAATATGACCAAACTACTAAGACATTTAAAAAT
The DNA here is from genome assembly GCA_006410875.1 of Neotragus pygmaeus. Lineage (NCBI taxonomy): Eukaryota > Metazoa > Chordata > Mammalia > Artiodactyla > Bovidae > Neotragus > Neotragus pygmaeus. Next base: position 969,493 of record SJYV01006839.1, read on the forward strand.
TTGTTCATGGGTATTTGTTGGCCACATTTAGTGGTAATTGTTCTGCTATTTCAGTATTTAATATGAATGACAGAAAACTCATTAATCTTGGTGCAGAACCAGTATATATGACAAAATAAACTTTTTTTGGTTTAAAAATCTCTTGAGAGTTTATTGAAAATAAGGGATGACATCCCATCCTTAGGATATCAGTTCAGTGGCTCATTCATTAGTAGTCATTTGAGCCCACAAGTCAGTTGAACAAATATAAAATATTTTCCTGTTTTTTGCCATTGTCCTTTTTCTTTTTATACGTTAGTGCATTTTTGATGGGCATCCAGCTCTTTTAGCTACCCAGTTTCTCAAATTTTATAAGAAATTTTCATGATTCCAAAGAGTAGGATGCTAAAATAAAGTATCCAGTTTGTAAGTACACAAACTATGGTATCATTGTAGTCTCTGAGAGCCAGATCTCCTACTCAGTCTCTTTTTCACTTCTTTCCTAATGAGCGTTTCTGTAGTTAACAAGGGCGCTGAGTGATTTGGTATTTAGATTTTGACGACATGGATTTTTTAGGCGGCTTGTTTCTTATTTATGGCTGTGGTGGGCCTTCTGGGCCCTGTGTGTATCCTCTAGTTGCAGTGGTCTGGAGCTTTTCTTCATTGTGGTATGTGGCCTCTCATTTCAGTGGCGTCTCATGTGATGCTGAGAACGGGCCCTAGGATGTGTGGGCTGCAGTAGTTGCAGTGTGTGGACTCAGTAGTTATGGTGCAGGGGCTTGATTGCCCCACAGCCTGTGGGATCTTCCCAGACCAGGGATTGAACCCATGTCCCCTGTATTGCTCGGCGGGCTTTTAACCATTAGACTACCAGGAAAGCCCTGCATGTGGATCTATAGCTGGTTGGCAGTATTTCTTCCAAGAAATGTTACAACTGATTATCTTCTTAA
>SJYV01006842.1:0-13732 GCA_006410875.1 Neotragus pygmaeus
AGGCCAAAGTACTGGAGCTTCAGCTTTAGCATCATCCCTTCCAAAGAACACCCAGGACTGATCTCCTTCAGAACGGACTGGTTGGATCTTCTTGCAGTCCAAGGGACTCTAGAGTCTTCTCCAACATCACAATTCAAAAGCATCAATTCTTCGGCGCTCAGCTTTCTTCACAGTCTAACTCTCACATCCATACATGACTACTGGAAAAACCATAGTCTTGACTAGACCTGTATCTTATTCCTTGCAAGATACAAAACTGCCCTTTCCAACCGTACTTCTGTGCTTTTTTGTAGGAGGAGGCATGGGCAGCAAATAAGTTAAGACCACTCATTGCATTAAACAAAGTCACCCAACAATCCTCGGGATGTTAATGGGTGATCCTTATTCCTAATTAGGGACCTAAACCTTGACAGTCATATAAAAACTTCAAAGGTATTAATTAAACTACACCATCAATATTCTTAATTATTAAGCAAATATATAACTGGCAAAAGAAGCCCTACCCTCCTACTTTACCAGTCACTAAAGTTCCAGAAAAGAACAGATGTATCTAAATTGATCTAGACCACATGTCTTATATCCTAGGTTTAGGCTATCTATTGGACTCTATTAATGTAAGATAAGTTTTATTATGTAGTTTAATCAGATACATCTAGCTTAAAATATTGCTTGTTTTTAATTCTGATTCAAATCCAGGTCTTACACATTCTATAAACATTTAGGTAATTTGTTTAAGTAGAGTATTTCATATTTCTTCCTGATTTTTGTTTTGAGTACAGGTCAGAGTTGTCAGAGTTCAATACAATATGTTCAATACAATACAATATGTTTGATATATTCACTATTTTATCTGCTTCTTAATTCCTAAAAATATTATAAACATTCAAAAGAATGATAATAATATCAATGTAGTATAGGAACATGAAAAAGATGACACTGTAGAATTCCTTTAAAAAAATCTCTCCTTTCGAAAATGTTGATGTCTGTCAATAGTCAACATTATTTTACCAGTTAAAATGATTCTAAAATATGTTCTGCTGAAGTGCCAATAAATTAGATGTACCTCATTTTCCTCATCTCCTTCATTAGAATTGGTGGGGATCATCCTTATAGTAGAAATGTAGGTACTACTAGTAGTTGTAGATGTGAAAGTAACAGTACTTGTAACATTGTGTTACACACAGTTATTCCTGCTGCAGTTTAACTAAGTTACCAATATAACCTAGTTATACCAATATAACTTAGTCAGATATGAAGCTCAATCTGACAAGAGTTCTACATAGAAAGATTTTTCAAAGGAAGTTACTGAAAACCCGATTGTTTTTGCCAAAGCTGGAAAAATGGCAAAATCCAGAAATTCTCCTTAGGAGGGTGTCAATTGATTTGGAAAGAAAGTGGGAAGACATAAGCTCAAAATGGAGCTGCCCTTTGCCTCAGGCATTATTTACAGCTTCCTTCAAGCAAGTGAATAACTAAAGCATCCAGTTTAAAGAATCAGGAGAAGATTCCAACAGCATCTGTTTAAACAAGGTGGGGAAATAAAATACAAGCCATCAACATTATTTTGGGGCAGTTAACAGGAATGAATGGAACTTCTCTAAGTCATAATTAAACAGTATAAAAACAACAAGCGCAGCAAAGAATTCATGGTAACTCTATAAAGTTACAAATCGACAAAAAATAAATAAATAAAAATAAAAAACAGATATAGCATGTAAAGGACAAATGAGGAGTATTTAGTTAAATGTATAATCTAAGATATTGGGAAAAAAGCAGGTGTTTGAACTTTTAAGGAAATTAAAGAGACTATGATAGCTATGAAGTGAATTATAAGAATAAACAAAGAACATAAAGAGTTTAAAGGGAGCTGGCAAAATTAAGTAAAATGTTTGATTAGAAAAGCAAGATCACCTCAAAGCTTAAACCTACATTAGCAACATCAATAAGTAAAATCATCATTTTTACAGTAAGGAGGATAGAGTGGAGAATATATCACACAATGAAGACCTACAGAATCAGAACCTAAGAAATGATGGATTAGCTATTTTGAAAGATAATTATAGGTTACCTAATCTATAGGAAGATAATGTTGGTCAAATATATAAATAATTGGCATTTTTAAAGATGAGGAAAGAATGAGAAAATGAATGCAATGAAGTTCCAGATATGGAACAATGTTCACTTTAAGTTCCGTGTAGTAAAATCTTGTTTTATTTTGTGAAAAAAAAGCTCATGCTTTATGGCAAGACAAAGCATAAACATAAAAAAATTTTCTCTGCCTTTTGGCCTCCTCTCTCTCTGCTCTGCATTGTATATCTGCTTTATGCATTGACCAGATCTCTCCCATCTCCAGAAATACCTGTGTGCTGTGCTGTTTAGTCACTGAGTCATGTCCGAATCTTCACCACTCCATTGACTGTAGCCTGATGGGCTCCTCTTTCCACAGGGATTCTCCAGGCAAGAATACTGGAGTGGGTTGCCATACCTTTCTCTAGGAGATCTTCCTAACCCAGGTCTCCTGCACTGCAAGCAGATTCTTTACCATCTGAGTTACCAGGGAAACCCATGAATACTGGAGTGGGTAGTCTATCCCTTCTCCAGGGGATCTTCCTGACCCAGGAATTGAACTGGGATCTCCTGCACTGCAGTTGAAGGGGTAAACAGTTAAGCATGTGTACTTATGTGTACATAGCTTATGGTCAAAGGCATCAGATTTGTGGCCTCCGGAGGATAGAATTTCAATCCAGGGCCAGAGATGAGGTTTGATCACTCAGAACTTTTGTGTAGCAGAGTTTAGCAGTAGCAGCAGCAGCTGCTGCAGTTTTAGTACAATGAAATAGAGAAAGAAATCTTCTGCCATAGACATCAGGAGGGGCAGAGAGTGCCCCACTCTCTAGTCTGATTAAGGCCTAATATACTTTTTCAGTTGGTTACTAACAACAGAAAGGTCTTAACCAGACCCACTCCCACAAAATGAAATAATAAGTTTAGTCAGAAAGTTTTTGTTAAGAAGGAGAAACACATCCTCAAGCAAGATACATTGTTGTTATATATTAGTACAGAGCTTAAGGAAAAACATACCCTTGAGCAAGAATATGTTGTTTTCTTGTGTAATCATTAGCTCTGAGCGTAAAGAAAGTTCAATTCAGTTACTCAGTCATGTCAGACTCTTTGCAACCCCATGAATCGCAGCACGGCAGGCCTCCCTGTCCATCACCAACTCCTGGAGTTCACTCAGACTCACGTCCATTGAGTCAGTGATACCATCCAGCCATCTCATCCTTGGTCGTCTCCTTCTCCTCCTGCCCCCGAATCCCTCCCAGCATCAGAGTCTTTTTCAATGAGTCAACTCTTTGCATGAGGTGGCCAGAGAACTGGAGGTTCAGCTTCAACATCATTCCCTCCAAAGAAATCCCAGGGCTGATCTCCTTCAGAATGGACTGGTTGGATCTCCTTGCAGTCCAAGGGACTCTCAAGAGTCCCAGGAAGTGATGGGACTAGATTCCATGATCATAGTTTTTTGAATATTGAGTTTTAAGCCAGCTTTTCCACTCTCCTCTTTCATTTTCATCAAGTGGTTCCTTTTCACTTTTTGCCATGAAAATGGTATCATCTGCATATCTGAAGTTATTGATCTTTCTCCCAGTAATCTTGATTCCAGCTCATGCTTCATCCAGCCCAATGTTTTGCATGATATATTTTGCATAAGTTAAATAAGCAGGGTGACAATATACGGCCTTGACAATATACTCCTTTCCTATGTCCATTTCTAACTGTTGCTGGTTGACCTGCATACAGATTTCTCAGAAGGCAGGTAAGGTGGTCTGCTATTCCAATCTCTTGGAGTCTCTCCAAGAATTTTTCATAGTTTGTTTTTGTTAACACTATCAAAGTTTGGCATAGTCAATAAGCAGAAATAGATGTTTCTTATAGTTGCTATTTACAAATATCAAAATTGTCACAATGAAGTTTTTGTAATTCTTCAGGTACTAAGCATATTATTGAGATACAGAAAACAAATACTGTACAGTAGTTTAGGATGAAATCAATATAAATTCATTATTAATAATATACCATAATAGATCAGAAAGATAAAAAAAATAGAGCTCTAATGTGTAAAAACAGTATTAGTTCATAATGCAATATCTTTGAGAATGTTTCAGCATATTATTTTGAATACTTCAATATTGAACTTAAATTCATCTTTAAAATAATATTATTAAGTTATTTCATTCATTGTTGGCTTTTAATTATGTCTTTAAAATGTTTTTTATTGTTTCATTTTTCTGACAATTCTGCTTGACAGAGAAGATTAAGAGAGAGATCAAACACTTTGGCCTTTTTTTTCATTATGTAATAGGTTTAGCTTGTGAATATGACTTTTTTCCTTATTATAATTAAATATCACCTATGCTTATCCATACCAAATTAATAAAATTCAGAGAAGCATAAAATTTAAGCTTTGTGAGAGTTCATACAGACCATGTATATCTAGTGGAAGTTTAAATTGGTTTACTTATCCTTAAAAGCAATTTTATTATTATTTAACAAGAAGTTCTGAACACTCATAACTGTTGATTGTAAATAAATATTTCAGCAGAGCAGAAGTAGATTTTAGCATTATATATAACGTTCAAAAATGAACTAAATGTATAAATACCTCTATTTATAAATACCTCTAATGATTATTGAAGTAATGAATCACCTATAGTCAGCTCCTATGAAAACACTAAAAGACTAATGCTAGTAAATTTGAATTTCTTGAAGAAATAGCTATGGGGGAAAATATTAATATAAAAGTCAAAACCTCAAAAATATATATCTCATAATATCCAATGGTTCTACCTCAAAGAGTTTTCTACTCTTTAATGGTGTGAAAACTATACACACACTCAGTGGAAATAGTATTCTAAATCTTAATTTGATCTTTCCCTCAGCTAGTGATATGCTGTATAGCTTCCCAGGTAGTACAGTGGTAAAGAATCTGCCTGCCAATTCAAGACATGTGTTGAAGAATGAAAAGAATTGTGCTGAAGAATTCTTGCCTGGAAAATTTCATGAATAGAAGAGCCTGGTAGGCTATAGTCCATGTGGTCACAAAGAGTCAAACACAACTGAGCAAACTGAGCATGCAGGCTCTGTTGTGATGCTGGGCAGAAGTCAGCCACAGCTCCCAGGCAACCATGTGATCATGAGAATAAACAACCAATAAAATACAACCATCTTGTACCCACAATAGCATTTTGTTTTTCAATTTCAGTACAGTATTCAAGAAATTACATGAGATTCTCAACACTTTTCCAAAAATGAGCTTCATGTTAGATGACTTTGTCAAAATGTCAGCTAGTGTAAATACCCCAAGTATATCTAACATAGGCTAAGCTAAGCTATGGTGTTTGGTAGGTTGTTGGTCTTCTTTACAGACCCAGACCTGGTGGACCGGAGTCAACAAAAAGAAAGAGAGAAAAAGAGAGAGAGAGAGAGTGAGAGCAGTATCTCTCGGGTTATGTGGAAAACCAATAAAGCCCATGCACAGGACTTGTACTGCTCACGAAGGCACAGGGCGTCTTCTCAAGTAGGTCTTGAAAACCCAGTTGAGAAAGTGAGCTAGGCAGGTTTTCACACTCTTTAGAGAAAAAAGACAAAAAGAAGGACACAGGGGACTCAGGTCTCTAGTAGAACAGGTTATTTTATTAGCAGAAATCCATGTTTATATATCTTCAGTAAAATAATTACTCAGCCATTACAAAGAATGAAATTCCATCAGTTGCAACAAAATGGATAGTCTAATACATACAAGGTTGCTGATGCTGAAAAGAGTCACTGAAGGGAGTTACTGAAAAATAGCCAAGCAGGTACCCTTTCCCATGATCTCAGTCCTGAGAACTGCATGCAGCTCTACTGGTTTCTGGAATAGGAACTGATAAGGAACAGAGAATCCTTGAGAAATGGTACACAAAGGAAGAGAAGTGCAACATATTGGATTCCTTGAAGTTGAACATCCCCTGAGAGTAAGTTAGATGTATTAAATGTATTTTTGACTTAAAATATTTTCAACTAATGATAATAATAGATAGATAGTGAAGTCACTCAGTCATGTCTGACTCTTTGCAACCCCATGGACAGTAGCTAACCAAGCTCCTCTGTCCCTTGGACTTTCCAGGCAAGAATACTGGAGTGGGTTGCCATTTCCTTCTCTAAGGGATCTTCCTGACCCAGGGATCGAACCCAGGTCTCCCGCATTGAAGGCAGATGCTTTACAATCTGAGCCACCAGGGAAGGCTGATAGGATGGTCTTATCTGGATGTTACCTCATCAGAAGTGAAAGAAGTTTTGTGTAAGAAGAGAAGACATTTAGAAAAAAAAAAAAGTCAAAATATTCACTAAGTCTTTCCCAGTATTGGGAGAACAAATAAATGATGTTTCACTAAACTCTTCTGCATTTATGAATGTTTTAAAATATACTTTGAAAATGGTGAAAATGCTCTTTTTATTTTTCAAGTCTCACCTATTGAGGGCTTTTCCATTTATCCTCTTCATAAGGGAAGCTTTGGAGACTACAGATCTGTCAAGGAGTATTTTCTCACAAGAGAGAGACTGGCAGATAAATGAAACAGTTTGTCCTATTTACATGCAGTGGGACTCCCCAGCATTTGCACAACCTTCAATTATTCTTATACTTATCCTTATCTTGCAGTTATGACAACTTGCAAGATTTAATTTTATTGTGTAACAACTGAAGAGTGTGAAAGAATACACTCATTATTAAAAAAAAAAAAGAACATGAAATTCTTAAACATTCAGACAAAGAAAAACTTTAGAATCTCTAGGAGGGGTATAAGGTTGCTCTAAAAATATGAATTCCTAGATGTACCCTCTGAAATTTTGAGTCAGTTGATCTAGGATAGAGCAGAGGAAGTGAAATTTTTGCTGAGTGTTCTTAGGCTATTTATTCAGAAGGCCCATGAAGCATATTCATTTTAGATTTTCAAATGACAAACAGGCTTTTCCTGAAGAAATCAGAAAATAAATTTTATATAAATATTCTCACTAAAACAAAGTTTGAATAATATACAAATTACATTTAACAAACCCCTCTTATAGCAAAATCAGATCTGTCACTAAGGTAGATTCAGTCTTAAAATAGTGGTTATTTGAGCAAATATTTCACAGTGTAATCAATAGAAATTGGACACTTGTAAAAAATACAAGTTTTATAATTTTTATATTAAAAATGAAATTTAAGGCAGATAGGTATTTCATCATGGATTTGTTTTATGAATTTTCAAATAATTGATTTAAAAAGAGAAAAAAATAATTATATGTAACTTTGGTAAATATAAAAGCTCACAAAACATGCATTTTCATGCCTAACTTATGCCAATAAAAATACTACTCTGAAATAAAAATCATTATAAATACTATATTTCAAATGCCCTTTTCCTCAAATAATGCCACATTTTGACTTGATATGCAGTGTTTTTGCAATACGCAATTACCCTGAGTGAACTGAAACAAACCTGCATCACAATTACCTGAAGTGTTTATGAAAATGCACAGATATTTGTTAGACTCAAACTCTTTGTTGAAAAAATGGAAGGCAGGTGGGAGAATGACACGAATATCTCTTAGAAAAATTTCCAAATAATTCTGATGACCACTCATGTTTAAGGACCACTATACTGATGTAACTGGCTAGAATGGACTTGAAATGTTAGTCTTTCCCTGTGAACACTTATACCTAGAGTTCATAAGATACTGAAGAAAGATTGTCATACACAGTCAATTGCTCATGACACTTTGATAACCTTCACATTGTTTCCATATCACTGGGGAGTTTTTCCCTGAACACTTCTATTTGGGGTTCCATTACTTTGCTCAATAGACAACAGCAACTATAGCAGTATGGAGTAGTTAATCATTCTACCACCAGTTTCATTGTATTAAGAATTGCTTCAGTGCCAACAGCGAGTAATGTTTATCCTTGAGCCAATTAATGAAACTGTCAACATTATGTCCAGCATATTAATTAAGTACTACTGATGAAACAGGTTTAAACATCACACACAGAGTGAGCCATTTTACAGATCTTTAATGTATTTTTGAGCTTCATGTAATATTGGTGCCAAAGTTGTCTCTTCCACAAAGAAAGAGTTAACTTTCTTGATATTTTATGATTTGGCATAAAGACTTTTTAAAAATAAAGGCCAGAACAGAAAAGGCAAGGACCTAACAGAAGCATAAGAGATTAAGAAGAGCTGACAAGAATATACAGAACCACACACAAAAAATCTTAATGACCCAGAAAACCATGATGGTATACTAACAAACCTAGAGCCAGACAGCCTGCAGTGTGCAGTCAAGTGGGTCTTCACTATAAGCAAATTTAGAGGAGGTGATGAAATTCTATTTGCGCTATTTCAAATCCTAAAAGATGATACTGTGAAAGTGCTGAACTCAGTATGCCAGCAAATTTGAAAAACCCAACAATGGGCAAAGAACTGGAAAATGTCTGTTTTCATTCCAATTCCAAAGAAAAGCAATACCAAAGAATGTTCAAACTACTGTACAATTGTGCTCATTTCACATTCTAGCAAGGTAATGCTCAAAATCCTTCAAGCTAGGTTTCAACAGTATGTGAACCAAAAACTTCCAAATGTACAAGTAGGATTTAGAAAAGGCAAAGATTAAATTGCCAACATCTGTTGGATCATAGAAAAAGCAAGGGAATTTAAAAAAAAATCTACTTCTGATAAATTGACTACCTAGAACCTTTGACTGTGTGGATAACAACAAACTGTGGAAAATTTTTTTAAGATATGGGACTACCAGACCACTTTACTTATCTCCTGAGAAACTTGTATGCAGGACAAGAAACAAGTTAGAACTGGACATTGAACAAGGAGCTAATTCGAAATTGGGAAAATAGTACATCAAAACTGTATCTTGTCACTCTGCTTATTTAACTTACATGGCAGAGTACATTGAAATGCTGGGCTGGATGAATCACAAACTGGAATCAGGATTACCAGAAGAAATATTGACAGCCTCAGGTATGTAGATTATACAACTCTGACAGCAGAAAATGAAGAGGAACCAAAGAGCCTCTTAATGAAGGTGAAAAAGGAGAGTGAAAATGCTGGCATGAAACTCAACATCCAAAAATCTAAGATCATGGCATCAGTCTCATCACTTCATGGCAAATAGGTAAGAAAAAAAGTGGAAACAGTGGCAAATTTTATTTTCATTTGATAATTTCTAATTATGGAGGAAAAAATGCCCTGACACAACAATAATGCTAAGAATGTTATAATGTGTTAACATCCTGTATAGTTCATAGTCAAATTCCCTGAATACTTATCCTAGCTTTAGGTGTGGATTTAGCAGAAAGGAGGGCAAACTGCTGCTAGTAATCCTCAACAAAACAGCAGTAGTTCTTCTGATGAATATTCAGGGTTAATTTCCTTTCAGACTGATTGAATTGATCTTACAGCCCAAGTGACTCCCAAGAGTCTTCTCCAGCACCACAATTGTACATCTGAAAGTTCTGGGTTCATGTACTGCTGAAGCCTAGCTTGAAGATTTTTGAGCATACCCTTGCTAGCATGTGAAATGAGTACAATTCTAAGGTAACCTGACCAGTCTCTGGCATTATCCTTCTTTGAAATTGAGTGAAAACTGGCTTTTTTTTTTTTAATTAATGTGGCCTTTGCTGAGTTTTCCAAATTTGCTGATGTATTGAGTGCAGCACATTCATAGTACCATCTTTTAGGACTTTAAATAGCTCAGCTGGAACTCTGTTATCTTCACTAGCTTTGTTTTTAGTAATGCTTCCTAGGCCCACTTGACTTCAGACTCCAGGATGTCTGGCACTCGGTGAGTGATAACACCACTGTGGTTGTCCCAGTCAGGAAGACATTTTTTTGTAGGACATGTTCCCTGATATCTCCAGTTTTCTTGAAGATATTTCTAGCCTTTCTTATTCTATTGTTTTCTTCTATTTCTTGCAATATTCTTTAAAGAAGTCATTCTTATCTCTCCTTGCTGTTCTTGGGAACTCTGCATTCAGTTGAGTATTTCTTTCCCTTTCTTCCTTGATTTTCGCTTCAATGCTTTCCTCAGCTATTTGCAAAGCCTCCTCAGACAACCACTTTGTCTTCTTGCATTTCTCTTTCTTGGGATTGCTTTGGTAATTACTTCCTGTATGATGTCATTAATTTCCATCCATATTTCTTCAATTTGTCTACCAGGTCAAATCCCTTGAAATGATTCATCACCTCTACTGTACAGTGATAAGGAATTTGATTTAGGTCATACCTGAATGACCCAGTGGTTTTCCCTATTCTCTTCAACTTGAACCTGAATTTTGCAATAAGGAGCTTATGATCTGAGCCACAGTCAGCACCAGATCTTATTTTTGCTGACTGTATAGGAATTCTCCATCTTTGGCTGCAAACAACATAATCAATCTGATTTCTGTATTGACCATCTAGTGATATCCATGTGTAGAGTCATTCCTTGGGTTGTTGGAAAAGGGTGTTTTCTATGACCAGCATGTTCTCTTGACAAGACTCTGTTAGCCCTCACCATGCTTCATTTTATATCCCAAGGCCAAACTTATCTGATACTCCAGGTGTCTCTTGACTTCATGCTTTTGCACTCCAATCCACTATGAGGGGCTTCCCTCATAGCTTAATTGGTAAATCATCTGCCTTCAATGCAAGAGACTCAGGTTTGATTCCTGGGTCAGGAAGACCCCCTGGAGAAGGAAAAGACAACCCACTCCAGTATTCCTCCCTGGAAAATCCCATGGACAAAGAAGGCCTGGCAGGCACAGCCCATGGGATTGCAAGAGTCAGGCATGATTTAGCGATTAAACCACCACCACCACCCCTATGATGAGAAGGACATCTTTTTTTGGTGTTAGTTCTAAAAAGTCTTAGAAGTTTTCATAGAACCGGTCAACTTTAGCTTCTTTGGGATTAGTGGTTGGGGCACAGATTTGAATTACCATGCTATTGAATGGTTTGCCTTAGAGACAAACTGAGATTATTCTGATGTTTTTGAGGTTGCACCCACGTGCTGCATTTTGGAGTCTTTTTGACTATGAGGGCCACTCCATTTCTTTGAAGGGAGTTTTGCTCAGTATAGTAGACACAATGGTCATCTTAAATTCTTAAATTAAATTTGCTCATTCCTGTCCAGTTTAGTTCAATGATTGCTAAACTCTCAATGTTCCATCTTTCCAATCCCTGCTTGACTATGTCCAATTTACCCTGATTCGTGGACCTAATATTCCCGGTTCCTATACAATATTGGGGCTTCCCTGGTGGTAAAGAATCCACCTGCAATGTGGGAGCCTTCATGGGCTATAGTCCATGGGGTCACAAAGTGTTGGACATGACTTTGCAACTAAGCACACACATAATTTACAGCATCAGACTTTACTTTCATCACCAGACACATCCACATCATTTCCACTTTGGTCCAGTTGCTTTATTCTTTCCTAAGCTATTACTAATACCCTTCACTCTTCCCCAGTAGCATATTGGACACCTTCTGACCTGGGGTCTCATCTTCTATTGTCATATATTTTTGCCTTTTCATGCTGTTCATGGGGTTCTCGTTACAAGAATACAGGAGTGAGTTGCCATTTCCTCCTCCAGTGGACAATATTTTGTCATAAAACTTCACTGTAACCCATCCATCTTGTGTGGTGCTTCACAGCATGACTCATAGCTTCATTGAGTTATGCAAGCTTCCTCTCCACAACAAGGCTATGATCCATGAAAGATTTTTACATTGATGTTCCTTTAAAAAATCATCCTATTGGGAAGGACCTTTGATTTTAAAATGAAAAAAAACATGCCATTTGGGGCTGAGTTGGGATTGAAAACTCTCCACTAGAAAATATGTAGTTATTAATTCAATAATGAACCAGATAGAAGAATGTATGCTAAGGGTACACTAATAATTTAATGAAAAAGTTTACAGTCCTGAGTATGTACTATCATTTGACCTGTACATTTAAGATTGTTTTATCTCTGCAGGAAACAAAAACTATATAAGTTAAATGAAATGCAAGCTTTAAACCTAGTGGCTAATAGGGGCCATAGAAACTATATAGAGAGCCTAGGAAACAACATTGGTAGGTGTGATAACCCTCAATTTCAGTAATTAACATTGACCTAAAAACTTTATGCTAAGGAAACAATTATTGTTAATTAATGCAAGCTTAAGCTTTCCCCACACTTTTTATGAGCAGCAATCAAATTTTTCAAGTTACTCATAATATGCAAAAATATTTTACAAATATTGGAATAAATTTTATTTTCCTTAGTTAACAAAAGTGATATCATGATTCTTAGATGTGTTATGCATCTTCTATTTATTTACTTTTAGTAGTTTTGACTGGGGACTTTCTTGGTGGCTTAGATGATAAAGAATCTGTCTGCAATGTAGGAGACCCAGGTTCAATCCCCTGGTTGGGAAGACCCTCTGGAGAAGGGAATGGCTACCCACTCGAGGTTTCTTGCCTGGAAAATTCCACGGACAGAGGAGCCTGGCAGGCTACAGTTCATGGGCTGAAAAGAGTCAGACATGATTGAGTGATATTTCTAACCTAATGTTAGAAGTGATGCCAAAATCATAAGAAAAGATGAGGGCTGGCCCATACACTCTTGGTGAAAGTCATTTCTAAGTTTCTTTAAGTTACTGTTACACTGTCTTTCCAACTCCTTTGGTAAATCTGCTCTGATATGTCTTAGTATTCTGAATGTTGTAATACCTTTTAGGGTCAGATGCCCTTTGATGGCATCAGCAATGTTTCCAATTTTCATCTCCTCTTGATAGTATTCTCAACTGTCAGGTTGCCTGAGACATAAATACATTATTTTAAACCATTTAAAAATTTTTCATGTGGACATAGCAACCTGAAGTCAAATCAAAGTAACAACACAGAAGTTGTGTGTGTGTGTGTGTGTGTGTGTTTTAATAAAACACTTTGAATTTAAAGGCCAATATAGTTAAAAAAAAAAGGAAAAGAAAAGAAAAACTGAAATAAACAAACAAACAAACAAAAAAACCAAAAGGGTGTTTTACAATAGCAATAAATAGAGTCTAACACTATAAGGATAAAAACTTAAAAATGGATTATATTGCCTAGGAAATAAGCAGTGTATTTCATTATTGCTTGATTGTTTTTGTAAATCAGTTTGACAAGACATATTTATTGTGGACTTTTAAGAGCCAACAGTCTTCACATTTGACCTTGATAATTGCAAAGAAATAGAGGAAAACAACAGAATGAGAAAGACTACAGAGCTCTGTAAGAAAATTAGAGATACCAAGGGAACATTTCTTGCAAAGATGGACTCGATAAAGGACAGAAATGGTTTGGACCTAACAGAAGCAGAAAATATTAAGAAGAGGTGGCAAGAATACAAGGAAGAACTGTACAAAAAAGATCTTCATGACCCAGATAATCATGATGATGGGACCACTAATCTAGAGCCAGACATCTTGGATTATGAAGTCAAGTGGGCCTTAGAAAGCATCACTATGAACAAAGCTAGTGGAGGTGATGGAATTCCAGTTGAGCTGTTTCAAATCTTAAAAGATGATGCTGTGAAAGTGCTTCACTCAACATGCCAGCAAATTTGGAAAACTCAGCAGTGGCCACAGGACTGGAAAAGATCAGTTTTCATTCCAATTCCAAAAAAAGGCAATGCCA
>SJYV01006844.1:0-11122 GCA_006410875.1 Neotragus pygmaeus
TTCATCAGTCTATTCCTCTATCCATCCAGTCATCCATCAGTCCATCCATCTATCCACCCACCCATCCATCCACCAATCATCCATCCATGCATGCAATACCCAACCCTCTATCCATCCATCCCTCTGTTTGTATGTCCAGCTATCTGACAAACTTTTATCAAGCATCTATGTATTCTGGGCCTTGTGCAAGACACAGGAGCTAGAGATGTGACTAATATATTTTGTGTGATGCCCGTTTGCCTCTATATGAGTCGGCCCTCTCTGGAAGGAAACATCAGAAGAAAACCATGGCTGTCCCCATAGAGGGAGACACAGCAGCTGGAGACACGGGTATTCACTCCTTTTGAACTTTGAATTTTGCATTGTATGTACATATTCACTATCTAAACAGTTTTAATTAAAAATATATGTTTGTCTCATCTAAATTGTCAGAATTTGCCTTGCTCCTGAAAAGATTTGAGGCAGCTTACAAGAATACACAGAGATGAATAGATGCGCCTCTGCTGTCAGGGAGTTGACAGTTTCAGCGGGAAGAGAAACGCATAAACAATTTCAAAACAGTGTCACTCAAAGAGGAGCATGGGGCTACACTCAGCCCCAGCTCCTGAGCAATGACCTGGCACAAGAGTCACCTTGGTCTTGCCCAGGCTGGGCGTGAGAACCGAGATGCCCACCTCTGGGTTATGTGGCTGGGACTCCTCCTGCCCCTACTCCGCCAAGTTCAGGCAGTTCTCTGAGCTGACTTCTAAGTCACAGAGCCAAGCTCCTGTCCATATCCCAGGTTGCGTGGCTGAAAAAGCAGCCCGTGGAGTGGTGGAGCAGGGATCCTCCTTGCTGGCCTGTTCCTTGTGTGTTTATTCCACACGAGACCCCTGGGCCAGGGGGTGAACACACAGAACAGGAGGGAATTATCTCCCAGGCCCTGATGTTCAGCACGGCCAGGACCCCTCCCACAGCCCCCCGATTGGGAAGACGGGGCTGGGGGCTGATGGAGGACAGGAGCCAGGATTGCATGGCTGGCCGGACCAGGGGAGAGAAAGGAAGAAAGAGAGGGAGAGAGGACCAACGTGGCTGCTTGGAGGATTCGGGTCTTTTCAGAACAACCCTTTGAAATCGAGCAAGAATAACTTTAAACAATAAGATGCTTCTCTCTCCCCCTCGGCTGTTGCCCAGGCAACGCCAGAGTGCTCAACAACTGTTTAGTTTTTTAAGAAACCAAATCTCCCTCCCTTTGGTCAGCTACCGCCAGGAAGATGAAGAGGCTGTGAAGGCGGCCCTCGTGGCCCATTGTGTGGGGACCCAGGTCAGCCGCCTGCAGCAGTGACATTTAAATCTAACGCCACGCATTATAGATGAACC
Source organism: Neotragus pygmaeus (assembly GCA_006410875.1). Taxonomy (NCBI): domain Eukaryota; kingdom Metazoa; phylum Chordata; class Mammalia; order Artiodactyla; family Bovidae; genus Neotragus; species Neotragus pygmaeus. Next base: position 1,360 of record SJYV01006844.1, read on the forward strand.
TGGAGCCGCACTCCTCAAGCTCCTGCCCAGACTCCTTTCCCCTGTGTGTGGCTCTGGCAGTTTGGAGGTGGGGTCATAGAAGAGAGGCTGACCTTCTCCTGTAAGGCAAGTTGTGGCCTGAGTGGATTTCAGGAGGCCACCTGTCTCAACCCTCTGCATCACTTGTCCCAGGAGAATCCTCATCAGGCCAGGGGACAGCGCATCCGTGGGGTCTTAACCTCGAGTGTTTAACCTCAGCACGCATGCTTGGGCCTCAGTTGTGCCCAACTCTTTGTGACCTCCTGGATGAGATTTTCCAGGCAACAGTACTGGAGTGGATTGCCATTCCCTTCTCCAGGGGATCTTCCCAACCCGGGGATCGAACCCAGGTTTCCCACATTGTAGACAGGTGCTTTACCGTATGAGCCACCAGGGAAGTCCCCAGGTTCCTCTGACTGTGGAATTTTTCAGGCACGCCTACTGGAGTGGGTTGCCATTTCCTCTCCCAGGGGATCTTCCTGATCCAGGGATCAAGCCCGCATCTCCTGTGTCTCTTGCAATGGCAGGCAGATTCTTTACCACTTAGCTACCTGGGAAGCCTGTTTAACCTCGGAGGCTCTCCAAAAATCTCCACCTTTGAGCAGAGAACACCAGCAGCTCGCTTCTTTCACAATTTCCTGCTTGAAGGCAGTTGGATGCCATCATCTCCATGGGGGTCTCCAACGACCCAGGGAGGGAGGTTTTCTAGTGTGAGTCCAGGTGCAGGGAGCTCTCGGAGAAGGCTAAGGGGTGTCAGGCACTTTCAAGCATAAATCCTTATGATCGTGCAAGGAGGTAGGTGCTACCAGGAGCCCATTTTGCCCAAAATGGAAGCTGGGGCTGCAGGGATGGACGTTGACAGCTAGTGGGTGTGGTGGGATTTGAACCCAAGCAGGCCCAGCGACAGCGTCTGTGCTTCTGTGTCTCAGCCTGGACCACCTTGGCAGGGCTCTGCATCACAGGCAGGGCCACATCTTTCCTGGCTGCTGGGACCTGGCCAGTATGCCTTTCTGGAGGAGAGATTGACGCTTGGCTTTGCCTCCACAGAAGGGAAGTAACGGGTGTTGGCCACATGAAGTTCTGGGTCCAGCATCCTCAAACAAGTCAAAACAAAGATTTAAAACCTCAATTTGCTCATCTGTAAAATGGTCGTGCAGTTGTAGAAATAATAATAGTAGCTGCCCCTTAGAGAGAACTTACTATGTATTCAGCAGGATTCGAAGTACATCTATTACTTCACTTAGTCATCGCGTTAACTCCAGACACTGGTAGTATTATGATCTTCATTTTCACATGAAGGAATGGAGACCCAGGGAGGCACAGTCACTGACCCAAAGGCACATAATCCCGGGGCAAGGGGCGAGGCGGGACACTCCTGGCACATAGTGAGTTTAAACCCGAGGCTGGCTTTCATTTCCCAGGAAGATAAACAGGAGGGCTTCTGTCTCTGGGGTAACAAAACATGGGAGAAAGTTACAGTTAGAAAAGCTAAACGAGGTTAGCACAAGCCCCTTCTCCAGCTCAGCCGCAAAATCAGGATGGGAAATTGGCTTCAGCCACAACAAAAACCTAGCCAGGGAAGCCTGACACCGCTGAGACGAGAAATACCGTGTGGGGGAAGGAGCCCGCGGCTCGGAGGCGGGAGCGCCAGGACCTGCTCCTCCCGGCCTGGGACCGGGGGCCCTGCCCCGGACCGGAGTCCCTGGGGGCCCGCGCCGAGTCCCAGGCAGCGACAAGAACACAGGCCGATGACAACCGCCAGGGCATCACATCCCCGGCCGACAGGCCTCGCCACACCCAACTCAGGCCCTTCCACCTAGGAAACCGGCTTCCCACCTCCACCCGGAAAAGGCCCCCCCTCTGCCCGCCCCCGTCGTTTAGCGCCGCTAAATGGCCAGCCAGGGGGTGCGGCAACAGAGGGGGTAATGAACTCCCATTGGCTTCTTTCACGAGATCGCTGCCTTAATTTACGAGGCNACGTTCATCCGCTTCCCACCTCCACCCGGAAAAGGCCCCCCCTCTGCCCGCCCCCGTCGTTTAGCGCCGCTAAATGGCCAGCCAGGGGGTGCGGCAACAGAGGGGGTAATGAACTCCCATTGGCTTCTTTCACGAGATCGCTGCCTTAATTTACGAGGCCTGAGTGAGCCTCATTTCCCCAGTGCGCATTGAGTAATTAACTATTAATAAAAGCATTACTGAGTTAACCACGGGGGCATGTTTAATTCATGGGGCAGCCTTGGAACAGGACGGAGGCTTTGGCTCAGTGGGGGATTCCTCCCAGAGCAAAACATGGCCAGCGGGAGGCGGTTGCCCCCAGGCCCTTGGTCCCCCTGCGCCGGCAATTCTTCCCGACGCTAACCAGAAGGGCGGAATCCCAGGAGGCTCGCGAGACTCCTGGAGTCCTAGTAGAAGGCTGCAGAGCAGAGGAGGAGAAAGGAGGGCACTGGGAGGGGTCAGACCTGCCGTGAGGGCTCCTGGCCACACTTGGGGGCGAGGGAGGTGGGGAGGTGAGTGACCTTGGGCGAGTCGCCTGGCTCCTGGAGCCTGTTTCTCCTCTGCAAAATGGGGCGACTGGTACCACTGACCTCCCGGGACGGACTGCAAAGGCGAAAGACAGGAAAGGACGTGGTGAATGACCAGATGCCCTTCGCTTGGGCGGGGTTATCTTTAGGACTTGCCCCACCCTCCCACTTGGAGGTAAAGTGTTGGTGGCGTGGAGGAGAAGAGATACCTACCTGTTCAAGTACAACCTGAGTAATTCCTATCAAGACACCTCCTTGGAACCTGAGAGCTTTCCAAAGGAGAAGACCTCCCTCCCCCACCTTACCTGTGTGCACTTGTGACCTGCCACGGTGAGCTAATTCTGTGTTGGCGAAATGCACCGTCCCCACGTTCGCTCACACTTGTGCCTGCGTCTGCTCTTGCCCCTGCCTGGTATGCCTGTCTCTTTTCGTCTGCTTGGCAACTCCTATCCAGTCTTCAAGCCTCACTTCAAAAGAGACAGCTGCTACTGGGACTCTTTGCTCTTCTCCTGCCCCAGGCAGAATTGGTCACTCCTTTTTCTCTGCCTTCCACACTGTCTTGTTATGGCATCTACCCATCCGCCCGTTTATCCATCCACTCATCCTTCATCCATCCGTGCGTATTCACTGAGCACTAATACTGTGCATCTCTGATCATGTTCTGAAGTTTTGGCTAAGTCTCAGTTTCCTTGGGCTAGTGGTTCTTAATCTCTGGAGGGGAGTCAAGAGAACCTTCCCTAGGAAAATGCTCATACGTGCAGATGTTGCTTTCTTCTCCAGGGATCTCTGGTCATGTGCAGAGCTGACAAGCGGGAGGCGGGCACTGGGTGTGAGCCCCAACACGAGGCCCCCCAGGTGCACTTGGGGGCGAGGGAAGTGAGTGACCTTGGGCAAGACTGTGGATGCTGTGTGTGGTGGATGCTGTGACGGCCTGCAGGTCACCCTTTGGGAATGACTTACTCCACGAGGCTCTGGGAGTGTGGCTGGAGGGATGGTCAGCCCTCTTTGGAGGGCTGTCTTGATTGGAAGAAGACTGCCTCACCCAAGGCTGTGCCTCCTTCCAGGGCAGATCAATTCAACGACAGACCAGTGTGGAAGTGTGAAGGCCTGAACGTCTCTCACATTGGCTTGTGACAGCTCTGCAGGGTCATCCCAGCTCCAAAGCTCCCCATGAGGTTGACTGAGGCCTTTGTCACACCTGCCATGAAGCTTGACTCCTCCCTCCGCTGCCTCCCTTCTGCAGGTGTTTTTGCAAGCTCCCTCTCTAAATAACATCATGGACTTTAATCTTTACCTCTGGGTATACTTCCCAGGGAACCCATTAGATTTAAAAGCCCTGCAGAAGTTTCTTGAGGACAGCATAGCATCTATAACGCCTTGTGTATTTCCAGCAGCTCTCGCTGGGCAGGGCATGGGGGGACTTGCTCCAGAAACAGTTATTGAAAGCATTTGAATGCATTTCCTCCTGCTTCTCTGTTCTGTCCCTCTGTTGGCCCAGCAGGAGAGTTCTCATCAGATATCCAGGAGAAAAAGATGAACCCGTCGGCAGGATGCCAGCTGGACTAGGGCTTGTGGGCCTGTTTCTGGGGAAATGTACTAGTTGCCAACGAAACTGTGCATAACCATGGGAACAGAAGTCAAGCTAATTGGTTACTATGAAACAAGGTCAAAGGGGCCCAGCTGATGTCAAGGCTGTGTAGTTAGGATGGAGGCTCAAGGGGATGGCTGGGAGGCCGGCAGGGATGGGCGGTGGTGAGGGGACAGCCTTTTCTTGTTTGGCAGATCATTTAAAGTTGGACTAGTCCTCGGAAGCTGGGGAAAACCTCACTTCACTTTCCACTGTTGGAAATTCCTTCATGAAATATCTGTCAAGTGTCTCCACTGTCCCAGGCATGGCAGCAGGGACGGTGACCTCAGAAGGCCAGGATCTCAGTGTTTGCTCTGCCTCTCACTTGCTTTGTCATCCAGGCAAGTTATGTCGCATCCCATGGCTGACGTTTGCTGAATGGTTATTACTGTGTGTCCCATTATGTGTTAACTGCTTTACATACACTAGTTCATCTTCACAACAGCTTCACTAAAAGATATATATTATCATTCCATCTTTACAGAAAAGAACATGGGCTCGGAGGGGACCAGCGGCATGCCCGAGACACACAGCTGATCCCAGGGCCAAGGGAGGATGTGAACCCAGGTCTGGTGGAATTCCGAGGCTGTGTTCTTAGGCATTATCCTGCTCAATTACTATGAGCTCAGTTTCCACAGCAATGAAAATAGTTACAATCTATTTTGACTGTATTGGGGTTGTTAGCGATTAAATGACTGACGTGAGAGGCTTAGAAGGTGCCTGGTGAACGTCCAGTGTTTTCCTCCCCACTTCCTTCGTCCCCTGTGCCTCAATGCTTCCCTGGGCTGGAGGAACGATGGCCCCATCTGCCGTCTCTCCAAGGACACACATTTCTGTCCCAGGTCCAGCAGTGTCTGGCACACGGCCAGCGCTCACCAAATGCTGTCGGCCCCAATGGATGATCTGGAGGTCCCCACCCTCAGCTTCCTGGAGGTCCCCACCCTCAGCTTCCTGGATTGCAAATCGGGGATCCCACTCAGTCCGTTAGTCTGTGATGCAGCAAGCTGTGGCAAGTTCCACGAAGACAATTCTCATAGTGCCGTGGAACTCTACTGTCAAGACACTGGAACTTCTAGGTTTTTCTCAGCAGAATGGAGTGTTAACAGGTAAAATGTGATCCTGAGCCCTCCTGGCAGAGAGGGTACCAGAAGGAAGATGAGGGTATTCCCGGTCCAACCTGATGTCTCAGCTTTCTCCCACAGGCAAACTCCAGCTTGTTCTCATCCTCACCACGCCCCCAACCGCAGACATGCTCATATATTGGGGGCATTAACCTTCTTCCCACTGTAGGCCCCTGGAGAGGTGGTGGGCATGTAAGCACTTAAAACTCAAACCTGTGGGTCAGCCCTCCTCCCCAGCCCCCTCTTCAGCAGAAACGCTGGAGCTGGAGGCTTTGTGGGGACAGACGCCACAGCCTTAGAGACGAGTCACATCCTCAGCTTCCTTCAACCTGTGTGCACAACGGAGTTGCCATGGCGACACCGCAGCCCTGAGATGCGATGTCTGCAGACAGCATGGGTGCTCCCAGGGCTCAAAGCCGAGGGCGACGCTGTCCGACCTGGGAGGCCAGGCGACTGGGTGGGCCTGGCAGGGGGAGGAGGAGAGGGGAGCCCTTCTCTAGGCTTGGCTGGTAATTGGCGCTAAGTGAGGGGCCGCCACTGAATCCAGCGTTCTGGTAGTGGGGCCCCTGCTCTGCACCCTGTAATTACTGCACCAGACAGCGCTTGTTCCCTGTGCGGGGAGAGGGAGATGGAGTGGGGAGCAGACAGGAAGCTCTCATCCACCTGAGCCAGTGGGACTCTGGCAGCCTCTCCCCACTGCCCAAGCATTCTGCATCCCAAGCAGTTTCTCTGGCAGAGGTGGAGGCCCTGGCCCCTCCTGTCTGCTGGCTCTCCCCACATCAGCGGNGGAGCAGACAGGAAGCTCTCATCCACCTGAGCCAGTGGGACTCTGGCAGCCTCTCCCCACTGCCCAAGCATTCTGCATCCCAAGCAGTTTCTCTGGCAGAGGTGGAGGCCCTGGCCCCTCCTGTCTGCTGGCTCTCCCCACATCAGCGGTGTGGAGCACAAGCGTCCTTTAATCCTACCCTCTGAACCTACAGAATCCGAGGGCAGGGGTGGAGGTGCAGGAACCAGATAAGACACCACCTCGGGGGAGTCCCAGGTGCCACACCTCCATTTGCAGGAGAAGTCTGCGCTGTGAAGCTGAGCCGGCGGCAGGAGACCTTGATTCTAATTCCTCCTGGACCCAGAAGTTCTGGGGGCCTCAGGTTACTCACTGGCCCCTCCTGGGCCTCAGTTTTCCTAGTCTTAAGACTGAGCATGGGACTCAAAGTCGTTCTTAAGGCTTCTTCTACAGCAGGGGTTGGCAAACTCCAGCATGCAGGCGGAATCCTGGTTTTGCAGGAAGCGGTCCCTGGAACACGGCCCCGCCCTTTCGCTTTTGTATCTCTGTCTGTGGCTGCTTCCCTGCCACAAAGGCAGACTTGAGGAGCTGCGACAGGGACCATATGGCCCCTGAGCGGAAAATATTTACTATCTGGTCCTTCATAGAGAAAGTCTGTCGACCTGTTTCTAAAATGTTAACGTTCTCCTGGGCTTGATGGGCTGGGCTGTTCTGACTCTGATCTGATTAGACCAACTCATAACAAGTCCCTCTACCTGGAGGCACCAGGGCGGGTCCTGCTCCCAGGACTCTGCCTGGGTTTGGCCGGTGCCCAGCGATGGGCAGTTTACGGAGCCAGAGCCTGGTGCGGTGGCGCCACCTGCTGTGAGTGCTGGGCGCCCTGGGGCCCAGAAGGACCACCCGCCTGCCCGCTCCCAGGCAGGGCAGCCACAGAGAGGGGCATCTTCTTTCCTCTCTCTCCATTTTATAAAGAAGACTGCAGACTAGTGGGCAGGTGGGCGGAAGGCCCAGGTCCCAGGGGCCCGTAACCCCTCCATACATGTCCCGTGGACACAGATGTAGACATGCAGAGCTGGCCGTGACTGTTAGCGTGCCTGCTCACTTAGGGTCTTGGCTCCATAGTTGTCAAAGGACTTTCAGAATATGTGTGAAAATAACGTTTGATCTGCCACCAACACTGACTCAGTCCTCAGAACACCTCTGAGATAACCATGTCCCCATTCCACAGATGAAAAGACTGCGGTTCAGAGAGGTTAGGTAATCTGCTTAAGGTCACACAGTGAATGACGAGAGTCAATATTCAAATCAGGCTGTGAAAACACTAGAGTCCCCAGAATATGAAACTCAGTACCTGTTCGCTGCCTGCAGGCGTGGTGGGGCCCCGAGAGAGGGCCGTGGGGCTCTGATGGGAGACGAGAGACATGGGTGAGTCCGTGGAAGGAGGCAGAAGTGGGGAGGCTGGGTCTCCCCGCCCCCATACCTCCAGGCAACACAAGGTGGCCAGTGGACCGGAAACCCTTTATTTCCAAGCTACAAATAGGTCTGCTTGCAGAGAAAGGACAGTCTCCAGGTGACGGGGGCCCCAGCGTCCCCACCTCCCGTCCCTAACTGCACTGCAGTCCAAGCCCAGCCCCCCAGAAACCTGTCTTCTCTCTAAAATCACCCTTCCGGCTCTCAGAGCCTGGCGAGCGGCTGCAACAGCCTGCTCTCTGCTCCTGCTGCGACACCAGCGCTGCTGGGCCCCCGCTCCGGCCAGGCCCGAGGCTGGCCTGGCGCCCACCCGGCACACCAGCTCTCTGCCCCAGCCCCAGCACCGGTTGCGTGCCCTCTGAGGCCTGGCCCGGGAGATGCTGGGCCCACTGCTGCCCAGTGGCCGGGAGGAACCACCCGGGTCCCCAAGCCGCTGACTGGTCCTCTGACTGCTCACTGCTGCCCCTGGGCCACGAAGTATTCCTCCTCCTCGTTGTCCTCGTCCTCCGGCTGGCTGCTCCGGAGCAACAGCTCCAGGTCGGGGTTGGAGCCCAGCCCCTTCAGGGGCTTAGGGGCGCCGTCACCTGGGGACAGAGACAGCGGCATCACACACCCAGCAAGGGTGTGCCTGCCCCGGCCTGACAGGAGAGCGTGCCGAGGGACCCAGGCCCCCGCCCGCTCCCTAGAGATGACCCCCGCAACTTCTCGGAGGAGTGGCGGTGGCCGAATCACCAGGCGAACTCCCTGAATTAGAGGAACAGGCAGGGCAGGGGCAGCTGAACTGAGCAGACTGGACTGCAAATGGCCTGGGGGGTCGAGAGCCACCTGCCTCCTCCTGGCAGGGATGGGCGGAGGGGAGATCCAGGAGGAGAGGGTCACCAGGAGACAGGCTTCCGAAAGGGGCTCCAGGTACCTCTGGCGTGCAGGGCTTTGAGGGCGATGTGCAGAGATATTCCTGAGAGGCAGAGGGCAAAGCCCAGCCAGTTCAGGAGGCTGATCTGGTCACCCAGCAGATGCGCTGCCAACAGCAAAGTGCAGACTTCCTGCGGGAGGAGAGGCAGGGAGGGGGCGTGCTCAGGGCCAGGGCGGGGGCGCTCCTTGGCAGGGAAGGTGGGGCCCGCCCAAACTCCCTGCAATGCAAAGGTGGAAGCCTCCCTGAGTTCAGGGACCAGCCTGAGGCCTTCCCGGCTCTGTGTTACTGTGGACAGAGGGGAGGTGCTTTTCACAGAATTCTGTCCAGACTGGAAGAGGCAGACCGAATCCAGGCTGGGGACACAGGGTAGCAGTCCACGGCCACGTCCACAGGCAGAAGGACAACTGCCCTTCCAGTAGCACCTGTGCACGGAGCGCCTCTGGTGCCGTGAGGCAGGGTACAGTCACACTGGCTCTACAGGACCCGTTGGTCACAGGGTTCTTCGTAAGCACTGGCTGCAAAGGGGACTGATCAGATGACATTCTGAGAAACACAGCTCACGCGTCATCACTGGGTGGGCGAGACCCTCAGGGAACCCTGTGCCGCTGGTTTCAGGGAACACTGCTCCAGGATCANTTGGTCACAGGGTTCTTCGTAAGCACTGGCTGCAAAGGGGACTGATCAGATGACATTCTGAGAAACACAGCTCACGCGTCATCACTGGGTGGGCGAGACCCTCAGGGAACCCTGTGCCGCTGGTTTCAGGGAACACTGCTCCAGGATCAGGATCTGCCTGTCCACTGCCCTGAGTAGGAAGCAGTGAGTGATGATGGGGGGAGGAAGGGGAGAGGAGACGCAAGGAGACGGCTAGGAGCTCTTAGACAGCCGTAAAGGCAGGATCAACAGCCGCAGGGCCCTCGTGATAGAAACATCCCTCACTGTGCTCCTGGCAGACACTGTCAATCAATCGCTGCCAAGCACAGGACCTTATGCTGATGAGTCTGACTGGGGTCTTCTCAATCCTGACACCAGGCCGCTGCCTAATGACCAGAGTTGGCTTTCTTGCTAAGAGGTAAACATGTCCCAGGCCTAGTGGAGTCAGCCTGGCTACCTGCTAGCTGTATATCCCTGGGTTGGGGCAGCTCTTCATGTCTGTTTCCCCATCTGTGAAGCAGATGCTGCTCCCCCTGCCCCCTCCGGGCCATGGGGATGATGGATAGACTGCCAAGTGAGACAGGTACTTCCGTCTCTTCCTCGCAGGACTCTGGGAAGCAGGAGCTGGGGCAGGACCTGGGACACCCGCTGGAG
>SJYV01006845.1:0-53177 GCA_006410875.1 Neotragus pygmaeus
GCACACTGTTATATGGCAGAAAGCAACACAACACTGTAAAGCAATTATTCCCTAATGGAAAAAGAAATAAATACAGAAGTTAGATTTAAAAATTAATGGCATCTCAACCTAATACATCAAAGGGTATTAGTCACTCAGTTGTGTCTGACCCCATGGATTGGGGCCTGGCAGGCTCCTCCATCCATGGGATTTTCTAGGCAAGAATACTGGAATGGGTAGCCATTCCCTTCTCCAGGGGATCTTCCCGACTCAGGGATCAAACCCAGGTCTCCCTCATTGCAGGCAGACTCTTTACTATCTGAGCCACTAGAGAAGACTAATATGTCAAAAATGGAACTCTATTCCCTCCCCAAGCCTTCTTTTACCTCAGTGTTCTCCATTTCACTAAATAAGATCTCCAGCCTTCCAGTCTCTTAGGCCTGGGAGTCACTCCTGACTTCTTTCTTTAATACCTCACATCCAATCCATTAGCAAATCCTGTTGGTTCTACCTTCAGAACACATCCCCACTCTAATCCTTTCTCACCATCTCCATTACTACCAACCTCATCCAAGTTACCATCATCTCTTGCCTGGATTACTACAACTGCCTACTAACTAGTCTCCCTGCTTCTGCCATTGTCCCCTAATATTTACCACAAAGCTTAAAGTGAAAGTGAAAGTTGCTCAGTCGGGTTCGACTCTTTGCAACCCCAAGGACTATACAGTCCATGGAATTCTCCAGAATACTGGAGTGGGTAGCCTTTCCATTCTCCAGAAATCCAGGATTCCTTTCCAACCTAGGAATTGAACTGGGGTCTCCTGCATTGCAGGCAGATTCACCAACTGAGCTATCAGGGAAGCCCAAAGCCTGAGAGACCCCTTTAAAAAAATAAAATAAAAATCATGTCATTCCATGCCTAAAACCTTCTAACAGCTTCCCATGCCACATGAACTTACATAATCTGGCACCTGGAAACCTCTCTGACTTCATCCCTTTCCTCTCTCTCCCCGTGTTTACACTATAGGAGATATGATGGCCTCCTTGCTGTTCCTTTAACACGCCAAGCACCTCAACTATCTCAGTGTCCTTGTACTTGCTGTTCTCTCTGCCTGGGATGATCTTCCCCCAGATATCCACATGATTTATCTTTTCAGTTCATTAAGTTCTCTGCTCAAATATCACCCTCTCAGAAAGGCCTTCCCTGAACACTCTGTCTAAAATAGCAACTCACTCCCCTCCACACACACTCTCTCTCTACACCCTTACCTGACTTCAGTTTTTTCATAGTACTTATCACCACCCTCCATATACAGTCATCCCTCGGTATCCTGGGGGAGGGGATTGATTCCAGGACTCCCTCCCCAACACCAAAATCCCCAGATGCCCAAGTCTTTTAATTGCATATAACCTATACATCCCTCCATATATTTTAAGTCATCTCTAGATGATTTGTAATACCTGTGTGTGTGCTCAAGTCACTTCAGTCATGTCCGACTCTTTGCAACCCTTATGGACTGTAGCCTGCCAGGTTCCTCTGTCCATGGGATTCTCCAGGCAATAATACTGGAGTGGGTTGCCATTTCTTCCTCCAGGGGAATCTTCCCAATCCAGGGATCGAGCCCACCTCTCCTTTGGCTCCTGCATTGCAGGCAGATTCTTTACCTGCTGAGCCACTTGGGAAGCCCATTTGTAATACCTGGTACAATGTAATCCTAGGTAAATAGTTGCCAGCATGTACCAAGTTCACGTATTGCTTTTGGAAACTCTAAAGTTTTCCCCTCAAATATTTTCAAGCCATGGTTGGTTAAATCCATGGATTTAACACCCGCAGATGTGGAGGGCCAACTGTATTTGTTTACTCTCTCCCCTCCCTCAGGAAAAAAGGGATTTTATTTTGTTCTGTGCTATATTCCCAGCACTGAGATTACAGCCTGGTAGAGTATTCACTCAATAAATATTTGTTGAATGAATAAATGAATTAATGATTTCTAGACTGAGTGATTTCACTTTCACTTTTCACTTTCATGCATTGGAGAAGGAAATGGCAACCCACTCCAGTGTTCTTGCCTGGAGAATCCCAGGGATAGGGGGAGCCTGGTGGGCTGCCGTCTATGGGGTCGCACAGGGTCGGACATGACTGAAGCAACTTAGCAGCAGCAGCAGCAGCTCTTAGAATAGGAAGTAACTACATAATTGAATAAATGTATCTCTACACCCCAGGGCCCAGCCTAGTACCCTATACCTAGATGGTACCAACAAACTTTTGTTAAATCAATGAAAAAAGTCTATAAACATGCTATAAGTATTTTAAAAAATCTGATGATGATCCCATTTCTCCCTCTAGTTATTACTATTATTCTCCTTCCCTTCACAGCCTTCCAATTATCATTTCTTAGCCTAAAACTTTTTTTAAATAGGTATTTTTATTTATTTGGCTGTGCCAGATTTCAGTTGCAGCACACGAGATCTTCAGTCTTTATTTCAGCATGTGGAATCTTTTTTTTTTTTTTTTTCAATTGCAGCATGTGGGATCTAGTTCCCTGATCAGGGATGGAAACCCAGCCTCTTGCTTTGGGAGTGTGGAGCCTTAGCCACTGGACTACCAGGGAAGTCCCAGCTTAAAATTTTTTGAAACATATCACAAACACAAAACAATATATACATATATATTTATATGATTTAATTATTTAAATCATATATATGAAGAATAAAATTATATATGTATATGATTTAAAGAATAATAAAATGAATACCCACGTAACCCACCAATCAGCTTGAGAAACAGAACATTGCCAGAGATTTTTAAGCCCTCTGTATGCCCTTCTGCATTGCATTCTTCTCCTTCCCTGCAAGACAGAACTGCCCTGCAGGAATTTTGTTTTTCTTGATTGCCTTCTCACCTATGGTTTTGAGTTTTACATACATGGAATCATTCTGTATGAATTTTTTTGAACCTGACTTTTCTGTAGGATGTGTTTGTGGGATTTATCCATGTTGATATTGTAGCTGTAGTAGGTATTCATTTTCACCAATGTGTAGTTTTCCATTTTATGATTATACTGCAATTTATGAAGCCAAATGTCCTGCTGAGGGACATTTGAACTGTTTCCAGCTTTTTGCTATTAAGATCACTGCTGCCATGAACACTCTTGAACTCTTGTACATGCTTTCTGGAACTTCAATGCAAGACTTTTTCTAGTGTTCATAGCCAGGAGTAGAGTTGCTGAGTCAGAGAGCATGATCATTTTCAGATTTACTCAATGTCAAAATATATCCAAAGTGATTGTATTAATTTACCCTTCTGCTAGCAGGATTTTCATTGCACAACCTTCTTGATTACGGTGATATTATCAGACTTTTTAAATATTTGTCAGTCTGATGGGTATAAAATGAATCTCTTTGTGGTTAAATTTTGCATTTTGCTGATTACTGATGAACTAGTTCATCTTTTCATTGTTTATCATCCCTTATTTTTCTGTGAAATGCTTATTCATGTCTTTTGGTCAGTTTTCTATTGTGTGGTTTGTCTTTTTCTTACTGATATATGGTAGTTAAATATACATTTCATACATCCTATATATATATATATATACATTTTACATATTCTTTATATATACATATATTCAGGATAGTTATCCTTGAAGTTATCAATGAAGTTAGAATACTCTGTCACACCATACACAAAAATAAACTCAAAATGGCTTAGAAATTTAAATATAAGACATGACACAGACTTCCCCAGTGGTCCAGTGGTTAAGACTCTGCCTTCCAAAGCAGGGGGCATGAGTTTGATCCTTGGTTGAAGAACTAAGATCCCACATGCTATGGGGTGCAGCCAACAACAACAAAAAAAACATTCCACCATATAACTCCTAGAAGAGACCATAGACAAAATATTCTCTGACATAAATCATACCAATGTTTTCTTAGATCAGTCTCCCAAGACAATAGAAATAAAAGCAAAAATACAGAAATGGGACCTAATTAAACTTAAAAGCTTTTGCAGAGCAGAGGAAACCAAAAAGATAATCCATGGAATGGGAGAAAATATTCTGCAAATGATGTAACCAACAAGGGCTTAATTTTCAAAATATACAAATAGCTCATACAACTCAATAACAACAACAACAAAATTCAATTCAAAAATGGGCAGAAGACCTAAATTGACATTTCTTCAAAGATGACATTTCTCCAACAGGCACATGAAAAGATGCTAACATCACTAATTATTAAGAAATGTAAATCAAAACTACCTTGAGGTATCACCTCACACCTGTCAGAGTGGCTGTCATCAAAAAGTCTACAAATAAAATTCTGGAGAGGGTGTGGAGAAAACGGAACCCTCTTACAATGTTGATGGGAATGTAAATTGGTGCAGTCACTATGGAAAACAATATGGAGGTTCCTTAAAAAACTAAAAATAGAGTTACCATATGATCCAGCAATCATACTCATGGGCAAATATCTGGAGAAAACTAATTTGGAAAGACACCTGCACCCCAATGTTCAGAGCAGCAATATTTACAATAGCCAAGACATGGAAGCAACCTAGATTTCCATCAACAGATAAATGAATAAAGATGCAGCATATATGTGTGTGTGTGTGTGTGTGTGTGTGTGTGTGTATACACATATACACACCCAATGGAATATTACTCAGTGATTAAAAAAGAATGAAATGAAATAATGCCATTCACAGTAACATGGATGGGCCTAGAGATTATTATACTTTATGTACTAAGTCAGACAAATATCATATGATACCACATATATGTGGAATTGAAAAAAAATGTTTCAAATGAACTTATTTATAAACCTGAAACAGATTCACAGACAGATGGTTACCAAAGGGGAAAAGGAGGGGGTGAGAATAAGTTAAGATTTTGGGATTAACAGATACAAACTACTATATATAGAATAGATAAACAACAAGGTCCTACTGTAGAGCACAGGGAACTGTGCTATATATCTTGTAATAAAGTATAATGGAAAAGAATCTAAAAAAGTACATATATATCCATTTATATATATATATATATATATCCAGTTATGTACATATTCAGTTATATAGATATATTCAGTTATATATAACTGAATCACTTTGCTGTACACCAGAAATTAAAACATTATAAACCAACTATACTTTGATTTTTTAAAAAATTATGTCTTTTGATGAACAGAAGTTTGTCTTAAAAAAAAAATGTTAAATATATCAAACTTTTCTTTCATGGTTTGTGCTTCCTATGTTTTGTTTAAGAAATACTTCCTCCTACCAAGGTTACAGAAATATTCTCTTATATTTTCTTATAAAAAGTTGCAAAATTTGCCTTGTACATCTAGGTCCTTAATCCATCCAGAATTGTTTTTTGAGGTAGTGATATCATTTCATTTTCTTTTTCCTATATAGATAAGCAACTGCTCCAAAGCTGTTCATCGAACAGTTCATACTTTCCCTGCTGATCTGCAATGCCACTTCTATCTTCTAGGCTCTCTTTTCTGTTCTATTGTCACATTGCTGATTCCTGTGTCAATTTCAAAATCTCTTAATTATTGCTTTATAATGCATTTTGATATATGAAAGTTCAGATTCCCTCATCTTCTTTGTCTTTTTGGCTATTTTCAGTCTATTCCTCTTTCATACAAAGTTTAGAATTATTTTGTCAAGTTCTATGAAAAATTCTTATAGAATTTTGATGGAAATTGGAATCCATAAATCAATTTAGGACATCTTTACACATTTACAATATTGGATCTTCCTCTTCATGAATCTGGTGTCTATTTATTTAAGTCTTTAATATCTTTTAGTAAAATTTCATTATTTTCTTCATAAATGTCTTAGAAACCTTTTATTTAAAATTATTCCTGGGCATCTTATTATTTTTGTTATTTTAAGTGGTATATATATATATATTTTAAAATTATATTTCTGTCCAATAATTCTTTGAGTCAGTGAAAATCTAGTACTTCCTACTCCTACCACTCCAAATTGGCACTCTAATTGCCAAATTCAATGGGTGCTTTTTAGTTTTTAATTGACTTCTTTTACACATTTGCTTACTGTTCTTTTGCAATCACCTTGCTGACTCCCCTACCTTTGCTCACGCATTAAATATTGGATCTTTTCCCCAGAGTTCTGCCTTTGGCCCTTATCTCACTTCCATCATTTCAACTGCCATCAGTAGGCTAATGGAATGTGAGGGAATTGAAACTTTCCCTTTCCTATATCAAGATGCATTATAAAGCAATAATTAAGAGATTTTGAAATTGGCACAGGAATAGGCAAATGTGACAAAAGAACAGAAAAGAGAGCTGCAATTCTGGATGCATTAAGGACTTAGATGTGCAAGGCAAAATTTTTCAACTTTTTACAAGAAAATATAAGAGACCATTTCTATAACCTTAGTATGGGGAAGGATTTCTTAGACAAAACATAGGAAGCACAAACCATAGAAGAAAAGTCTGATATATTTAACACTGTTAAAAGTCAAACTTCTGTTCATCAAAAGACATCATTTTTTTAAAAATTGTAGTTGGTTTGCAATGTTGTTTTAGTTTCTGGTATACAGCAAAGTGATTCAGNTCTCTATATGGTAGTTTGCACCTGCTAATCCCAAACTCCCAATCCATCTCTCCTCCACTCTCCATTATATTTTTATACACATGAACTATTTCATAATTTAAAAACCAATAAAGGAACAATGTAAGGGGTCTAAAATAAGCCATCTGTGGAAGGGATATATGAAAATTTTTTTTAATAATTTTATTTGGCTGTGCTGGGTCTTCTGGATCTTTGTTGCTGTGTGGGCTTTTCTGTAGTTGCAATGAGCAGGGGGCTACTCCAGTTGCAGCATGCATGCTTCTCACTGCAGCAGCTTCTCTTGTTGCAAAGGTGCAGGCTTCAGCAGTTGCCTCACTGCTCAGTATCTGTGGTTCCCGGGCTCTAGAGCAACAGGCTCAATAGTTGTGGTACACAGGCTTAGTTGCTCCACAGCATATGGGATCTTCCCAGATCAGGGATTTAACCTATGTCTCCTGCACTGGCAGGTGGATTCTTTTTTTTTAATACAGAGCCAGCAGGGAAGTCCAGCATATAAAAAAATTTTAATACTCCAGATTCAATAAAGTTGATTTGGGATAAGCACAGGATGGACTGTTTCTATAGGTAAGAACCTTTTATTTTAGCAAATATACTGAGCTCCATCTGATGAAATGAGATAATAACAGAATAAAGATAGCCTGCAAGTCATCAGATAAGACAGTCCAAGGTAGAGGCCAAAGTCATCAATACTCTCCAGCACTGTGTAGGGGGATGTTCTGGTATCAAATCCATTCCTATAAAGTGGGTACATGAGGTTATCACAGCTTGATCCCAGTNAGAATAAAGATAGCCTGCAAGTCATCAGATAAGACAGTCCAAGGTAGAGGCCAAAGTCATCAATACTCTCCAGCACTGTGTAGGGGGATGTTCTGGTATCAAATCCATTCCTATAAAGTGGGTACATGAGGTTATCACAGCTTGATCCCAGTCACTCAGATCAGCCCATGTAACAACCAGATTTGTTACCTGATTTGTTACCAGATTGCTTCCTGATGTGATGCAATAGGAAGCACACACCATCACTTATGAAACATCCTGTTCCTCCCTCTCCCTCGAAAATAAAAGTATTTTGAACTTGAATAATTAAACCTCCTGGTCTAACTGCCCAGGATATATTTACAGGATATACAGGGAATAGGAGATTGTTGGGGGTGCAATCAGCCACACTGGAAGAAAGTGAAAGTGACTGGTTTTCTAAACAAACAAATGACATTTTTTTTTTAAAGAGGTGGAGCTGTTAATGTTTAGAAACAACTTAAAAGCCATGGGTTTTCCTGGTGGCTCAGTGGTAAAGAATTCGCCTGCCAATCCAGGAGACATGGCTTCGATCCCTGATCTAGAAAGATCCCAGCGATGGCAGCTACTGAAGCCCACATGCCCCAGAGCCCAGGCNAGAGGTGGAGCTGTTAATGTTTAGAAACAACTTAAAAGCCATGGGTTTTCCTGGTGGCTCAGTGGTAAAGAATTCGCCTGCCAATCCAGGAGACATGGCTTCGATCCCTGATCTAGAAAGATCCCAGCGATGGCAGCTACTGAAGCCCACATGCCCCAGAGCCCAGGCTCCACAATAAGAGAAGCCACTGCGATGAGAAGCCCGAGCACTGCAACAAAGAGTAACCCCAACTCACGGCAACTAGAGAAAAGCCCGTGCAGCACAGAAGACCCACAAATAAATATATTTATATATAAGAAAAAGGCATGTGAGCCAAATACAATGTTTGAATACTGATTTCAACAAGCCGAATGTATACCTTTTTTTGGCGACAAATGGGGACATTTGAACACAGGTGAGGTATCAGATAGTTTGGGGGGATTATTATTTTTGATATATGATAAAGGTAGGGGGTGAGGTGAAGTCGCTCAGTCGTGTCCGACTCTTTGTGACCCTGTGAACTATAACCTACTAGGCTTCTCTGTCCATGGGATTCTCCAGGCAAGAATACTGGAGTGGATTGCCATTTCCTTCTCCAGGGAATCTTCCCAACCCAGGGATCGAACCCGGGTCTCCCGCATAGGAGGCAGACACTTTAACCTGTGAGCCACCAGGGAAGCCAGGAAGATCCCCTGGATTATAATAATTATAATAATAATGAGTTAAGAGTTAACATATACTGAGTGTTTACTATGTGCCAGACATTATTCAAAGCACTTCACAATGTATTTTTCATTTCATCTTTAGGATTATCCTTCTATCCTGCATTTACAAATGAGGAAACTAAAGCCCAGGCCCATTGCCTAAAGAGCCGTATGAGTTTGACTTAAAAGCACTAGAACATGTTATCTTCATCTGAAAACAATGCTGAAGTCATCTGGTTTGCTTTGTAAATCACATCCAGGAATGTCTATTATCTCAAGGCTCTGAAGCAGCATATCACAGAGACTCAGCAAGTAATATCTCCCTGGCAAAATGTACAAGGTTAGTATATTTTGGAGAACAGAAGAGTTAATGGCAATTCAGTTACTATTTTGTAATGAGTACTGAGGGAAGGGGACAGGGCAGTATAGCCTCACTCTATCTGTATACTGAGAGACTGTCTTCTAAGTCTTGGGCACTATCTGTGGTAGGACATAACACCTAGGGAAAGTGCCAGGCTGTCCTCTTTACACAGCTTCCACTGAATCAAAAGNTAATGAGTACTGAGGGAAGGGGACAGGGCAGTATAGCCTCACTCTATCTGTATACTGAGAGACTGTCTTCTAAGTCTTGGGCACTATCTGTGGTAGGACATAACACCTAGGGAAAGTGCCAGGCTGTCCTCTTTACACAGCTTCCACTGAATCAAAAGCAGTTTAATTGCTTGAAATTTGAAAAATTAGAGGTTTGCATGGAAAAGCTTAGAATTTGTATGTTATAAAATGAAGAGACCTTGAAACTAGAAATTAATTGACTAAACTGGTATGTAAAATGTATATAAACTGAGTGGATGTATTACTGTGTAACTTACTTTGAAAAAATAATTAAAAAAATCATCATGCTAGGATGGAGTTAAAGGGAGCAACTTCTCATTTAGTTGCAATTTCTCATCTCACCTTTTTTTTATTGTTTGCCTTTTATATTTATTTTTGCACTTTACTGTTCAGTTATACATTTTAATATGAACACAGTTGGTTTTTAGTTTGGGTAAGTTGATCTGGTAGAGTAACCTTCACCTTTTTTAAGAATTTATATTTTCTGGCAAATTCTGCCCAGTCTGATATTTACTGCTCACAGTTAGGAGAAGTCATACTTACTTGCTGACCTGAGAGTTAAATATGATAACTTATAGTTTGATTCTAAAGTAAAAAAAAATGAAATCATAAGAAGAGAAAATGAAATGAGAAGCAAAAGTTTTAAAACCCCAAGTTTTGGGAATTCCCTGGTGGTTCAGTGGTTAGGATTCAGTGTTTTCACTGCTGCTGCCCAAGTTCAACCCCTGGTGGGGAAATTAAGATTCTGCAAGCCTCATGGCCCAAAAAAGAAAAACAACTGTAAATTTTTATTCTAAACTTGAATTTCAGAAACACATCCAGAAACTTGGAAGAAAAGCTAAAATAATATTTAAATTACAAAAGATAGTGGTGAATAAATTTTTATGCTTTTTTCATATTTGCAATACTTTGGCTTTATTATAGTACTTGGAGCTGTCTAGAGCAGGGGTCCCCAACCCTGGACCAGTAGTGGTCTGTGACCTGTTAGGAACTGGGCTGCACAGCAGGAGGTGAATGGCAGACAAGCAAGAAGAGCTTTATCTGTATTTATAGCCGCTCCCTATCACTGACATTACTGCCTGAGCTTCGCCTCCTGTTAGATCAATGACATTAGATTCTCATAGAAGTGTGAACCCTACAGTGAACTGTGCATGTGAGGGATCTAGGTTGCGTTCTCCTTATAAGAATCATCCTGAAACCATCCCCCTACCCTGCCCTATTCCATGGAAAATTTTTCTTCCATGAAACTGGTCCCTAGTGCCAAAAAGGTTGGAGACCCCTAGTCTAGAGCCATCAGGTATTTGTTTTACTTTAAATATATTTATTTACCTGGCTGTGCTGGGTCTTAGTGACACATGTGGAATCTCAGTTTCCTGACCAGAGGTTGAATCCATGCCCCCTGCATTGGGAGCATGGAGTCTTAGCCACTGAACCACCAGGGAAGTCCCTTGTGTTTTACTTTTATTTGACTGCGTCATTAAGAGTTGCTTATTTGAAATAAAGGAGAGTTAAGTAAACTGAAATGTTGTTTTCTGACCCTGCCAGAAAGAGAGATGAAGTCAATACATGGTTCCGAAGCTTTCCCCTCTGTCGGTGTATATTCTCATCTAACAGTGACTCACCAAGGCACTGATTTTCAGCCAAGGGGATAATAAAACTGTAGGTGTGAGTGAAAGTAACTCTCCATGTGGGGGGAGAAGACTAACAGGGAATGGGAGTTTGAAAATGCCTCAAGTAATTCTAACAAACCCTCCTCTCCAGAGTATTTCTATTTAGTCTGGAATATGACTAACTGGTGTTTGCAATTTCACATTAAGATCAAGATTTCACTTTAAGTCGCTAAAATAATTTAAATTGGTCTAAATGTGTGAACTACTGTCTATTCAGAAGAGACAATAACCACAGCTAATACTTACTGGGTGTGAACCATGTGCCAGGCACTGTGCTGAGCACTTCATTAGCACTATCTCATTTAATTCTCACCACAACCTTACGAAACTGAGTGTTACTTAATTGCTAGTAAGCTGTGGAAGCCACAAATATAAGACTGTATTTCAAACCACTACAAACACTATTTCTAAGACACTTGGATATGAAATGTGAGATTTTGTTGAATTTTTTTTTCCTTGTAGTCTACAAATAAATTCTACTGGAATCTGGAGTTACAGCTGCCAATTAGAAAGTTGCAGGAAGTGAAATCACATGTAAATTTCCCTTCAGTTCAGTTCAGTCACTCAGTTGTGTCCGACTCTGCAACCCCATGAATCACAGCACGCCAGGCCTCCCTGTCCATCACCAACTCCCAGAGTTCACTCAGACTCGCATCCATCAAGTCAGTGATGCCATTCAGCCATCTCATCCTCTGTCGTCTGCTTCTCCTCCTGCCCCCAATCCCTCCCAGCAAATGCACTGCCCCAACTTTTCTATTGTAAATTGACTATCTAGCCTATAACTAGCTTATGATTTGCAACTTAGATACTTTTGGAGAGTATATTAAATGAAATCTCAGACTACACCTCTTTTTAGTTTCTTAACCAGGAGTCTAAGAAGCACCTGATATAATATATAAAACTTACACACACGCTGCTATATTTAAAATAACTGACAAGAACCTATAGTACAGCACAGTGAACTCTGCTCAATACTCTGTAATAACCTAAATGGGAAAATAATTTGAAAAAGGATATATATATATATATGTATAACTGGATCACTATGTTAACACACCTGAAACTAACACAACACTGTTAACATATTCCAATATAAAACTTTAAAAATTCGAGACAGCAAAAGAGACACAGATGTATAGAACAGACTTTTGGACTCTGTGGGAGAGGGAGAGGGTGGGATGATTTGGGAGAATGGCATTGAAACATGAATAATATCATGTAAGAAATGAATCGCCAGTCTAGGTTCGATGCAGGATACAGGATGCTTGGGGCTGGTGCACTGGGATGACCCAGAAGGATGGTATCGGGAGGGAGATGGGAGGGGGGCGTCAGTATTGGGAACTCATATACACCTGTGGTGGATTCATGTTGATGTATGGCAAAACCAATACAATATTGTAAAGTAAAATAAAAAAAATTCTTTAAATAAAAAAACTTTATGTGTATTTATATTTTTTGTGGAGGGAAAATTCAGTTTTTACCCTATTTTCAAAATTGTCCATACTCCAAAAACTGGGTAAGATCCATTGTTTTAACCATTGTTTGATAGAGAACAACGATAAAAGGCTGAAAATTCCTTACTGATAAGAAATCAATTAGTTTTAAGTTTACATACTGAGGCCTAGGAATTTTTGTAATGTATCAGTAATATTGGAAAAGCTTTATCAAATTGTCTAAATCAGGGATTAGAGAAGGATGGGGTAGGGGGTTGGAACAAGTCTCCCTATCACTTGTTTTTTTGATTAAGTCATGTCCAACTCTTTGTGATCCCATGGACTGTAGCTTGCCAGACTCCTCTGTCCATGGGATTTTCCAGGCAAGAATACTGGAGTGGGTTGCCATTTCCTTCTCCAGGAGATATTCCTGACCCAGGATCAAACCCATGTCTCCTGCATTGGCAGGCGGATTCTTTACCACTGAGCCACCAGGGAAGCCCAGCTGGGAGGCTTTAAAAAAAAATTCTCCTTCTAGACTGGTGAGCTTCACCACTACATACCTAGGAGTTACCTCACACACCCCTCTCAGAATCTAGAACCTTTGTTTACTAATAAAAGTTTATCTTAGTTCAGTTCAGTTCAGTCGCTCAGTTGTGTCTTGACTCTTTTTGACCCCATGAATCACAGCACGCCAGGCCTCCCTGTCCATCACCAACTCCTGGAGTTCATTCAAACTCATGTTCATCAAGTTGGCGATGCCATCCAGCCATCTCATCCTCTGTCGTCCCCTTCTCCTGTCCCCAATCCCTCCCCAACATCAAGGTCTTTTCCAATGAGTCAACTCTTCGCATCAGGTGGCCAAAGTACTGGAGTTTCAGCTTTAGCATTAGTCCTTCCAATGAACNTGTCTCTTTTGGATCCAACAAGGCTACCAAGACCCATGGCCCTCACTCACCTTAGCCTTTGAGAAGACAAGAAAGCACACGAAAGGCATATGAAGAGGAAGGACAGAGAAGAAGGGTATCTCAGTAAATACATCTGTTAACATGCTCCCAATTTCCAAAACCAATAAGAAAACTGTAAAAGGAAGTTTCTAGTCCTCAGACTTACCTGAGGTGTGTAAGGCCCTGGGGTCATTGGGTCCAAGCTTTCTAATTCTGCTTCCTCCAAAGCTGCTTCTTTAGCTGTACAAATATCCTTTTCAAGTTGAGTCAAATGCTCATCATACTGAAAAAGAAAAGTAGAGAATTCATTCAACATGTGTTTTAGACATTGAGCAGTAAACAAAAATCCCTGTCTTCGTGGGAGGAAGGTTCAAGAGGGAGGGGACCATGTACATCTATGGCTAATTCATGTTGATGTATGGCAGAAATCAAACCAATATTATAAAGTAATCATCAGTCAATTAAAGATAAATATAATTTAAAAAGTTAAAAGATGACCACAGAAAAATAAGTTTATAAAAACCACGTTCTGATGAACTTACTAAAGTGATGTCAGCCTGTGAAAAAAATCCCTGTCTTCATGAAGCTTCTATTCTCGTGGCAGGATACAACAATACATATGGTAATAAAGTAAATAATTATACATTTATTAAAAACATTTAGTGCTGGGTAAGAAAATAAAGCAGGGAAGGAATACAGACTGTGGGTTGAGGGTTGGGGTGGGATATTACATTTTAAAAAAGGAAAGGCAGAGAAGGCCTCCCTCAGTCCTAGGGAACAAAAGGATTCCAAAAAATTAGATCCTACAGGGACTTCCTCTTTTTCACTTACCTCAGTCAGTGTCTGGTAACAGATGTTCACAATCTCCTGAGCAGTCTTAGTATACTGACTTTCAGGCCCTATAAATGAAAAAAGAGAATGCCATTACTTCAGCTCCAGAAATGCACTTTCTGTCACCAGCAGTGGTGTCCTGTTTTCCTGCTGCTGCTGCTGCTAAGTCGCTTCAGTCGTGTCCGACTCTGTGCGACCCCATAGACGGCAGCCCATCAGGCTCCACCATCCCTGGGATTCTCCAGGCAAGAACACTGGAGTGGGTTACCACTTCCTTCTCCAGTGCATGAAAGTGAAAAGTGAAAGTGAAGTTGCTCAGTCGTGTCCGACTCTTAGCCTAGGTCCAAAAAATCATGCTTCACCTTTAACTTGGACTCTTGCTCTAATTTTGAAGGTGGAAAATTTCAAACACATACAAAACCAGAGACACTAACATAATGAACTCCCATGTACCTCTTACCCATCTTCAACGATTATCTATAAATGGTCAATCCTGTTTCATTTACACACCAACTTTCACACTCTTCTCAAATTATTCTGAAGCAAATTCTAGCATTTCATCCATAAATTGTTCACTGTGTGTCTTAAAGGACTCTTTAAAAGAAATGAACATGGATGATTCTATAATGGTAGATACTTGTCATTATACATCTGTCAAACCCATAAAATGTACAATATCCGAGTGAACTCTAATGCAAATTATGGACTTTGGGTGCTAATGATGTAGATTCATCAGTTGCAACAAATGTATCCCTCTAGTGGGGGATGTGGATAACAGGGGAGGCTGTGCATGTGTAGGGGCACAGGGTACATGGGAATACTCTGTACCTTCTGTTCAATTTTGCTCTAACTGTTCTAAAAAATAAAATACAGTAACAATTATTTAAAAAAAAACAAGGACTTAGGATTTCCCTGGTGGTCCAGCGGCTAAGACTCCATGCTCCCAAAGCATGGGGTCTGGATTTGATCTCTGGTCGGGAAACTAGACCCCACGTGCTGCAACAAAGAGCCTGCATGCCACAACTAAGACCCAGTAGAGCCAAATAAATAAATAAATATTTTTTAATTAAAAAAAAAAACTATATTACACCTAAGGTAGCTAACAATAATTCTTTAATATTATTAAATGGCCAGTCAACATTCACATTTCCCCAATTGTTTTATAAATGCTCTTTTACATTTTTAAAAAAATTATAATCCAAATAAGGTCCACACACTGCATTTGACAGATGTGTCTCTTTAAGATAGTTAACCTATTGGGTGATTCTTAACCAAACTACACAGTTCCCCATAGAGATTTTGTTATAAGTTGTAAATTGGTGGCTTGCAGGTCTATCAGTTTTATTTGGCTCACAAAAAATCAGTTCAGGTGGCAATCAGTTTGTGATGTGAAGAAATATCAAATTATTGTATTATATACCTGGAAATAATATATTGTTGTAGGTCAATTTACTTCAATTTAAAAATCATTTGTCTGTGAAAATGGATTGAGCTGTGCACTCATAACTTCTGTATGTAAATTACACCTCAATTAAAAGCCTAAAAGAGCCTAATTAGTTGGCAACATTTAACAATCAAGAGATTTCATATAAAAACCCAAACGTCTGGCTTCTCTCAAAACATTAAAAGGTGGCAACACACGGTCAGCATTCTCACGAAGTACCAATGGGCTGGATCTGAGTAGCAGCTGCCTCTTTTAGATAAGGCATGTGTTTCACACAGTCCCTACCAGGTCTGCTTGTTTATGCCTGGAGCCTGAAAGCATCTGAGTTGTTATTCCCTGTCTTAAGTGCTTTATAATATTCTTTAATATACTATTTATTCACCTCCTCATTTGTAAAACAAATTTTTGAGTACCTCTAGGTGCCAAGCATAATATACAAACATGAGTAAGATACAGACTATATCCTCAAGAAGCTTATGGTCTAGCACAGTGTGTGTGTTAGTCACTCAGTCATGTCCAACTCTTTGCAACCCCATGGACTGTCACCCTGCCAGGCTCCTCTATCCATGGAATTCTCCAGATCTTCCCAAGCCAGGGATCAAACCCAGGTCTCCTGAAATGAAGACAGATAGATTCTTTACTGTCTGAGCTACCAGAGAGCCCAGTGAGACAGACTATAAACAAATGAGGTGATATAACGCAGTGAAAAAATACATAAGAGGGTTTAGTAGAGGCATAGAGGAGGAAGTGACCAATGCTGGGATGGAAGAGGTAAAGAATAATCAGGAAAGGCTTCATAGAGGAGGTGATCCTTGAATTAAACCTACTATTTATCAGAATGTAAAGTATAAAAAATATACCCCATGTGACATCTTCATGCCATAACTACATAACTACTCCGAGTATTGTCATTAAGCTATTCTTCCCTGGTGGCTCAGCTGGTAAAGAATACCCCTGCAACGAGGAAGACCCAGGTTCGATCCCCGGATTGGGAAGATCCCCTGGAGAATGAAATAGCAACCCACTCCAGTATTCTTGCCTGGAGAATCCCATGGACAGAAGTGCATGGTGGGCTATAGTTTACGGAGCTGCAAAGAGCTGGACATGACTGAGCGACTAACACTTTATATTCTTTATACAAACAAATAAGTTCACTTAAGATTAAATTTCTCACAAGCATAGGTCCATCTATTCTTCATAAAAGATGTAAAATAAAGTTGTGTCCTCACACAAGCTGCCTGTGCCAAATCAGAAGGAAAACTTAAGTCAACTAAAAGATATTCAGAACATAAAGACAGCCAGAGCTGGCTTACAGTCAGGAATAGTTTTGAGAGATAGGAGTCCACAGCTGAAGTTTCTGAGTTCTAATCTCCTAAAGCCACCAGTAGGTTGGTCCTCAAAGTACTGATGGCCACAGACTGCAAAAGTTATCATACAAGCTTTCATGCTGATTAGAAATGCACGATGCTAGAGAAAATAGGCTGCATACAAGTCACAGGCTTCCTTTACTGAGCAAGTACATCACCAGCTTATGGCAGTATCCTGGCTCATACACCTACAAGAACCTGACTCATCGCTAAAATTCCAGCCTACAGATTAATTCAGCTCTTCAGTTCTGAAACTGAAACATAAACCAACCCTTTCAATATCTCAATCTTCTCATTTATAATGCAGGGGAAAATTAATTTTATACATTTGCAAAGTTTTCTCCCTTAAACCACCTTAAAGATGTGACCTCTTCATTCCCCATTTTCTTTGCAACACATAACTCTAAAGAAATATCCACTAATAATACTCCAGAATATAAAAAAATATACTTATTTATATAGCTAATACACTTCCCCATGTGTTTTAATTACTAGCTGTGTCTGCTCTCAGTTTTTATAATCCACGCTCTTGGGAGTTACAAGTGTTTCAGCTACTTAACTCGCATATATGTAAAGCAACACTGAAGTATTTTTTAATGTTTTTTGTATCCTTTTATTGTGACCTTTTATTTTGTATTGGTGTATAGCCAATTAGCAATACTGTGATAGTTTCAGGTGAACACTGAAGGGACCCAGTCATACATATACGTGTATCCATTCTCCCCCAAACTTCCCTCCCATCCAGGCTGCCAGGTAACATTGAGCACAGTTCCATAGCACTGAAGTATTTTTGATGAAAGATAGAGGCAGAGTTGGCAAATCACTGTTAACACCACCGAAAAAGGATAAAAATACCCAGATATCTATACTTATACCAGAAATTCTTGAATGGGGTGGTAATGAGAGATCCATGAACCCCCTGAAACTGCAAACAGAATTTTGTATGTAATATGTATTTTTTTGAGTAGAAGATCCACGCTTTTCCATCAGATTCTCAAAGGGGTCCATAAACACCTCCATAAAGCTAAAAATTGTGCTCTATATTTTGCAGTAATCAGGTGCTTACTAAAAGTAGGACGATCAGCTTTAGGTTTCACAGCTAAGGAAGAAAAGAGTCATCCAGTGAGAAGACATACACAGACAACAAGGCCTCTGTAGGAATAATAAAGATGCTGGGGCTATTGTGGGGGAGAAGAGAGTAAATAGAAACTGAGTTTCAATTTCCCAGTCCTTAAAGAATTACTATACAGAAAATCAGAATTTAGCAAGAATAATTTCCAGAATGACACGAAAATGAATAAGAAAGATAAGGCTGTCTATGAATTACCACTGTGTCTTACAAGAGAACAAGTGACCCATTTGCAAAAAAGAAATGTTTTTGTTTGTAAAAAAGAAGTTTTGTTTTTCTTCTCTCTCCTTATTTAGTAAATCATGGCAAAGCAGCTGCAAATGTAAATATATTTATATTTATACTTTGCCTCATTCATAAGGACTAGCAGTGACCTACAGAATCATATGTAATTCAAATTCAAATGTCCCTAAATAGTGATAATTCCAGTGACAGCTTTGGAAAGTTGATACTTTACTAAAATCAAAGAAAATTCTTTTGTCATTTCTAAGTTAATTTTGCTCTTTAGTAATGTCAGGAGAAGAAAGCTACAAGCTTTGTAGTTCTAGTAGTGAGATAGCAAACAAGTATTACTGCTATCTAAAAGGTTTCAGAGAAAAAATACCATTAAAATTAAAAAATAAAATCTCAGTAGGAGTAGAAAGCTTTAAAAAAAATCAGTGCCAGATTTAATATATATATAAACAGTCACATATTTTTTATTGAGGCATAGTTGATTTATATCAGTTTCAAATCACAACATAGTAATTCAAAATTTTTATACATTATATTCCCTTTAGTTATAAAATACTGGCTAATATTCCCTGTGCTATACAATATATCCTTGTACCTTTTTTATGCATAGTAGAAGCCACAGTACTTTTTTAATTGAAGCATAGTTGGTTTACAACATTGTGATAGTTTTAGGTATACAGCAAGTGATTCATTTATTTATATACATTCTTTTTCATTATTCATTTTTATAAGATATTGAATATATTAATAGTTCCCAATATTTAGCTATTTTACATATAACAATGTGTATCTATTAATTTCAAACACCTAGATGGGGAAATAGTGGAAACAGGGTCAGACTTTATTTTGGGGAGCTCCAAAATCACTGCAGATGGTGACTGTAGCCATGAAAGTAAAAGACACTTGCTCCTTGGAAGAAAAGTTATGACCAACCTAGGTAGAATATTGAAAAGCAGAGACATTACTTGCCGACTAAGGTCTGTCTAGTCAAGGCTACGGTTTTTCCAGTGGTCATGTATGGATGTGAGAGTTGGACTGTGAAGAAGGCTGAGCGCCAAAGAATTGAGGCTTTTGAACTGTGGTGTTGAAGAAGACTCTTGAGAGTCCCTTGGACTGCGAGGAGATCCAACCAGTCCATTCTGAAGGAGATCAACCCTGGGATTTCTTTGGAAGGAATGATGCTAATGCTGGGGGGGATTGGAGGCAGGAGGAGAAGGGGACAACCAAGGATGAGATGGCTGGATGGCATCACTGACTCGATGGACGTGAGTCTGAGTGAACTCCGGGAGTTGGTGATGGACAAGGAGGCTTGGCGTGCTGCAATTCATGGGGTCGCAAAGAGTCGGACATGACTGAGCGACTGAACTGAACTGAACTGAATTTATCCCTTCTTCCACCTTTCCCCTTTGGTAATTTTAAGTTTGTTTTCTTTTTTTAATGTTTTACTTATTTATTGACTGCACTGAGTCTTTGCTGCTGCAAGAAGCTTTCTCTATTCATGGTGCACGGGCTTCTCATTGTGGTAGGTTCCTTATTGCAGAGCACAGGGTCCAGAGCATGCAGCCTTGGTAGTTGTGGCGCACAGGGTTAGCTGCCCCATGGCATGTAGGATTGTCCTGGACCAGGGATTAAACTTGTGTGCCCTGCATTGGCAGGCTGATTCTTAACCACTGGGCTACCAGGGAAGCCCTGCAAGTTTGTTTTCTATGTCTGTGAGTCTATTTCTATTTTGTAAATAAGTTCTTTTGTATCACTTTAGATTTCACATATAAGTAGTATCATGATTCTTTTTTATGGTTGAGTGATATCCCATTGTGCGTGTGTGTGTAAATTCTTTTTTTATTCATTCATTTGTTGATGGACCTGTCTCTTATACACATNTGTAAATAAGTTCTTTTGTATCACTTTAGATTTCACATATAAGTAGTATCATGATTCTTTTTTATGGTTGAGTGATATCCCATTGTGCGTGTGTGTGTAAATTCTTTTTTTATTCATTCATTTGTTGATGGACATTTAGGTTGCTTCCATATCTTGGCTGTTGTAAACAGTGCTACTATAAACACTGGGGTGCACATATCTTTTTGAATTAGAGTTTTCATCTTTTCTAGACAAATGCCTAGGAGTACAACTGCTGGATCACATGTAACTCTATTCTTATTTCTTTTTTCTTTTTTTTTTAATTTTTATTGGAGTATAGCTGCTTTACAATGTTGGGTTAGTTTCTGCTGTACAACAAAATGAATCCGCTTTATCCTTACACATATGTCCTCTTTTTTGGATTTCCTTCCCATTTAAGGTCACCACTGAACATTGAGTAGAATTTCCTGTGCTATACAGGTCCTCATTAGTTATTTTATACATAGTTATCAATACTGTATATATGTCAATCCCAGTCTCCCAATTCATCCCACCTTGCCCTTCCCCCCATTCCCCTCTGGTATCCATATGTTTGTTCTCTAAGCCTGTGTTTCTATTTCCGCTTTGCAAACCCGTTTATTTTTAGTTTTTAAGGAATCTCCATACTGTTATCCATAATCAGCAGCCACAGCAGTTTTAAAAGCAAAGTAGAAATTCAGTTTTTTTCTGAAGCATTCATAATGCTATACAGTTCATTCTTTTGCCTTTTGAGTCACACAGAAACAGAATTCACTTAAACAATATCACATACTTAGATGAATGAAAAATTGTCCATAACAATGTCAAGTGAAAACTGTACAACCAAATATATGCTTTCATTTGTAAAAAAGAAAAAAAAATATATGGTATGTATAAAAAAGGCCCAGATGCTTCACACCAAACCCAACGGTACTCTGGAGAACAGAACGGGGAAAGGGGAAGGACAGGGAGATTTTTCCTTTTCACTTTATACAATTTTATATGGTTTGATTTTTTTTAATGCACATGTAACTTTTTACCATGGAAAATTTCAGTTTAAGTTATATACTTGAATTTTACAGACATAATTTGGCAAAGACTTTAAAACACTGATAATCCCAGAGCTGGAGAGGTTGTAGGGAAACAGACATTCTCCTTCACTGTCATTTTTATTATAAACAGGCACAACCCTTTTAGAACACAATTTTAGAACATCTATCAAAATTTCCTACAAATATACAAGGATATCAATTATGATACAAATATACATGCTATGGAATACATTAAAAAGAATGATAGAGATTTCTACGTACCTACAATAAGATAGGATCAGTAAAGATGTTAATTCTCTCTAAATTGATCTATAGGTTTAACTCAATTCCTATTAAAATTCCAGCAAGACTTTTTTTGTAGATATAGACAAAATACTTCTAAAATTTATGTGAAAAGGGAGAAGAATAAGAACACAATTTATAAAAAGAATAAAGTGAGAGGAATCACTCTACCTGATGATAACACTTACAGTAGCTTAGCTAGAGTAATCACGGCACTGTGCAGAGGAATAGATCAGTGGAACAAAATAAACGCAGAAATAGACCCATGCACTTAGCTGATTTTTCACAAAGGTGCTCAGAGCAATTTACTGAAGTAAGAATAGTCTTCTCAACAAACAGTAATGGAACAGTAGAACATCCATTGGCAAAAAGAAAACGAACCTCAATCTAAGTCTCATATTGTATATAAATTCAAAATGGATCATGGATTTAAATGTACAACACTAAAACTATAAACTTTTAGAAAAGAAAATATAAGAGGGCTTGCCTGGTGGCTCAGAGGTAAAGAATCCACTTGCCAATGCAGGAGACAACGGTTTGATCCCCAATCTGGGAAGATCCCACATGCTGCAGAGCAGCTAAGCCCGTGTACCACAACTACTGAGCCTGTGCTCTCGAGCCTGGGAACCTCAACTACAGAGCCCAGGTGCTGCAACTACTGAAGCCCAAGAGCCCCCAGAGCCTTTGCTCTGCAACAAGAGAAGCCACCGCAATGAGAAGCCTGCACACTGCAACTAGAGAGCTGCCCCAGCTAACCACAACTAGAGAAAGGCCTGCACAGCAACGAAGACCTAGCAGAGCCAGGAATAAATAAGTAAATAAATAACAAAAAAAATTTTTTTAAGAAAATATAAGAGAAAACCTTTGTGATCCTGGGTAAAGCAACAACTCCTTAGAGACGTACCAGGAGCACAATGCAAAAACAAAGAACTGATAAATTGGATTTCATCAAAATTAAGCATTTCTGTTCTTCCAAAAACACTGTCCAAAGACTGAAAAGTTACAGACTAGAAAAATTCTTTGTAAATCATATATCTAATAAAGGAAGTGTACCTAGAATACATAAAGAAACCTT
The DNA here is from genome assembly GCA_006410875.1 of Neotragus pygmaeus. Taxonomy (NCBI): domain Eukaryota; kingdom Metazoa; phylum Chordata; class Mammalia; order Artiodactyla; family Bovidae; genus Neotragus; species Neotragus pygmaeus. The sequence goes on from SJYV01006845.1 coordinate 22,611, forward strand.
AAAACTCATTAATCATAAGAAAACAATGCAATTAAAACTGGGGCAGGACTTCTCTCATGGCTCAGTGGTAAAGAATTCGCCTGCCAATGCAGGAGACATGTGTTTGATCCCAAGTCCCAGAAGATCCCATATGCAGTGGAACAACTAACCCAATACACCATAACTACTAAGCCCACGTGCTGAAACTACAGAAGCCCACACCCTCCAGAGCCTATGCTCCACAACAAGAGAAGCCACCACAATGACAAACTTGCACACCACAACTAGACAGTGGCCCCCACTCGCCATAACTGGAGAAAAGCCCGANAGTCTTAACCACTGGACCACTAGGGAAGACCATGTCTTTTAACTTTTTTTTCTTTTTTAGCCATTCTAAGTGGGTATGAAGTATTAACTAGTTTAACTGGTTTAAATTTTTATTTCCACAGTGATTAACCAAACTTATAATCTTTTCATGTTTATTAGCCATTTGGCAATCTTCTTTTACAAAATTTCTACTTTAATATTAACATCATCACATTTATATTTTTTAGGCCTGTACAGCTGCCATATTTTGTTGTTGTTAAGAAGATAAAATACAGATTATCTTTTAAAAATTAAAATTTATCCCTGCCAAAACAGTCTTTTAGCNAAATTTCTACTTTAATATTAACATCATCACATTTATATTTTTTAGGCCTGTACAGCTGCCATATTTTGTTGTTGTTAAGAAGATAAAATACAGATTATCTTTTAAAAATTAAAATTTATCCCTGCCAAAACAGTCTTTTAGCTTCAGCTGGCTTTCCAAGAAGTCAATTTCCTTAGCCCTTTCTTTTTTTTTTTTCCTTAGCCCTTTCTAAAGTGTTATGTGGATTTTAGATTTTAATCCTAGCTCTACTATTTAACAGCCACGATGCCCAAGACAAGTTAGTTTCTCCTACGGACCTAAGGTTTTCCATCAACAAAAGGGAGGGAATTAGACTATATGATTTCTAAGGTCCCCTCCAGACTCTAATGTATGAAAGACCTGCTTCTCCCTCATTTCTCTAATCTTCTGTTACATTTCCTACTTCCTCAATTCTGGTACCTGCCAGCTTCAAATTCTACTGCCTTTCTCTCATTTTAAATGTCTTACCTCTTTAAGTTTTTCATCACAGAGATCTAGCATTGATTGAGAGATCTGGGTCAGTGAGTGCTTTGGCCCTAGATTACAGAGAAACAAACAGGAAGAGATGAGACCACGGACACAGAAAGCAAGAGTACCAACACCTCTCCAGACTTGCACCAACCTAGCTGCTGAGTCAGAGAGATGTATCAGTCTTACCTCCATTTTTCAGTCCCTAACACATACCAGATGCATAATATGGATGAATAAACTAATTTTAATTCTCTCCCTTAGTTGTGTATATCCACACACAGCAGTACTACCTTTGATACTGCTGCCTTTAATACCTTGAAAGTAATACTATGGATAGGGAAATGACAATTTATTTAAGGATGACTAAGATCATATTTAGCATTCAAAATTTGTGACTGCAATTTTCGTTTGCAGAACTCATGGTTTGTGATGTCTGCCCAACATATGGCTAATCCAAAGCCTTTGTCAGAAAACAATCTCCATCATAGCTCATACTACTTTAGTTTCCCTGAAGTCCCTAACAAGAGTTTCACAAAATCCTCCAACTATCACCTACATTCCCTGCTTATGGCTACCCTAGTTTAAGATCATAGGGATAGTCAAAACATTTTCTTCTAAACAGACTATTTCCTTGCAGTATCCTTTGTTTCAGTTCAGTTCAGTTCAGTCGCTCAGTCGTGTCTGACTCTTTGAGACCCCATGAATTGCAGCACACCAGGCCTCCCTGTTCATTACCATCTCTCGGAGTATCTTCCTGTTAATTCTTTCAAAGTAAGTGCTCCCCAGAACCTAAACCTCAGCTCTATTCTCAACTACTTACTAATTAATTAGCCGGCATTTATTTGTCCACTCAGCAATTTTTTTTTACAGTGTAACTTGCTTTATTTTTTCTTAATTTAAATTTATTTTAATTGGAGGTTAATTACTTTACAATATTGTATTTGTTTTGCCATATAACTATGATATGTTCAATGATGAGATTAAAGGGAAAATAAGACACAAGTCCTACCTTAGGAGAGTTCTTGGTTTAGTCAAAGAAAATGACATGAAAATAAATTGCTATATGACAAGGTATAAGTGCTTGAAGTATCTATGAGTGAAATGATATGATATCTGGAAATATAAATAATGAACAAGACTGGCCATACGCTGGTAAGTGCTGAACTGGGTGAATAGGTGTACTGAAGTTTATTTACTTTCTCTCTACTTCTGTATATGCCTAACAATTTCCATAATAAAAGTTTTTAAAAAGTGAGTATAAGTGCAAATAGAGGAATATACTGATTACTATGAACTGTGGAGGGTTTGCAACAGTTTCAAAACAATTAAATCTGAATACCAGGAAGGAACAGGAAACGCTTGTTGTGACTGACACTTGAGCAGTGTCACTAATGGAGAGAAGTCCACCAGGTAGATAGTATTGTAGAAAAACATTCCAGAGGGAGGAAGAAGTGTGCAAAAACATTTAAATAAGTAAATTCATGGAAACATGAAGTAACACATTTCACAACAGGAATCACAAGTAGTTCTGTACAACTGGAATACAGGTATGTGTGAGGAAGAAAAACCGGAAATAGAACGTGGAAAGGCTGGATGGGACATATTACAATAGTCTCATAGGAGATACAAAGGCACTGAAGATTTTAAGCTAGAGAGTAATTTTTCAAACTTGTATATCAGAAAAAAATACTGTCAACAGTATGAAGAATTAAGGCAAGCAGCAGAGAGAAGTCTGGAAGAGATTGCAAGAGGTCAAAGAAGAGATGACAAGGGCTTCAACTAAGACAGTAGCAATGGAGACCAAAAGGAAGGGAATTTGTTCTAGCAAAATTTAGAAGGTAAAATTTATGGAACTTAATGATCTATGAGTGCAGGAAAGGGAGAGTGAATCAACGATGACTAATATTTCTAGATCGTATAACTGGAAGGATAGTAATACCACTGATGGTGGTACTATTACCATCATTTGGGTATAAGGAAGAAAGAAGATTGAGCTAGAGGGGGATGTAAGGAGAAAATCATTTCCAAATTTTTACTAACATTGCCCCTAAATGACCCACAGGTACCTCAAGCTCTGCATTTTCAATGTCAGCTCTTACCTTGCCATTCCCCTTCCAAGAGGATTTTTTTTTAATGCATTTATGCTTGCCAACTTGAATGATAGTTGGAGCTAACAAATTTATTCTTCCTTTGTATTTGTCTGGTACTCTGCTAGGCCCTTGGAATAGAAAGATGAATAGTCTCTCTAGGAGGTCACAAAGTGGTAGGAAAATCAAATATATAATCAATTATATGTAATACAGTAAGAGCTATAAAAGTTGATTTAATTGTGCTAAGGGGCACAGATGACTGAAAAATGGGTATTGTGGGCAATGTGATACATCTTCATGAAGCAAGGATATGAGCTGGCATGAAAATATGAATGGAAAGAGAATAAAGGGCATTCCTTACAAAGGGCAAAGACTGTGCAAAGGAATGAAGATATGGGATAGGATATTTAGGGAAATACAATGCTGAGTGCGGCAGGAATCACATATCTATACTGGGTATGGGAGCCAGTCACTGGAAATGAGACTAGATAAATGGGTCAGGCCTGCTTGTGAAAGGTATTAAAATCTAGGTACAACTATTGTCCCATGTGTACAGGTGAGAAAACAGAAAGGGTTATAAGATGCTAAATAAGTCATCTAAGGTAATTCAATTATTAAGTGCCATGGTTAATCTGTACCCTTAATCTCTGTACTTATAGACGAATCTGTGCTCAAGGATACAACTGGAAATCAGAAAATTTTATCCTTTACATGCAGAAGCTTTAGGTACTCTATCTTAAACTCTTTAAGACTCAGAAAATAGATTTCTTCCTCCTTGTCTTTTCAGTTTTTCAGCAAAGTGGACATATAACAGCCCCTATAACATATCTGTAGATCAAATCAAAAACAAATACAGTCACAAGCACATACTCTGTGGGGGTTCCATCCACAGCGAATGCCTCTTCTGTTTACCTAGGCTCACTTCTTCCTCCCATACTCCCCACGCAATTGTTTCATTTCAACAGATAGACTTAAAATTCTCCAAAGGATACATTAAAAAGTGGGAATAAAAAGCAGCAATATCTATTAAATGATTAAAAACATATGCTACCTGATTTCCATAACCCTCAAATTCACTAATACATTGTAGGTCCTTTCCATCCGTCTAATCTAGTCTGAATTTAGGACTAGTAAGGAATTAAGTAAGGATCTGAAAGGTGACCTTTGCAGTCAAAGACAGGTGATTCTTACCATTGTAGGTTGCACTATTTTTCACAATTAGCTCCAAATGCTCCCTGAACTCTTCCCGAGATGGGTAGAGGCGTTTACGCACATTTTCCCGGAGTGTCTGTAAGTCCATTGGCCGGGTGATGATCTTGTAGTAGTCCTTTACGACCTTTGCATTGACTGGAGTGTGGAAAGGGTATGTCTGTGCAAACAAGAGCGAGCATCATCCATGAGCAAAGAACATTTGCCATAACCAATTCCTTACGACTCTCTCACATCTTACCTGTCTCTACCTGGCCATCAACTCTCAAAGGAATCTCTCTAGATGGAGCAGGTCTGACTGTTTCCTCTACTAACTGTTAAAAAATAAATAAAAAACTATATCCTGAAGAATAAGGAATTTGAGGTTCTCAGGACTATACTGCCCTCTATCTGAAATCAGACAGAACAAAGGGCCTTGCCATCCATACTGCAGACCTGAATGCAGTGAACTCACATTCGGAAGATCTCTCATGTCATTGATGATAGACTCCAAAATGGATGACAGTGTCACCATGGGGTCTGTCCGGCGTCGGTGAATGGACTTATGAGGTCTCTAAGGAGAAACAAAATATCAGAATGCTTCTTTAAATTAAAAAAAAAAAACAAACATTTGGAAACCTTGTAATGGACAGTACACGTAATTCTCAGGGCAACGCTACAGGGAGAATCTAAGGCTGTATCAGGGCCATGGCTTAGAGGACTGGGGAAATTAATGAGAATCCCATCTGGTCAGAAAGCAGCAATGCAGATACTCACATTCAAATAGTCACAGTGAACAGTAGTTCCAACTCGCCGTTTCTTCTTGGGAGGAAGTTGCTGCTTAGGGAACTTGAGAACCAGAGATTTTCTGCGAACCTCATCTGCACTGTAATAATCATAACACTTTCATAGCATGCAGTCCCTATTTCTAGCCCCCAGAAAAAAATCAACCACAAAGAAAAAGCCCAAAGTACCTGAGCATGAGCCTGGGGAGTAAAAAGCCAAACTAAATGCCAGACATCCATATCCTAAGGCTCAGATCGGGCAAGACCTCATAGTATCTCCAAATTAATAAAGAACTAGGCAAGCCACAAGTTAACCTCAGTTTCCTACTTGGAAAATAAAGGAACTAGGCTAAAGGAATTTCAAGAATCTTTCTATCTTGAACATTCTATCTCAGGATAAAAGGGCTAGGAAATTTAACTTATTCAGAATAGAAACAAGGAAGAAATTAAAGCTTGTTTGAAAAGAAAAACTAGGGACTTCCTTAATGGTCCAGTGGTTAGGACTCCATGTTTTCACTGCAGGAGGCATGGGTTCAATCCTTGGTTGGGGAACTAGGCTCCCGGATGCCACACGGACTGGCCGAAAAGAAGAGAATAAACTAGTCTGAGTTTCCCTCAGTCATTAAAGGCCCAACTACCTACTTCCCTTTAATCATATGATATCAAGATACAATTATTTTCTTTTTCTAATGTGCTGCAAAGCATGACTACTATAGATGTTGATAAATTAACAAGGATAGGAAAAAACTCAAATCTAAACAGAATAAATGAATATAACTACATATTAAATTAAAAATTACACACTCAAAAAATAAATATATTTTGAATGTAATACCCTGACTGTACAATGTCAGTGGCATCCAAGGACAACAAATTACAGAAAATATCTTGAATCTACTTTACATGTTTGTTGTTGGTAGTAGTATGTGTGCTCAGTTGCGTCTGACTCTTTGTGACCCCATGAACCATAGCCCGCCAGGCTCCTCTGTGCATGGGATTTCCCAAGCAAGAATACTGGAGTAGGTTGCCATTTCCTTCTCCAAATTCTCAAACTATCTTGCACATATCACAGGATGGGCAAATGTATAAATATACTGATGCTGGGAACCAAAGAGGATATAAATATAAAACAGAAAAAGAATAAAACTTAATGATGTACAAATAGAGGTGATACAATGTTTTCACTGATTTTAATTAAATCAAGAACCTAAAAAGTGTGAGCTAAAAATAAAATGCAAACTATAGCTAAAAAACAGAAAAAGACAAAGAATCTATAGATATAATTTGTATTGGAAGTATTGAATGTGGTTGTGAATTACAATATTTGTCTATTTCCTAGTTCTATCTACTAAGAAGCTAGAAGCAGTGACATCTCAGTGGCAATGAGCACACCTAACACCTAGATATTGGTACCAAAATACTATTCCCCAATAAAAGGAACCAGGACTCCCTCAGAAAGGGCTGATTCTGGGTCTGGGACAGAGAAATTTCAAGGAAAGCCTGACATCTAGTGCCAGAAAGCAAAGAAGTTTGCAAAATTTATAGGTTCATTTCAAAAGGACACAGGTTCTGGCTTGAAGGGATCAAATCTGGGACAATCTGGGCATTCAAATTAATAATGATGTTAACAGATTTTAATATATTATAGTTTACAAAAGGAAGAATTTCAGAATCCATAGTAATATTCAAAAAAAGAGGGAGAAGTCCTGCTTTACAGAATGTCAGTTAGTATAAAGAAGGACTGAATTAGAAAAACAATTAAGGAACCTCCTATGTAATAACTGAGTTAGGTAATGATCATCAATGAATGTTAAAACTATTGACAGAAATATTGTAAGAGAACAGGATATCCATCCACAAATTAATTACAGAGGGAAAATAATCTTTATTATAGAGGAATCTGAGTATTACCACTTTAATAAGATGATCAAAATACTGAGGAAACCTGACATTATATGCTTTCTCATGTGGTGCAGTAAATGCATGATATTACTTCTGCTGCAATCTTGCCAAAGATAAATATAATCAATACAAAAACAGACATATGTAGAATTTGGAATATTTTATGAGACCATTGACCTGGACTCTTCAAAAAATTCAATGTCATGAAAAACAAGGTGGGGAAGATAGTTCTACATTAAGAAAGATTCAAAATACTTAATGTTTGAACTGGAATTGGATCCTGAATGGAAGTAGGGTGAAGGCAATAAAGAATATTGAGACAACTGGGGAAATTTGAATAAGGACTCAATATTAGATATTACTAAATTAATGTTAAATTTCTTAGGTGTAGTAATAGTATCATGTTTGTGCATGCTAGGTCACTTCAGTCATGTCCGACTCTTTGCGACCCCATGGACTACAGCCTGCCAGGCTCTACTATCTATGGGATTTTCCAGGCAACAATATTGGAATGGGTTGTCATTTCCTTCTCCAAGAATCATGTTTGTTGTGTCCTTATTCTTTGGATATGTGTGCTAAAGAATTTGAGAGAAATGTCACGATGCCTACAACTTCCAAATGTTTCAGCAAAAAAGAAAATGTTTTAGATATATAAAGATGAAACAAATGTGACAAATATTAACGTCTGGTGAATTTAGAGAAAAAACCATATTATTCTTTTAGCTTTTCTGTAGGTTTGCAATTTTCAAACTAAAAAGTTGTTTTTTTTTTTAATTTAGAAACTTTTCTCATTATACAGCAGAAACCAATACAACATTGTAAAAAATGAATTAAAAAAAATAAAAACTTTTCTACTTGATTATTAAATTCTCTGAGGACAAGGGCTAGGTAAGTATAAGCATAGTCTGTCTCCTCAATCTTTTTGGCTGGTCCATTATCAGATATCTGAGATCAGGGACCTTACAAATATTACAAGTGCCTGGAATTAGAACAGGAAGAGCATCTAGTATATACCAGGTACTGTACTACTTGCTTTATATAGTCTCCTTCATTTTATCTTTTTTAAAAATATATAAATTTATTTTAATTGGAGGTTAATTACTTCACAATATTGTATTGGTTTTGCCATACATCAACAGTTACCCTTGAAAGGGTGATTTTATTTTGTTAATAAGGAAACTAAGACTCAGAAAAGTTGAGTAGCATGCCCAAGGGCAAGTAGGTGGTGGAGCCTAATGAGTGCTTTACAAGACTGTAAATTCCATTACTGGCAATAATTACCAAGGAAAGTCCATTAAAGTTCCTCTGTCCTCAGTTCCACTTCAGAGAACACATCACATCCACCCCTGTCCCCACCAATATCGCCCACCTCCAACAGATCTCTCCCACCGCTCTTACCTCTCAATTAGCTGTTTCCCTAGGACAATCTTGGTCCCTTCAACCTTGATAAGTTCCTCATTATCATTATGAATGACTGTCTTTTCCAACTCCTCCTCCTGCTCCTCTGTCATGGCAACAGGGTTGGAAGGGGGAGCATTTGTTTGATAATAAAGAGGGCAGAATTTGTTTGTTCTCATGTGCCCAATGGCACCACAAGCTCCACATTTCAGCTGTAAAAGGAAAAGCATCAACATGTCAGAGATAAGCAGGCTTCTTCATGTTAGCTTTAAGAAATACACAGAAGGCAGAAGAGAAACAAAGGCAGGCCCAGAACTTTTATTCTCACAGACTCGTTACACACCTTTCAACCAGAAGCCACTGAACAAAAGTACATGTATGGAAATGACACATTAAAGACAAAATGAAATCCAGAGACTGAACATTACTTTAAAAATCAAGTGAGGAAGAAAAGGCAGAGGATTTCTAAATTGATTTCTTAAGTTGTAAACTATGAAAACATTAAAAATGCAGAAGAAAGACTATTGGAAGCCCAAGGTTGCATTCAGCAGCACAGGTAGCCAGAATGAGTATATTCCCAGTCTCAAGGAAAATGTTTAATAATACTAAGTCTCTTGAAATTCCCTGGCAGTCAGTGGTTAGGACTCTGTGTTCTCACTGCAGAGGACCTGGGTTCAATCCCTGGTCATGGAACTAAGATCCCACAGGCAGTGAGTGCAGTGCAGTAAAAAAAAAAAAAAAAAAAAAAAAAACACTCCACACACAAAAAAGCCAAAACAACAACACAATAAGTCTCCATCTTAGTTGTGCAATTGCCCTCACTGTCATCTGTAAAATGGGATCAATACTGTATCATATAATATCACATACAAGAAACATTAGAATACTTAATGAGCTCAGTACATGTTAACAGTTCACATTTGTTGAGAATTTTACCAGGTATAAAGTACTTTCCATGTATTACATTCCTTAATATAATACCACTGTAATATAGTTATCATCTTAAAAGAAGAAAAAACAGATTGGAGAGGTCACAGTTACTAAATGGCAGAACAAGAACCTGAACCCAGATCTTCTGTTTCCAAGTCCACGGCTCTTTCCACTGTACCACAGTTGCCTCATTTTGTGCTGCACATTACACTGCACAGTGATACCTAAACTATGCAAAGCAACCTGTATTGTATGTTTTCTCAGTCACTGCTTTTAATACATGCAATTTGAAAACAACACGTGTCTACATATGTACATAAATATACATGTCAAAAAAATCCACCACACCTGTCTCAACTCACAGAAAATATTTTCAATGGATGAAGCATAAAATGACACCCAATGACACCAGATTAAATCTCGTATTGTCAGTTCCAGTTGTACTAGCGTTTATAACACCCAAGTGGCCACATCAGTTCAAACTAGCTTTCCATAATACTGCCTTTATTCCCAGTACGGGAGGATGCCAAAAGCTAAGGGAAAAGGTATGCTTTCTTTCTCTGCTTTGTTAGTTATGATCATATTACACTATACTTACTTTTAGGTCAGGACGCTCCTTCATTTTTTTGGGCTTCTTCTCAGGAGGACCCTTAAGCTTCTCCTTTTCTTGGTTTCGCTTAAGTCGCCTCAGTTGCTCTTGAATCCTCCGCCGTTCTTTTCGCATCTCTTCTCGATGTTGTTCATCAAAAAGGGCAAATTTTCGACTACATAAAGGGGAAAAAAATTCACGGATCCATAAGCAAACTTAAAACCAAGAAGACTGTCCTGATAACAAATATCTCAGAACTAAAGTAATACTGAAACAAAAGGGGCTACATGGTACTCCTACTTATCCTGCTCATCAGTCTTCCATGTGCAGAGGGGTACCTCTCTCAGAATGAGGAGCCCTGAGGAGTCCTTAAGATTTTTGTCAACCAACCAACAAAAACGCAAAGGACCCAAAGAGAACTTAAAACATGCCTTTATTTTACAGTAAATTGGGGATTCTCCCTGTGATCTGGCTCTGATCAAACCCAAAGTTCTAAAGGCAAGATGGTTCTCAATTAACACAGATTTCCAGGGACAACTGTGCAGAATCTTGTCACTAAAAATCAAGTATCCGTCCTCACCCCCTTCCCCATCACTATCATTCTCTTTATCACACTGGCAAGTGGGGAGTCAAACTCACATGAATTCCTCGTCTTTTGTGGTCCGTATGCGCACATAGGCATCAATGACAGCTGGCTTTCGGACCGTCTCACAGCGAACATATTCTTTCCCCTCCTCATCTCGAAACGTGCGATAAATCTTGAGACAACGGCCAGTGGCAGAAGAATTAAGGCTTGTCACAGAAGCGGTGTCATCATCTCTGTGATTGTTCCCTGATGCTGCTGAGCCTGCTGCTGCAAGGAGAAAAAGACACAGTCCCCCTACCACCTAAATGGCTATTTTCTTGGTGTTGAGTGGAGACCCCAAAACTCAACATGCCAAAGAACTATTGTTCTATAGAAAGCATCAAAGTCACCACCAGCCCCAAGGACACACTAGTTGTCCTTTCCTGACTTTATCACGGTCAATGTTCCCATTTTTATAAGTACAGAAAGTTCTGAGAGGATCTCAAAGAAACATGTTTGTCATATGGAGGACAGCAGAGCAGTAGCTGTATTCTGATTTCTTTGAACCAATGCACAAAAGGAAAGTCCAAGCAGGAAGTACTTGATGATCACACTATAGAAAAGCACCCAAGCACTAGGGATGGCAGGGGTGGGGGCTAGGGCGCGGCAGGCAGAAATGACATCACAGAAAAACTCCAGTCTTAAGGCCTACAGTATGGTTCTCAAACTTTAATATGAATGAACAGGAATTATCTGAAGATCGTGTTAAAACGCAGATTCTAATTCAGTAGGTTTGGAGTGAAACCTGAGACTGCATTTCTAACAAGCTTCTACATGATGTAGACATTGCTGGTCCAAGACCACATTCGAGGAAAGGCTTTATCACATCTTTACAAAGTACTCAGAACAACCAAATCACACAAAGCTTTTACAAAGGGAAAACAAAGGAAAGATTACTGTTGAGTGTAGTCATTTAAAGTGTTCATCTTCAGCCTTTATCCTCTCAGTATCTATATCCAAGTTCTCAATTGCCTGTTTGACATCTACACTGGGGAGTGTCATAAGGACCTCAAAATCCACATATTATACCATTCCTTCTTAAACCTGCTTCTTTTTCTGAAATGTACTACCCTAATCAATGGTACCACCATCTTTACAGCAAGCCAGAGTGAAACCTTAACATCACTTTGACCTCTCTCCTTTTTTCATTCCCAATGACCACATCTCAAACCAGTTCAGGCCTTCATCATCCCCACCCTCAATTTATGCAATTTAGGGTTGGTGAGTTTAAACTCTTTTTAGAATCCAAGACTCCTTTGAGAATCTTCCAAAAGCCATGGATCTTCTCTTCAGAAAAAGTACACCTGTACAGTCTTCTACATGTGATTTGCATCTCTTCAATTTGTGCCCCACAGACATATCTAGAGTCCAGTTTGCAGAATCTCTCTAATTTATCTATGGGCTTTTCTATACTCATCTCCCACTTCTCCTGCCTCCATCTTTACCTTAGTTATTAGTGAGCAGTTATTTACAATTTTTCGATCTTTTTTTGTCTATCTGTAAAGTCACTACCCTCACCCAGTATCATCCTCTGTAGTTCCTTCCGTTCCTGCTCCTCCCGTTCACGTGACAGCTGAGAGCTGGTTTTCTTATTCTGCAACATGTTCTCTATGTTTTTTCCCATTTCCTCAAAGTCACTGTCTTCAGCTGAGCTGCTGTCTGTGTCAGTTGATAAGATTTCAGTTGATGATAAAACCCTAAAAAGGCAAAATATGTTAAATTAAAAAGGAGGGGAAACGTAAGTTTTAAAAAAAGCTGAAGAAACAATTTTAGTTTAGGCAAGAGTAGGAAATTGAGAAATCAACCTTAAAAGGGAAATATTCAAAATCCACTAAGACATGGAACCCTGAACAGAAAAGCTCTACAAGTTTTCCTAGAAATTCAGTCAACGAGGCAAGTTCAAAATATGAAATAGTATAGCAACTCTTTCAGAATTCTTGGAAAAAGCCTGAGAAACAACAAATCAGCATAGTAGTCATTTTTAATAGGGCATTATCATTCTCTAAACACTAAGCCTCCAAAAAACCCCCACAAGCCCCTGTCACCACTGTAATGGCTGCCAGGCTCAAGTAGGCCACAAAATTTGCCATACTGAAAACCTCTGGCAGGCCTGGATGGGAGTGGAGCTTGGGGAAGAATGGATACATGTATATGTATGGCTGAGTGAGTCCTTTTGCTGTTCACCTGAAACTATCACAACATTGTTAATTAGCTATATCCCAATACAAAACTTAAAAAAGCAAAACAAACAAAAAAACAAAAACTTTGCCTATTGTTTTGAAGGGAGTGGGTACCACAGCACTATCATGAATAGATATCACCTGAAATCTCAGATACCTGACCACCTAGTCACATTTTTAGGTGACCTTCTCTCCCCTATAAAATAATGTCTGAGATCCCCTCCCCTTTCCAGCTTAGATCTTCAGCACTACTAAAACAACACACTTGTTCTGCAGGTCAAAGATGCGCTGACATTCCTCTTTGTAACGCTCTTGATGCTCAGCCACAGAAAACCTTGATCCACGGGCAAATTTACTCATGGGTCCCTCTCCAGAGCGGGCTTGTTCTGTTGACATTGTGCGTACTACATCAATCACTTCCCAGCGGGACAACTTCTTAATCTACGAGAGACATACACACAAATCATTTGGAGACTTCAAAGGAAAAAACCAGTGCACATGGTTAGAAAGCCTCTAGATCAAAAAAAAAAAAAAAAAATCACCAAAAGCAGGTTAGACAGAAAGCTTTGAGAAAGCTAACTCCTGAAGAAGTCTCTAAGATTCAGTCTACCACAACATAAACGACAAAATTCTCCAGATAGTTCTTAATATCTGCCTCTAAGCTTTCCCCTCTCTACAAAGAGCCCCAGAGAGTCTCTAAGTTTTTCTCTTCCATGCCCACCTCTTCCTCAGGCACACCAAATTTACGTAGAAGTTGCTTGGCATTTTTCAGTGAAAGGCGACGGAGGTCTGCATCTGTTCCTGTTACTGTCTTCTTCACTGGCTGAGGCTCCTTATCATCCTACCTCAGAAACAAAACAAAAAAGAATCCTAGTAAGCTAAACTCTTTATAGTAGGCATCTAAGATATACTGTTAACATTTCCATGGCTTCCCAGATCTCCATCCATTCATCTCCATTCCTTAACCTCTATTTCTTCCTCCCCTGATTTTTCACCTTCCAGATATTCAGACAGTCTCACCTTCTGCTGTGTTGGTTTGTTTGGAATCTTCACATAGGAGAATCCTTCACCACATCCTGTGGGATCTGCCACCCCAGTCACCTCCAGGAGACACTTGCCCTTCATGGCAGCAATGAAAGCCCGTGTGGTGTTCCAAGGAGCAGTGCGAACCTGAAGTATGAAAAAGATTCAGGGGGTGGTGAAAAACATTTGCTCTATATCTAGCCACACTTAGAAGGTGGGAATAATAACAATAATGTACAATCTAATGCTTTCTTAAACTGCATACTACAGTTTAAGTAGCTACATAAAGCTGTCCAGGACACAGCTTATTCTTTTCTATGGTACTTAAATCATGATAAGTAAGAGGCCAAAGTCTCAGTCAGTGTAAGTAGGAACATGTGGAAAAGTGGTACCCCCTTCTTCAGCTCCATATCACTTGGGTTTGACTGAGAGTTCTCAAAGACAGTGTTGTCCCCACCCTCGTGATTTTCAAAGAGTTAAGTTAGACTGATGACCACATTTGATTGTCTAATTGCTGAAACACCTTCTTTAGAATGACCCATATACATACTCTCCCAATTAGACGATAAACATGCTCTACAAAGTACTGGCCCCAGTCTCAGTAGCAATAAACCAAAGTGTATTCCACCTCTGCCACAGATTTGGTCAAAAAGACCTGTCCTCTCCTAGAACCCTAAATGGTGTTTATTGACCACATAAAATAAGCAGGCAATTAAGACAAGGGGAATGTGCTTGTCTAAACAGACCAGAAAAGGTACACGTAACTAGCTTAGCTATAAAGTGGCCAATTCTCTATTCGAGATTCAATCTTGAAGGCCGTTCAAAAGAATCTTTCATTTCGGAAATTCTGATATCCACTCATTGTTCACTCCAACCTCAAAAGTACAGTACATACAACAATGCTTCTTTACTCACTCTTCCTGACCTCACTGACGAGCATTCACGCATTTAACAAATATTTATTGAATATCTACATGTCAAGCACTACTTTCTCAAGGGCCTAATGTCAGTGAGGGAGAGACAAATAAACCAACCAAATTCAATACTGCATGATCAGTGCCATGATAGGAAAGTAAAAAGTGTTATATGTATACAAAGAAGCAAAGGATGGTGATCCAATCTGAATGAAGGGTGGGAGTGAGGGCAAGAGTCAGGGAAAGCTTCCAAAAGAATATAACTTGCAGATTAAGGTCAGATGATAGAGGAGGGGAGAGGAAATATTCTAGGCAAAGGGAATAACATTTGCAAAATCCTAGAAAGCAGCAGAAATAAATTTAGGGAACTGAATGAACTTTAGTATGTTTGGAGCTTAAGAGTATAAGATGGTCAGTGACAGATGAGAGGAGAAGAGAGCTATATTACAAGACCAAAATCACACAGAGCCTTGTGAATCATGTTACGGATTACTTCCTAAAACAAATGAGGACCCAAAGGAAGTCCTAGAGCAAGAGTGATATGATCAAACTTTTGTTTTAAAAGACCAATTAATCTTTTGACAAATGGTACTAGAATAACTGGACATTCATATGCAAAAAGATGAAACTTAATCTAAACATCCTGCACCCAAAACAAAAATTAACTCAAAATGGATCTAAACCTAAAATCTAAAACAACAAAACCTTTAGAAGAAAATAAGAATAAATCTTTGCAACTTTGAATTAGATACAATTTTTGACCTGACACAAAATCCATAAGCAACAAAGGAGAAGATTTACAAGTTAGACTTCTGCTTTTCATAAGACACTGCTAAGATAATTAAAAGACAAGCCTTAGATTGGGAGAAAATCTTTGTAAATCATACCTGATAAAGGACTGGGACCCAGAATACATAAAGAACTCTCAAAATTCAAGAAGAAAACAAGTAACTAATTAAAAATAAGAATGGGCAAGAGATAAATAGGTCCTCAACCAAAGGGATGATAAGCACATAGAAAGATGCTCAACATCTTTAGCTATTTGGGGAATACAAATTAAAACTGCAATAACACACCCACTATAGTTGGGCAATAATATAATAAATGGAAAATAACAAGTGTTGACAAGGATGTGGAAAAACTGGAATGCTCATACACTGCTAGTAGGAATGTAATGGTGTAGCCACTGTGGAAAAGTCTGGCAGTTCCTCCAAAGGTAAAACAGAGCTACCATACAATCTAGCAATTCCACTTCTAAATATTTACCCAAGGGAAAAAAAAGAAACATATGTCCTTATAAAGATTTATACGTGGATACTCATAGCAGTTTTCTTCACAATAGCCAAAATCTGGGAACAACCAAAATGTCCTTTGACAGGTGATTAAACAAACGGTGGTACATCCATACTATGGAATATTATACAGCAGTAAGAATAACAAACTATTAATACACACAACCACCTGGATGAATCTCAGCATAATTAGAGTGAAGAACACAGACAAGATAGAATGTATACTTTTAACAAATGGTACTGGGAAAACAGAATACTCACATACAAAATAATAAAGATGGACCTTTACACCATATACAAAAATTAATTCAAAATGAGTCAAAGACTGAAATGTAAGAACTAAAAATGTAAAACTCTTCGAAGAAGAGGCTTCCTGACACTGGGTTTGGCAGTGATTTCTTAGATGTGGAACCAAGAGCATAGGGACAAAAATAAAATTAGGCAAACTGGACTAGACTACATCAAAATGTAAAATTTCTCTGCATCAAAGGACACAACAAAGTGAAAGGCAACCTACACAATGAGAAAATATTTGTATAACATACACCTGAAAAGATGTTAACATCTAGAATATGTAACTCCTACAACTAACTCAATCACAAAAAACAAACAACCCAATTCAAAAATGAGCAAAGGACTTGAATACACGTTTCTCAAAATAAGACATACAAACAGCCAACAAGCACATGAAAAGATTCTATCAGGGAAATGCAAATTGAAACACCACCGAGATACCACTTCACACCCATTGAGATGGCTACTTTTCAAAAAAACAATAAATAACAAATGCTGGTTAAAGTGTGAGGAAACTGGAACCCTTATACATCATTGATAAGATGTAAAACAGTGCAGATGCTTTGGAAAACATTATGGAGGCTCCTCGAAACACTGAAAATAGAATCACCATATGATCCAGTAATTCCATTTCTGGGTAGATATGCAAAAGAATTGAAAGCAGGGTCTTGAAGAGATGTTTGCATGCCCTTGTTCACAGCAGCACTATTCACAACAGCCAAGATATGGAAATAATACAAATATCCATCAATGGACAAATGGATAACCAAACAATATTCCATGGTTTGTGTGTGTGTACAATATATACCACAGAATATTACTCAGCGTAAAAGAGAAAAGAAATTCTGACATATGCTAAAACATGAATGAGTATTAATATTATGCCAAATGAAATAAATCAGTGACACAAAAACAAATACTGTATGATTCCACTTAGGCAAAGTACCTAGAGTAGTAAAATTCATAGGGACAGAAAGTAGAATGGTGGACACAGGGGGTTGGGGGAGGGAAAAAGGGGGAATTACTATTTAATGAGTAATCAAGTTTCAGTTTTGCAAGATGAAAAGAGTTCTGGAAATTGGCTGAACAGTGTGAATGTACCTTAACACTATTGACTACACACATAAAGGTTTAAGATGATAAATTTTATGTTATGTATATTTTACCACAATTTAAAAAAAGAGTACATAATATAATTGTATGATTCCATTTATCTAAAACGCTAAAAAATACAAACTAATCTGCGACAGAAAGCAGATCAGTGGGTGTCAGGGGACAGGGAGAGTTAGAGAGAAAGGAGGAGAGCGAGAAAGGGATTTTAAAGAGGCACAAACTTGCGGGGGTGACAGATATACTCATTATCTTGTCATGACAATTTCACAGGTATAAACATGCATCAAAACACACCAAAGAGTACACTTTAAACATGTGCCATTTACTGTACGTCAATTATCTCAATAAGCCTGTTTTAAGGATAAATGGGATATACTAACAAAGATTAAAATCTCACCTCATCATCAATCTTCATCTGGAAATCTTCCTCATTTTCCTCTTCTGGAGCAAAAAAGGACTTCTCACCATAGCCGGCATCCTGGAAGAGGACAAATCCATGTGTAAGTCAATCGATAAACTGGAAAATGCAAAGCACAAGTTTCACCAAATACCAAGTACAGAACACCAATGCACAGTTTTGCATAGAGAATGGAGTCTGTAAAGTCTTAGGTATACCTATCACCACTCTACACCCTTAAGCTAACATATGTAGATAGTTAAGGCCCATGAGGAAGCTGAATAGAGATGCTCATTAACTCAGTGGGACACAACTGTGCTGTCCCACCCCAGCTAGATCTTTCCTAATTTGGCCTAATAAGGACATTATGCTTCTCCAAACCACATGTCCAGCACCATCAGCATCTCTGCCCACCTGAAAGGCTGTGGAAAACAACTAAGAAGCACTTTTCCTTGCTTATACACCTGTTTTTACAATGAACAGAGATTAGAGCCATCACCCAAATGAATGAGCAACCATTTTCAAGGCAAAACAATATTCCCTAAGTCCCTCACTAAGCCTTCCCACTGGTATTTATCTACAATGTAGTTTACCCCAGAACTGGTATACATGGAGTACCTTATACAGTTTGACTTTTGAAATAATTAGTAATAATCTAGTATGCATCATTCCTAAGCTAGTGAGAAAAATTCTTCACCCTCATCTCTCTGAAAAACACACACAGGTATAGGTGGTGCCTAAAAGGAAAGTGTTCACCTTCAGTCGCTGCTCTGCAGCTATCATGCTGTAATAAGCACAGCACTGCTCTGGAGACACCATAGCCCTGATCTCCTCTTCAGTTGGTAAACGAAAATCAGACTTCAGCACCCACCAGTTTGAATCCATGCCTAGAACAGATAAGAGAAAATGAGACCATTCGGAATTCCAAAGGCCCTTTCATCGCCATTAATAGGAATAGCAAACCAAGACTGAACCAGGCAATGTCCCGGAAGGTATCAGGCTTAGCCAGTCTGAATGTCTGGCCAAGAAAAGCCCTGCTGCTAGGTTTCCTACAACTAAGACATCAACAATCACACTGAACTTCCTGACCAGCAAAATTAAATTAGCAGTCAGAGCCTCCATTATCAGAAGATTTGCTACCTCCTTTTGATGACTTCAATTTTTTTTCTACTTTATTAGTTGTATGCTTGTCCTTTAACTGGAAGCCTTAATCCTTTCTTGGAAAGAGGCAGAGAGAACATATAATCTGTCACAACTGATGACCTGTGCGTTTGAAGTCAGCGCAGAGCTTTAGCCTCTTCCGGATGCTGCTTTCTGAATGAGAAGGAAAGGCTTTTTTTATATCTTCCATTCGGATCCGTCGTGGGCGATCTTTACTCTTCCAGAACAGGCGATAAATAAAAACCTGCTCAACATACCAAATTTTTTTTTTTTGAAAAATAAGGATAAAATTCCTCACCATGGTCCCTTCCCTTGCTAAGCCCATAATATGTTTTATCTTCCCTGATACTCCTCCAAATCCAAATATCCTTTTAAGTACATCCAGACCCCCTCCCTATCCTCTCATTCTTACCTGGAGAAAGTCTCGAATGTGAGTATTGGCCCTTTTGGAGTTGGGCCCAGGAACTTCAAACAAAGGGCACTGCTGGCCAACCACAAAAATATCCACTAATTCCCGAATATAGTAACCTTGTCTTGTGCGAATGATAAGGAAGTCAGTTTCTGGCATCTTATGAAGATAAATTGGAGCACGAAAAAGGTTGTTCTCAAATGCCTAACAAAAATAAAAACACAAAAGTAATATAAAGAGAAGCCTTGGAAATTTAGTAAACTCATGAGAACGGAAAATCAAGCTTGTTGGCTCTCCATCCCCATTATGCCATCTAAGGTCTATCAAGTAACATAAATTAAAATATGGACTATCAAATGGGATTAGACAGGTAATATAAATTAAAATATGGAATATCAAATGGGGTTAGACAGATAATTTCTTACCCATTGGTCACCTTTAAGAGTCAGTAGTGGGCAAACTATAGGATTTGACACTATAGATGACACTGGCTGGGCTAGCTCACTGTATGATGTCAGATAAGTTACTTAATATCTATGAGCTCAATTTTCCTCATCTACAAAATGGAGATACTTAAAACTCCTATATTCACAGGATTACTATGAAGATTACATCCGAAAATCACTTTATAATCTAAAAAGTACCACACTGATTATCCTAGACCCCAGCAGAGCCCCTGACATAATATGTGAAATCAAAACATTTGTTAAGTAAATTAATTTAAAAAACAACTAATGAATTAGAAACTATGCTTAAAAAAGACAAATTAAAGATGCAGGACAGAAACATTTGAGCTTGTTTAAGTGGCAGCCAGATGAGGATCAAACTGTCATTAAGAACCTGTCAAGATTCCAAGGAAAGACTTCTCAAAAAAATCAGAAAAGTAGACAGAAAGAGGAAGGATCTTCAATGTATTGTAGGTACAGAAAGAAAATTCTAAATGTGGAAAAAGAGTCACAGGGGAAGATGAAAAAGGATATCTGAGAGACTACAAAAGTAGCCACAAAAGGGTAGGAACTGGTAGAAAACAGAAAGTTATAGGGACAGGAACTCTAGGAACAGTATGAAGGTGATACTCAAAATCTGGTGGAAATGGACTATAGATGCAAAGGATAAAAAAAAAATGTGCTTTGTAGATGCTTTAAGAGAATAAGCAATAGAAACAATGGGATAAACTAGGTATAAGAACAGTTAAATTGGTTAAGATTGCCAAAGGAAATAAACTGGGGAGGGGGTCAGGGGGAAACAAGGTAGTAGAGTGCTAAAGATTTCCTCACATCATTCGTGGACCTCTATACCTTCCCTTAACAAAGTATGTAAAAGCTAGGTTACCAGAAGGCATTTCTATACCCATCAGAACAGAGAGGGGAAAAACCATTTCACTATAGCTGGGGTGTGGTTCAATACTCAAAACACACCAATCTTACACATACAAATTAAACATTCATAAATTAACTATAGTAAATTATTAATCCAGTTTACTTCCTTATGCTACCCAGATGTTTTTGGACTTCTTACCACTATGTATTTCCAAAAGACTATTTAAAATTTAACTTATAGAATAACATAATAAGGAGCCAGTTTTAATAAAAAGGTGCAAAAACAAATTTTTGGATTTTAATAATGTTTAGCTTATATTGTTCTTTCCCATACTTTAGTTAAACAGTATCTCAATCAAACAAAATTGGTTCTTTCTGGGCTGACTAGCTCATCTGTCAATTTCCTTAGGAAAAAGTTATAGTAGGAAATAATTCCTCACCTGCAGCAATTGTCCAGGATGGAGTGAGCCTAGAAAAGGAGATGTATGGCAGTAAACAGTTTCTCCATATTTACAATCTGGGGCTCCAGGATCTTTTCCGGGTTTCTATAAGGAATGCAACAGACCCAGTTACTATCCCAGAACACAATCAATAAGCCTAAAGAAAACACTCCATGAGCATAGCATTCTACTAATATTACTAACTGCAAAACAGATACCATTCCTTTCTCCCAGTAAATTTCTAGTATTAAAAAATATATATATGTATGTTCACATGTGGTAGCTGAATATTTAACTACAATTATTTATTAACAACAAAGATTTTTCTGAGAAGACTCACCCGCTTATAGTAGTTTTTTATCTTGGTTGCCATGCCAACTTGCATCATTAATGGTCCATTTTCCTCACTATATTCTGCAAGAATAAGATCTCCATCTTTGCCTGTGAGGTCCTGAGGTGTGCGCATGAAAAACATCTCTCCACCACCTGAAGCTTGCCTCTCTTGTTCTCTCATCTGTCGAGAACAAAGAATACAGTACAGCTACTGACAGGACAATAATTACACACAGTGATATTGTTCATTGAAACATCAAAAACTTTACTTGCTTTTTTTCCTATTTTATTGCAAAAATGTTTATGCATAAAGTCAAAACTATGAACACTTATTATGCCACCACTTATATATTACTTTATATTTTACCATATTTGTTTTAGCTATAACTGTCAATAGATTTTGCTGAAACCTTTTTTCCTTTTTTTCTTCTTGGCTAAGCTGGGTCTTGGTTGCTGTGCACAGGCTTTCTCTAGCTACAGTGAGTGGGGACTACTCCTTCACTGTGGTGTGTGGGCTTCTCATTGTGGGTGACTTCTCTTGTTGCAGAACATTGGCCCTAGAACATGCAGGCTTCAGTAGTTGTGCACAGGCTTAGCAGCTCTCTGGGATATGGTATCTTTCCAGACCAGGGATTGAACCCATGTCCCCTGCATTGGCAGGTGGATTCTTAACTACTGGACCATCAGGGTAGTCCATGAACCATTTTTTAAAGTTGAAGTTATCATGACACTTTACTGTATTTTCACATGCATCGCTCAAGAATAAGGACATTCTCCTAAATAACCACAATAACATTTTATCACTTCTAAGGAAACAGACAATTTCCTAAAAGCATCTAATATCCAGTCCATCTCCCCCATTTGTATTCCAATGCCTTTTATAGCCTCTTTTTTTCCTAACCAAGATTCAATCATACCTTTGCCTTCTTTTTGATGTGCTTTAGCAAGGGCTGGACTGAGTGGGGACCTGGCTGAGATAGTGCCCCAAAAGAGTACTTCTTCAGAGGTGGGCGATGGAACTGCCGGAGTTTGATGGGCCCCATGTGGGTAGGAAAGAAGGGCTGCCGTAATTCCACAGCAGGAATCGAATGCTAAGATAGAAATATAAGGGTTCAAATTGAACTCCAGTCAAAGAAAGATTTACTCATGTCTACACCAAAACAAAGCAGTGGTTCGCATTCACCACAGGGAAAAAAAAAAAAACACGCTACGTTTACCTGAATAATATTTCCTCCAAAGGTGCCTCGAAGACCTTGTTGCTTAGGGTAGTAATATTCATCATTGGAGAGATTCCATGGATCTTTCACTTCTGGTTGAGACATGTTCTAATGACAGGTTATCAAATAAACCTTAGTCAGACTACCCTTCTTCATTACCTTTCTTTGTTCTTCTAAACACCGAATCCCTTTTCCCTTCACAGACCTGCTGTGGTTCCTCCTTGATGACTCCTGTCTTCCCTAACAGAATTCGACTCTTCTTCAGAGAGGACTCCTTCTTACTCTCCTTGGAGGGAGAGTTAGAAGTAGCCTCTTCCTTCTCATCCGGAATTTCTAAGGAGGAAACAAGTCACCCTGGAGTTGTTATCCCTGAAGATTCACCTTTCCTACTGACACCTTTGCAATTTCTTAACAGATTTTCATCTCCCCCAAGACCACTTATAGTTCAACCAATCAAACCACACTCCTAACATCTCCAAGGTACTACTTTCCAACATTTCTACATTATGAGTTTTTCCTAAAACAATACACAATATTAGTAACTGACAGCCACAACTTTGCTGTCTCAAACTGCTATCTAGAAGCTTCCAGTCTTGACCTTCCCAACCCTTCTGATTTCCTCTTGCCCGCTGACAGCAGGCTATCAGTTATGGAGAAGGAACACTGACCCAACCAGTACCATACCCAAAATGAGGTTCTCATCATTGGGATCAAGTGTCAAAATAGGAGGCTCCAAGAACCGGGGCATGGCCTGAGCATCCCAAATGATATTGTCCTCCCAACGTCCATATACCAGCTCCTCATTGTCAATGGGAAAAATGGAGTACCAAGGCTTGTCATCATCCAGCGTTGCTGCAAAACCTAGTCAAAACATGAGGAAAGAATAAACAAAACATTTCATGCTCCCTTCAATTCTAGCAAAGGGAAAAGAAGTAACTGCTAGTAGTTACTCATGTAGCTGCTGAAAAAGAAACTATTGGAAACAATGTATTTCTCTTTTAAAAAATGTTGCACACAAAAATGCTCACTGCAGTATTTTTTATAATAGTCAAAATTTAAACAACCAACTATTTAACATAGGACTGATTAAACAAATTATGGTAATAAATAATATGGTAAGATATGCTAACAATAAATGTAATAAAGTATATTTAAAATACAATAATAACTAAAAATTATGTAGTATTCATATACGACTACTATGTAACCAATAGTGTTTATAGATAGAATAGAAGGAAAAAGAAAAAAATTATTTCTTATATTTAAAAAAATAAGACATTTTTGGTTTTCCACTGAATTACAAAAGAAATCCAGATTAACACAAGAAAATTTGGAAAAGACAGAAAAGATATAAAGAAAACTGCACAGCTCTCTGTGGTCTTACAAACTAGAAAGAACCACTGTGAATCCCATGATATTTTCCCTTTCAGTAAATTTTCTGTTTATACAGTGTGCATATCTGGGCTTTTTTTTTCCATTTAAAATGAGTTTCCCATGTCGTTAAACATTTTTATGAAGAATTTTAAATGACATAAAATAACATTAAGTAAAAAGCACAACACGTAAAACTGTACCTCTAGGAATAAGCTCAGCTACATACACATACAGGATAGAACACTGAAAGCATAATACACCAAAAAAGTAGAGCTGATAGTCTCTAGAATTACCAGTTATTTTTGACACTGCACTATATTTTCAAAGTTTTCTACATTAAGCATAGCATACCATTTGTGTGTGTGCATGTGTACTTAAGGAGGGAAAAAGCAAATTCTAGAATGATAAAGGGGCCTTTGGAAACAAAAGTAGACTATAAAGATAAAAGCATTATTATATCTCAGAAATATTTTTAACTTCAAAGTACTTTTCACATTTTTTAAAATGAGATATCAGAGTCCATCCTAGCTCATTAATAGTGTAAAAAAAATTACAGACTAGAATCAGGGCTCAGATCTAAAACATTTCACTGTCCCTCAGCAGCAAAGATCACAGCTAAGCTTACTTAGGATGACTGAGGTGAAGGATAGTGTGCTGGACACAGTGGGCACAGATGCAAACCTTGTTGAACATTGTAAGCCATGGCATTCCTAGTCATGCTGGAAGGAAGCCAGCCTGCCAGGCTAGCACGCTGTGGTTTTGTCCCTTTGTGTTTGACATCCTCCCCATCCCAGATGATATCATCCTCCCAGTGCAGCTGTGTCACCATCAGGAAGTTTTCATCAGCCAGAAGATCAGTACCACTGCTTTCCTCAGGTATCCTGTATTCCTACCGAAGTAGGGGAAGAACAACAAATCCCTGAATGGTCACTGGTCAGAGTTCCCAATTCAAATCCCACAGCAGATAAATCAGATACATCAAATGTGGTCCTGACTTGAGAGACGCACACCTGATAATGAAGGAATACCTGCCTCCTCCCACTCCTAGTCTAGCACAACACTCATTTCACAAACAAGAATCCTTGCAATAGGGCCAAGTTGCCAGGGAGATATACCACACCAAACAAAAGGTTTAGACACCTCAATTTCCCACCAAAGAAACCCTACTCAGTGTCTCCCCAATTGAAAAGTAAAGTAATACTGATAGGGCTCTGGGCACAGTGATTCCTTTCTTACATACCGTGTTGCTTATGTCCGTCACTCTACATTTCATCACAGGTTCCTGTTCCATCTTTCTTAGTTTGAAGCCATAGTCAAATCCACTGCCATCTTCAGGGACACCCAGCATATCATACCACAGTCGAGCAGGCCCATAACGCCACTCAGCCACTCTTGGTTTGGTGTCTGTCACTTTATCTGTATCTCCAGTTGACTGGGAAAACTTGGATTCCACAGGTGCCATCATTGTGATCTATAACAGAACAAAGTAGAAGGGGAGGTAGACATCCTGATCCCAGATACCCTAAGGCTATCGGGAGTTAATGGACAGGAGGGGGAACTTAAGAGAAGCCATAAGGATGATTCTTGAACAGGACTGGGGTTAAAATGCAAACAATGGAGGTGTATCATGGCAGTATATCACCATCTGCCTGCCCAAAATACTTTTCTATTACAACAGGGAAGGGATAGCTACTGGGACTGAAATCATGATTACTTAATGATAATAGGCACAGGACACTAAGGTGTTACTTTCAATTTAGACATAAGCTAGGAAGAACTTATTTGTTGCCCTCCTGGGTCTTAATTCCAGATCTCTATTTTGCCTACTTCATCATCAGAGAGGCACTGCTCTGGAGGTGGTGGTGGGGCATAGTCATAGTTCCACAAAGATTTCTGGTTGACTTCTGATTCTACTGAGCACTCCGTCTCCTGGATCTGCTCTTCCTGTATCAGTTCACGGTGTTTCTTCTTCCTCTTTCTCCGAGCACTGCGCCAAACAGATGGGACATTCTTTCCTGGTCCAAAAAGACGTAGGAAGCGCAACACCTAGAACACAAAATACGTTTCTATGTAAGAGACCCAGTGTCAGATAGGAAGACAGTAGCTCTGAGCTAGAACTCCTTTGAGAAGTCTACTCAACTGTGAGGGAGGGATCAAGAAATGCCGAACTCAGATTTACAACACCAATCAAGAAAGTAAAGTATTCCTTAATAATTTGGAGTAGTTCTTTTAAGATGGAAAGGACAATTCCTAATGAGAACTATATAAAATCACATGTATTAATATGATCAAGGCATAAAACTTTAAAAACGACCCAATACAATATCACTGAATAAGGAAACCTTTACTTTCTGCTCATTCTATATTCAATATCTCAACAACACAACTCAGTATTTACAAGAGGGCAGTGGTTTGGAATGCAGGCATTCTCCACCAAAAGTACCTTCCCAGGACGAAATTCTGGGAAAAGTTCTGTGACACTCGGCAACAGCTTGGTGGCATCGTGCTGCATAATCCCAGCCAATGGTAGGGTCAGCTTTCCATCCTCAGATTCTGTCTGTGCTGCTTCCTGAGGTCCCATCTCAGATTCTGAGTCAGAGGAACTACTGAAGTCCACTTTCTCTGAGGCCAAAGAGGAAGGGGCAATGATGGAGGGCAAGATGATGCCTTCTCCATCTTCAGACACTGCAACAAGGAAGAGAAACCCCTTTGGCATGTAACTGTGAGC
This sequence comes from Neotragus pygmaeus, assembly GCA_006410875.1. Classification (NCBI taxonomy): domain Eukaryota; kingdom Metazoa; phylum Chordata; class Mammalia; order Artiodactyla; family Bovidae; genus Neotragus; species Neotragus pygmaeus. The sequence goes on from SJYV01006845.1 coordinate 49,432, forward strand.
ATATTTCCTCAAATTCAGCCAACACCCACTCTAGGCTTAACCAGGGCTCAATGGAAGGGGATACGGTTCTAAGCACCCAGATTACTAGGTATGCAACCCTGGGAAACTCATTCCAACTCATTATCTCCCACCATCCACAACTCACCTTGTACCTGGTACCCTGGGGTTGTGATGAGAGAAAACAAACACTATTACTACATTTACTACTTTCTCTATTAGGTTAAAGAAATTTGACCAACAGAAAAATTACATAACACTTTTATACCAATAAGGCCTTTTCATGCCCAATACAGGGACTCATAAACTGGAAACATTTAAGCCCACAGGGTAACCATGAAATTATTTAGTGTAAAACAAGATCTAAGACACAAAGTTACCAAATGCTATTTAGCCTGCAGACTAAAAAGGAAAGGGCCTAAAACTCTCCTAGGAGACATTTAGGTTGACATAAGCCTCAAAACACTGGAGATCAAAGACACTGCTCTTCCCCAACCTTCTAGCCTAAAACAGGATTACTTACCACAGTTGCAGACATAGGAATATGTGAGATAAGTCCCTGCCTTTGAAATCTCTGAATCTGACAACTGGCTGTAAATGATTTATACCCATTCTAGGTACCTTCTCATTTAATCATTTTTAAAAGAGAATCAATCATCAGACAGGTAGTTTCCAAATACCAGTACAGATCAGTTGCATCAGAAATGACTTGAGGAAATTCTATGAAATCCCTAGGCTCTACCTCAGATCTTCTGGATCAGATTCTCCAGGGGTGACAGCAAGAAACCTGCAATTTTTTGAAGACTTCAGGTGACTATGATGGGCAGTCAGATTTGAAAACCACATCAACCTAACCTACTTTTTCTTGAGCCCAGGTTAAAATACTGTTGTTAAATGTTTTAAATTTTACCTTTAACACCGAAATTTGAAAATTGTATGAATCTCTTATAGAAGTTGTATCATTTCCTAGCGGCTTAATCTGAATAGCCCTCTATGAGCATGCCAAAAATCTGGACCAGAAATAGAACTTGCTCCTTAGATAAAAGTAAGTCTCTACTTACCACCAGCAATTGCATCCTGGTCCTTATCCTTTTTCACTGGTCCTGGAGGTGGAGGTGGAGGAGGCATCAACTTGCAATCAATGTCTTCACAATCAGCATCATAGTCATCCTCATCATAATCTAATAAAACCAAGAAAGTGAGTTCAATATCCAGAATGTCACACAACAACCTTGAGCTCCCTTGTCACTCAATATTTTAAAGCATCATATGAAGAACTATGCAGATTCCTTGACAACACACAAGAGGCACAGCTTCTGCCTTCAGAAAGAGATGACACCATATCGCCAAATGCTGTTAATACTATGTATATCTCATACAAGAATTTAGGGAGCCCCCAAGAACTGTTTATTAATAAAACCTCTGCTCTTTCTCCTGGTCAAACACTGTTTCTTTTCAACCTGCTCAACCTCATAATTAAATTTAACAATCTTCTTTCTCTGTCAGCTTAAAACTGGACTTTCTTCTCACCTCCCAAGTCTTTGACACTTTTTCTGTCTGACTTCTGTAGTCTGTTATTCCTTCCACTAACCTTCAACCACTGGCATCACTCAATACTTCGTCCTGAACACTCTGCTTTTATTCCTCTATAAAATTCTTCATTCCCTTTTTCAAGAATCACCTTTATCTAGACTAAATCCAAACCTGTATGTCTTGCCCTGACTTAGCCCCTCTACAATTGTACTGCATGTTCTGCTGTCTAAAGAGCTTTTCCATTCAGCTATTCAACAATTATACTTCACTATCACACTGAAATATCCTTCAACTCTTTTAATTCCCTTTTGTTACTATCAATACCACCTTCATCCTCATTTTCCCAGCTTACGATTTTAGCCTCCTGTCTCCTTCATCAATCTCTTACACCCAACACATCTTTTCCAATAAATCATTAATAACAGTCATGAGGCAACTTCTATTCATTGAGCTCCAGGTATTATGTGCCAGGTATTTTTAGTTATTTTATCTATAATCTTCCCAGTAACGCTACAAAGCAGAAATTATTCTGAGCTACAGAAGTTAAGTGACTTCCTTAGGGTCATATAATTTTAAGCAACAAAGTCAGAATTTAAGCCTGGTTTAACAACAGCGTCTTTGTGTCTTTCCAACACACTTCCTCACTTACCAAGTCCTACTGATGTTTTATCAGCAACTCTAAAGTCTGACTCTGCCTATCATTTTCCACAACTGTCACCCTACTCTAGACCTTGGTAACTTTTGGAAACTTTACATCTAGCTCACAAAAACAGTCTCTCAGTTAGTTGGCCTCTTTATCCTTTTTCTTTATTATTTTCGGCTGCACTGAGTGTTTGATGCTTTGTGTGGGCCTTCTCTAGTTGCAGCACACGGGCTTAATCACTGTGGTGGCTTTTTTCATCCTGAAGCAGGCTCTAGAGAAAGAGGGCTTCAATAGCTGTGGCATGTGGGCTTACTTGCCCCAAGGCATGTGGGATCTTAGTTCCCTGACTAGGGATTAAACCCATGTTCCCTGCATTGGCAGGTGGATTCTTCATTGCTGAACCACCAGGGAAGTCCCCCTTTACCCTTTTCCTAATCAAAATCCCAAAGCAACAAGTATCCCTTTTCATTTAGGAAGGGAAGACAAGCAACATTTGAGGAGCTCCTACCATGACACTGTTCTATGTAGGTGATTTTATATCATGTGATAATGAACTTAAATTCCCACCAGTCTTATTAATGAGGTAACTATTAACACACATAAGCAGACAAGAAAATTGAGGGATTATTACAAATGAGAAATACAAGCCTCAGGGACTAAGCAACTTTCCCAGGGTCAAACTAAATACGGAGTTGGGATTTGAACCTATGACATTCTGACTCCAAAGTTAATCTTCTTTTCATTATACCACCCTGCCTCTTATTCAACAATCTATATCAGATTACAATTCTTTACAGCATGAAACTCCAAGTAATGTGTACATAAAGATGCTGTCAAACTGCTCTATGGGCGACTTTCCTGGTGGTACAGTGCTTAAGAAACCTGCCTTCCTAAATCAGAACAATCAATATGAGTATACTACCCAAAGCAATCTATAGATTCAATGCAATCCCTATCAAGCTACCAAAGGTATTTTTCAGAGAACTAGAACAAATAACTTCACAATTTGTATGGAAATACAAAAAACCTCAAACAGCCAAAGCAATCTTGAGAAAGAAGAATGGAACTGGAGGAATCAAGCTGCCTGACTTCACTATAATTACCAACCTACAGTTATCAAGACAGTATGGGACTGGCACAAAAACAGAAATATAGATCAATGGAACAAAATAGAAAGCCCAGAGATAAATCCATGCACCTATGGACACCTTATCTTTGACAAAGGAGGCAAGAATATACAATGGAGAAAAGACAATCTCTTCAACAAGTGGTGCTGGGAAAACTGGTCAACCACTTGTAAAAGAATGAAACTAGAACACTTTCTAACACCATACACAAAATAAACTCAAAATAGATTAAGGATCTAAACATAAGACCAAAAACTATAAAACTCCTAGAGGGAAATATAGGCAAAGCACTTTCTGACATAAATCACAGCAGGATCCTCTATGACCCACCTCCCAGAGTAATGGAAATAAAAACAAATAATAAACAAATGGGACCTAATTAAACTTAAAAGCTTTTGCACAACAAAGGAAACTATAAGCAAGGTGAAAAGGCAGCCTTCAGAATA
>SJYV01006845.1:53231-72227 GCA_006410875.1 Neotragus pygmaeus
TTTTGCACAACAAAGGAAACTATAAGCAAGGTGAAAAGACAGCCCTCAGAATGGGAGAAAATAATAGCAAACGAAGCAACCAACAAAGAATTAATCTCAAAAATATACAAGCAGCTGCTACAGCTCAATTCCAGAAAAATAAACGACACAATCAAAAAATGGGCCAAAGAACTAAACAGACATTTCTCATAAGAAGACATACAGATGGCTAACAAACACATGAAAAGATGCTCAACATCACTCATTATCAGAGAAATGCAAATCAAAACCACAATGAGGTACCATTTCACACCAGTAAGAATGGCTGCAATCCAAAAGTCTACAAGCAATAAATGCTGGAGAGGGTATGGAAAAAAGGGAACCCTCTTACACTGTTGGTGGGAATGCAAACTAGTACAGTCACTATGGAGAACAGTGTGGACAGTCCTTAAAAAACTGGAAATAGAACTGCCATATGACCCAGCAATCCTACTGCTGGGCATACACACTGAGGAAACCAGAATTGAAAGAGACACGTGTACCCCAATGTTCATCACAGCACTGTTTATAATAGCCAGGACATGGAAGCAACCTAGATGTCCATCAGCAGACGAATGGATAAGAAAGGTGTGGTACATATACACAATGGAATATTACTCAGCCATTAAAAAGAATGTATTTGAATCAGTTCTGAGATGGATGAAAACAGAGTGAAGTCAGAAAGAAAAACACCAGTACAGTATATTAACGCATATATTTGGAATTTAGAAAGATGGTAACCATGACCCTATATGCGAGACAGCAAGAGACAGAGATGTAAAAAACAGTCTTTTGGACTCTGTGGGAGAAGGCGAGAGTGGGATGATTTGAAATAATAGCACTGAAACATGTATATTATCATATGTGAAATGGATTGCCAGTCCAGGTTCGATGCATGAGACAGGGTGCTCAGGGCTGGTGCACTGGGATGAACCTGAGGGATGGGATGGGGATGGAGGTGGGAGGGAGGTTTAGGATGGGGAACACATGTACACACATGGCTGATTCATGTCAATGCATGGCAAAAACCACTACAATGTTGTAAAGTAATTAGCCTCCAATTAAAATAAATTAATTTAAAAAAAAGAAATCTGCCTTCCAGAATCAATATTGTCAAGATGACTATACTACCCAAGGCAATCTAGAGATTCAATGCAATCCCTATCCAATAACCAATGACATTTTCCACAGAACTAAAACAAAAACAAATTACCCTGAATAGCTAAAGGAATCTTGAAAAAGAAAAAGGGAGTTGGAGAAATCAGACTCCCTGACTTCAGACTATACTACAGAGCCAGTCATCAATATAGTATGGTACCAGCACAAAAATATAGATCAATGGATCAGGACAGAAAATCCAGAAATAAGCCCATGCACCATAGAATCCACCTTCCAATGCAGGGAAGTGGGTTCAAGCCCTGGTCAGGAAACTAAGATCCCACATGCCACAGAGCAACTACGCCTATGCACCATAACTAAGACCTGATATAGCTAAAAATAAATAAAGAAAATAAATACCAATAAAAAAAAAGAAATAAAATCTGCTGGCCAATTACCTTCACACTACTTATTTCTATCTCCAAATCTTTATGAAGCCATGTTGCCAAACCAAAATGTCCTGCTGCTCCTTTCCGTCAAAACTTATCCTTCAAAATTCACCTCCATGAAGACTCTAGAATGACTTATACCTACTTCTAATTATTCCAAAGAAACACCCTTGTAAATCAAGCTGTGTGAAGGGGCCAATGCCAGGGAAGGAGGAAGCCAAGGGCACAGATGAAGGTACCCTCATAAGACAAGATAACTTGGAAGTGAGCTTCCAGAGTACCAACACTACCAAATATAGCATCCTCCTTTTCCAGGAAGTCAATTCATACAACCCCAAAGAACTCCCTGTCTAGCTTCTTCCTTACTATCCCTAGCCACGACAACAAATCCAAATCTGAAAATTTTAACATTCCCTGAAAACCAGAGCTCCTACCACCTTCCCCTCAGTCTGTCAGGATGCTAAAACTAATAGCTATGCTCTGACTTAGCTAGTTTGGCAGCCTTTCAGAATTAAATAAAGCATTCTATACAGAAATATGAGCTGGCAACTGGTTTATGTCTTCTTATTATGAATAATTATGTTTATTTTGCCTTTCCCAAGTGATGATGATATCCCTGAAAGTAAAGCTTATATTTTCTGTTTTTATAAGTTATTTCTTGTGTATAGAGTGTAGTTAATCTCTTTATATAAGAAGCACCCAGGGACTTCCCTGGTGGTCCAGTGGCAAAGACTCTGCACTCCCAATTTAGGGGGACCAGCTTCAATTCCTGGTTAGGGAACTAGATCCTACATGCTGCAACTAAATATCAACTAAAAATCTTGCATGCTTCAACAAAGACTGAAGATCCCAACTGCTGCAACTAAGATCTGGCAGTCAAATAAGTAAATAAAAATAAATATATTAAAAAAAAAAGAAGCACTCAAATCCATTAACTGACTCTGAAGAAACTTAAGTTCAGCTATTTACCAAGGTTTTATCTACATTTCTCCAGAAGCTGAAATCTAATTCAAAGAAATGGATAATGAATAAACAATGAACAACTTCATACAGAAGTCCCAAGATGGTATAGGGCAGTGGAAAGAATGAACTATGACCAGAACTGAGCTCCTCAAAAATCAGAAAATGGATTTTATTATCTTTGTACAATACTATTACAGTTTATAGCACATAATGGGTGCTCAATGTTTAATAAACTGAAATGTTTAATTAGTCAAGGCCTGCCACTAGCTAATTATAGAACTTTTAATAAAGTTTCACATTTTATTAAAGTTCTCTGAAGTTCAAGTCTATCTATGATGAGGTTAAGAATAATCACTAAAGTCCCTTCAAGCTCTAACATTCTGATTCTATAATGTAGCACCTTATACCAAGAAAAAAAACCAACGTTGTGAGCAAGCATTAAGTGCACTGTGTTGGCATACAGGTAGTCAGTGACCAACAGAAGCTGAACCAATAAATACATGTGCTCATTTATATATGAATTGGATACTTAATCTTTCTTGAACTACCAATTCCTTGAGGGCAAAGACTGAGTTCAAATAGCATCTAAATTAGTACTGTGAAACCCACAGGAACTCAAATACCAGATGATAAGGAGGAAAGCATTATCATTCTTATTTGGCATTCACCAAGAATTTGGGACTAACCAGTATAAGGAATAAAAGCCTAAATATAATAATGCTGCCCCAGAACATAAAAAGGATAGCAGCTACTTGGAACTGAGCTGACAAAGGAAGAGAAGCAAAGAAATAAAGAGCAGGAACAATGACAGAAAGCTTGGATAAAAACAAACTGAACTACACAGCAAGAAAATGTACTAGGGGCTTCCCTGGTAGTCTAGTGGTTAAGAATCCATCTGCCAATGCAGGGGACTCAAGTTGCCTCCCTGGTCTGGGAAGATTCCATATGCCTCAGAGCAACTAAGCCTGTGTGCCACAACTACTGAGCCCTTGCTCTAGAGCCCGTGAGCTGCAATTATTGAGCCCATGCGCCACAACTATTGAAGCCTGTGACTAGAGCCTGTGTTCTGCAACAGGAGAAGCCACCGCACCACAACTAAGAGTAGCCACTGGTATGCAGCAACAAAGAGCCAGCACAGACAAAAAATAATAAATAAATCTTTTTTTTTAAAGAAAAAAAAAGTACTAGAATGTTCTTATTGATGGCACTGAAGAATCACCTGCATGGCAAAGAGGCTGCAAGCTCCCCATTGTCTGCTGATATCTTCGGCTTTCATCTTCTGCTACCTCATTGATGTCTGAATAGTCTACAGCATCTTCTGTACTCCTGACCCATCCTATAAATAAAAGTGGGGGGGGTAGATCTAAACAAAGTGCCAATAACTCTCACTCCCTTAGATAATTCCCACTGAAAAGTATATGTACAGTAAGTGGCTAGCTTCCTCCCCCACCATACTCCCCATGACCCAGACTTCACCTTCATCATTTACCAGGGCAGCATCAGTACCAGTCAATTCTTCATTTGCTGTGAGTTCAGTTATCAGGCTGCCCAGCCCCAAAGCCCCCAAGCCTGCCAAGTGCTTCTTACACTCCTGAAAAAGGGACAGCACCAGAGTCAAAGACAATAACTAAACCTAAGTTTCCCACACCACGAGGTTTATTTCCAGATCCACAACAAAGTTATAAATCCATATAAATGACTCCACAGCATGCTAAAAGAAGCATCACATTTGAGAACTGTGAAGTACATCTTCCACGTCCACACTGATCAGATATAACACATCATATTCAATTTTATTACCATACTTTAAAGTAACGTAAGGAAAAATTATTTAAGGAACCACCGCCAAGACTAAATAAATTAAATAGCAGATCCGTGAATAAAGTCTAAGAAAACAGGTAATTCCGACTAGAGAAAACAAATCAAGAACTTTATCGTTATCTTTACTGTGTGTTGCAGCGAAGGAGGAATACCAGTATTTTCTCCTTGAGAAAATGAATTTAAATGAAGACAGGTTTAAGAGTCGACTGGGCACAGGAAACAATTTCATTGTTCAATGTCAGTGAATGGTGGAAAAACTATGTAAGCAAGTATGCACTGGGACCAGAAGGGGCCTGCAATGGATGGTCTGAACATTGGCTGTTCTAAGAACTGGGGCCTGAACCACAGGATTTGGTGCCGGTCTGCCCTCTAGCTCTAGAGCCATCTCTATCTAGTCAGTCATGTCACAAATGCAGACAGTTTCAAGAATCTCCAAGAAGGTTCTCACAGCAACGATTTGAAAGTAATCTCAGTAGCTTAGGCTATTTTCCCTCCAAAGCCACCCACATCAGCGCCGCTTGGCCCACCGTTCACCTCTTGTCCCCACCCTCGCCCAGAACTGAGCCCCCTCACTCTGTTGCTAGTAGACTGTTACTACACAACCTACTAGCAAGGCAACCGCTTCTCTCTTCGCGTACGTTAAGTGCGCCCTCTCACTAAGGGAGGGCCACATCGTTCTCTCTTCTAGTTTCCTAAGCACTCTCAACTCTCCAAGAACCCTAAACTCTCCTCACGCCTTTTCCTCAGCCGGTACACCCTCTAGCTCTATGCCAAGCCCATCCCCTCACATCGTCCAAGACGCTTTCTCCCTCCAGCTGCCCGGCTCCATTGATGTTGCCGAAAAGGAAACCAGTTAAAGAAAATGGGCCGCCTCCAGCGGAATCTTCATCGCTATCCGTGTCTGACATGATGGCGGCGGCTGCGGCGCTGCCTCAGCGGCTACAGGCGGTTACAAGGCACTGTCTCGTCCTATAGCCCGGAAATAAAAACCATTCGCCCAGAAGTAATTCACTGAGTTCCTGGATACGACCAGCTCCCACAGGAAGCGGAATAAAGAACCGGAAGGACCGCCCGTCCTATGAGAAAGGGAAAATTGGTGACACCTCGTTACTAGGGCTTTTGATTGGACAATACGCGATCAGGAGGCTGGATCTGTGAAAAACCGTTGGTCGAAGACAATGTTTGGTCCCTCCCGCCTCTGCTAATCTGCGCAGGCGCTGTCTCAGTACCTTGGGGAAGAGCGACGGATCTTCCTCCAATCAGAAGGTGATTCGTGGGTCACGTGACCCACTTCCTCGTTGCCACGGAAATGAGCGTTAGAACCGTTTTTTCGGTTATGTGGGTTTCTCGGATGGCTCAAGTGGTAAAGAATGTTCTGACTGCAATGCAGAGATACAGGAAACGTGGGTTCGATCCCTGGGTTGGGAAGATTCCCTGGAGGAGGAAATGGTAACCCGCTCCTGTATACTTGCCTGGAATGAACAGAAGAGGCTGGCGAGATACAGCCCATAGAATTTGCAGAGTCGGACACGACTGAGCACGCACGTTCACGTTCTTCCCGTCTGCGCTGTCGGCGCCTTTATTGCAACGTCCCAAAGAGAAACTGGCCGTGTATCGCACTGTGCTGAAGGCACTAGTGCAAGTTAGTTGTTTTGAATTGACATTCCCTTATAAAAATAGATTTCCTTCCCTCCTTTTTTGGAAAATATGAAAGTAAGAGATGAGAAAAATGAACAGCTGACCCTTCACCTAGATTCACGATTTTAACATTTTGCTAGTTTTTCAAATCCTGAACCATTTGAATGTGGGTTACACATACTGTGATTCTTCACCCTTAAAAATAGTCTTCCCTAGTGGCTCAGACGGTAAAGAGTCTGCCTGCAATGCGGAAGACCCGGTTTTGATCCCTAGGTCGGGAAGGTTCCCCTGGAGAAAGGAACTGTAACCCACTCCAGTATTCTTGCCTGGAAAATCTCATAGATGGAGAAGCCTGGTGGGTCCCAATCCATAGGCTTGCAGAGAGTCGGACTTGACTGAGTAGACTAACACTTTTCTACATAGTTCAGTTCAGTTCAGTCGCTCAGTTGTGTCCGACTATTTGCGACCCCATGAATCACAGCTCGCCAGGCCTCCCTGTCCATCACCAACTCCCGGAGTTCACTCAAACTCATGTCCATCGAGTTGGTGATGCCATCCAACCATCTCATCCTCTGTCGTTAACCATAATACTATTCGGAGAAGGCAATGGCACCCCACTCCAGTGTTCTTGCTTGGAAAATCCCAGGGACAGAGGAGCCTGGTAGGAGGCCGTCTATGGGGTCGCACAGAGTCGGACACGACTGAAGCAATTAGCACATCTTTAAAACTTAATGTTAAGTCAATATCATTTAACATACAATCCACATTTAATTTTCCTCAGTTGTCTTAATTGGAGCATTTTACATTTCAATCCGAGATCAACTCAAGTTTCTTGCATTTATCTTTCTTTAGCCTCTGAATTCAGAATCCACCAGCATTTTTCTTTGTATTGCATGACACTACCTATTTGAAAGAATCCAGGGAAATTGTCTTGAAAATATTCTATACTATGAATTCGTGTAGCCTTTTCTTCAAAGTGATTCTGGTTAAATATCTTACTGGCCATCAGAAGGCACAATGTCAGGTTGTCCCAATGTTGATAATACTAAGTTTGAGCAGTTCAAGAAATTGGTGCCCAACAGATCTCTCCATTGCAATGGCACATTTTTCCTTTTGTAATTAGTAAATAATCTATGGGGGTGATACTTTGAAATTGTATAACATTCTGTTCCCCATTGTCCTTACACCCAAAGGTTGTAGCATCTGTCGATGATCCTTTCCTGAATCAATTATATTAGGAGAGTGTTCAGGCAGTTGGAACACAGTTGGAAGAGAATTTCCAGACATAGCATTTATGAAGGGAGTGAGTTTATTAAGAACAAAAAGAGTTAAAAGTGGGCACTATGAGTGAAGCAGGCCGACCTCCTGACAGACCAAGGAGAGTTGATGGTGTTTGTGGGTTAATAACCAATTTATATAGCCTTAAGACAAAATTCTGGCTGGAAGGTTGACGTTAGGTGATTGGCTGGGATGCCATAGGGTATTTACTGGAGTGGCATCTTTGCTTAATTGGAAGTCAGGAAGCTTGTTACTGATAATCAGGGGGCTTTTGGCAAGGTTACAAAGGAGCTCAGTCAGCTTCAGAGGTGACTTTGGTTCTGGGCTCTGCTTCTGAGGCCTTGGTGCAAGGCCTCATACCTATGGCCTGGGGCAGGATTCAACATCCCCCCCCCCCACTTACTAATGGGCCAAATCTTTGGCCTCTGAACACCCTGCTCATGTCTAACTACCTGCCTATCTCCACGGGACATGGGGACACAGGTCACTGGGGAAAGGGGCAGAGACTGCTCTGGCTTCTTCCTGCTGGACAGGGGCATCATGGGGTCTGGGTCCCAATGCCCGCTCTCTGTCAGGGTGCGCATATGGAGGAAGATGAGAGTCCATGGAATGACAAGACCACTTGTTCCAACATAATCCTTATGTCAGCCAGCTGATATCTTTGTAGTACCATCTGGAGATTTATTTACCGTATTTTAGAAGAAACAAACTTAACAGGAAGTTAGAGATACATAGCCCCAAGATGAATAGAAGTAGAAAAGCTGCTAAGGGGCCTAGAAGAGGGGCTAGCCAGGAGAACCAGGGCTAGATGTTGGCTTGTGATGTTATTTCTCTAGGTATGAGAAGATGCAAGAATTTGGGCTCATGAAAATCTTTTCTTGAAAATATATAACAATCTGAGGCCTGTCCTGCCAGTTTTCCCCAGAGCACAGAATGTCTTATTCATGATTTCTACCCTGAACTCCTTTCAGGGGGTATTGAAAGTCAGCAACTGGAGTGACTCCTGATTTACTCTTTGTACAGGCAGATGGCAAGTGCCAGTTTTCAGTCGGCAGGGCCCCTTCATTGCCTTAAATTTGACCATTGGTTTAGGGGCATTTTATGATCATTTTGTCCCACATTGCTAGGAATGCTCATTCCCAAGTCTAGTGAAGATATTTTGATTGGCCACTCAATGTGCTGTTACTGGACTAGGCCATGAAAGTAGCAAAAGTCCTGGACCTTATCTGTGTTACTAATAGTCTCTATAGTCCAGGAAAATATTCTCTCTTGTTACTTCTTCCCATCTAGAGTTACATTATTGCAATCATTGATTTCATATGGAACTATGTATCATCATTTTATTAGAGGCTCAGTCACACATTTGGTAATGTAAGAGAATAGTCTTATAAAACTGGCAATATGGAAAATAATGTAGTTTGCAGTAAGTTCACAAGTAAGAATTTAAGAAATTTTTTTAGGTGTGGTCCAGTATATACCATATTGTCTGACTTAGTTTGTTGAATGACTATAGTCTGATGTTAATCTCCTGGTTGTAGATCATGAAGCATCTGATTTTTATCTTGTAACATTATAACATAACAGCAAGGGACTAAATGAGAAGTGAATCTTCAGTAAACACAGACCTTAACTAAAAAACTAGAATTTAGTATTCAGTGAAATATTTTTTTTCTGAAATTATTCCCATTTTTTAAAACACAGCCAAGACTAATTTGTTTTTAAAATAAGTTTGGTCCATTGACTACAGATGCCACAGGCCTGTCATCAGTTTTTGTTGAGGTGGAGTTTTTTTCTTCTAGAGGTCCCCACTATACTTTGAGATGTTTGTATATGTCAGGAGACAATCTTTTTATTCACCTGATAAATCTATTCAGAACTCAAGTGTCTCCAATTTCTAGAGGGACAAGACAGAGAGAAAAGAAAAATGTTTTAATTTTACCCATAGGTGTAGATTACCAAATTGTTTTAAACTATAAGTAGCTTGAGGAGAAAAGCTTCTTGATATCTGAAAACAAAGATCAGAAGCTAGTAATATGTCAGACAAAAAGTCATGAAAATTATAATCATATTTAGCAGTTTGTTTAATCCCATGTAATTAGTTTTTCTTCTGTTGTCCTTACCTAATGATTGATGTTGATAGTGACAGTGATAGTTTTAAGAAGTTTGAAAAGTTTTTGTTAATGATGGTATGATTTGTCCAGTGAAGTGTGTGCCTTGATCACTGGAGATTGTAGAAAGTATACCCAAGTTGCAAAGCACATTTTTAACCATTTTTTCCTCTGTTGTGAGAACATTAACCCTGAAGTTAAGAAAGACTATCTCATCAAATAAAAGTGAGGTTTGTCAGGGAGCCAGGAAAAGCCAAGCGGCTATCTTGGATTTCCCATAACCCTGATTTATGGCCATTGTTTATCCATTTTAAATTCTCTAATTTAGGAGTAAATGAGGGATTAATTTTTGTAGAAGTGGAATGAGCTTTGTCTATGTGTGTCATAGTCTTCATAGATCATTGTGAAATAATAGTTTACCAAAGTAACAAAATAATTAAAAAATATAAATCACTCAAAGGCAAAGGAATTTACATAGTCTGTTATCAAAAAGCTGCATTCTAAGAAAACTTTGTTCACTTAACAAGGAGAGAAAACCAAATTCCAGTTTGGTACCAGCTTATATTCACTGTGAAACAATAGTTATTCACTTAGGCACAGTAACAATAAAAGATTTCAAAGGCAGTTTAATGTCTTAAGAAACTTGTACCATGCACAAAACTCTCTTCTCGGGGTCCACTTCTCACAAAACTTTCTTTCACTTTCTGTATTCATCACTTTATTTGCCCATTCAGAGAACAGCCACCAGTAAGTTCAGACTTACTTCATTTTCCCTTCAGTCATTTCAGTTCAGTCGCTCAGTCATGTCCGACTCTTTGCGACACCACAAACTGCACCATGCCAGGCTTCCCTGTCCATCACCAACTCCCAGAGTTTACTTAAACTCATGTCCATTGAGTCAGTGATGCCATTCAAACATCGCATCCTCTGTCATCCCCTTCTCCTACCTTCAGTCTTTCCCAACATCAGGGTCTTGCACTCAGCTTTCTCTATAGTCCAACTCTCACATCCATACATGACTACTGGATAAACCATAGCTTTGACTAGATGGANTCAAACATCGCATCCTCTGTCATCCCCTTCTCCTACCTTCAGTCTTTCCCAACATCAGGGTCTTGCACTCAGCTTTCTCTATAGTCCAACTCTCACATCCATACATGACTACTGGATAAACCATAGCTTTGACTAGATGGATCTTTCTTGGCAAAGTAATGTCTCTGCTTTTTAATATGCTGTCTAGGTTAGTCATAACTTTTCTTCCAGGGAGCAAGTGTCTTTTAATTTCATGGCTGCCGTCACCATCTGCAGTGATTTTGAAGCCTCCCAAAATAAAGTCTGTCACTGTTTCCATTGTTTCCCCATCTATTTCCCATGAAGTGATGGGACCAGATGCCATGATCTTCGTTTTCTGAATGTTGAGCTTTAAGCCAACGTTTTTACTCTCCTCTTTCACTTTCATCAAGAGGCTCTTTAGTTCTTCGCTTTCTGCCANACAAAAACAAAAAAAAGATCTGAGGCACTCCTGAGATGTTCTCTAGCTTTCTCCACCAAATTTTTTTTCACTTTCCTTTTGAGAAAAAAAAAAATGAGAAATACAGTGATCTGGCTGGCATGTTATTGGAACATATATTGGATATAGCACAAAAGCCTTCTAGTTCACGCTGGGTGTCTAAGTGATGGAGCTGGGTTTGGAGGCCAAACTGCTTCTCAGAGGTGCTGTAGTAGGCTGTAACCTACTGTTCCTATGCCCACCAGCTTCCCCACTGTTCTCACCACCGGGAAGCCCAGAGCTGGGATTAGCAGGAGAGTCAAGGACAAGCTGGCCTGGATGTCAACTGTTCATAAGAGTTACCCTAGCACAGCAAGGCTATTCACACTCAGTCTGCCATCAGCACCAGAGGCCAAACTTGCTTTTGTCCCAGGTGTTCTCAGGTTCAAAAATGTAACAAGGAGCAGAATAAAGCACATCTGTAGGAGCCTGCTGACTTTACATATTCTCTTCCAAACAACACACACTTACGGGCTCCCAAGGACAAGAGGTAGCTCTCTTCCCGGGGGCCATGCTGGTAAATCATTTGCATCAGAGTAGATGTCTGAGCCCCATAATTCCTTTTACTTCCATATTCTCTATAATTCTTAAACTACAGGCTCAGATTACTGGCATGATTGAAAAATCATTAGAGTGTACCCAATTTTTTTGACAGTTCAAATCCTATCTGAACCTCTCAGTTTTGTAGTGAAAACAAGATTTGAGATGTGATATATGTGGACCTAATTGCTAAAATTCTGGAATAAGAATTTTAAAAAGAGGGAAAAGCCTCTAAAATATTACAAACCTTTGCTTGGTTAGTAAAAGAGGAACACATAATTCTGAAACCCCTGCAAAAAAAAATACTAAGAAGAACCATTTTAATTAAGAGCCTCTAAAAAATAATGTTCCCAATTATAATACCTTTAAAAAACTTTGCAGAATTCAAGCATATAATAATAAAAATATTGATTTTTAAATATTGATTTAAAATTCAAGTTGAACTAACCTAGATGTATTACACATGCCTTTTGATGATCTCAAGCCCAACTTTTTAAACTTTCTTAAGACAAATTTAACACATGTGGATTATCATTTTTAAATAACTTTTTCAAAAATATCTGAGGCTTTGCAGCCAGAAGTCACTTACTTGCATGTTTTGTTTCGAGGTTCATACTGTGGTATAAATGGGGGCAGTTTGTGGAGTCTGAATTTTAAATAACTTGAGAAAATGGTTTCTTGCAACTTTCCCTGGGGATTTAATACTAATCTTGCTATTGAGAAAATTACAAGGATATTATTAGCAAAGTGTACAGCACATGTACCCCCTTGAAAAAACTGAGAATTATGATTATAGCTTAGTCTAGGCTTTTCAGCCTTTGTAAACTCTATATAAGTCACATATTATTTCTGCTTTCCATAGATGATTTTATTTGTGTACCTTTTTTACTTATAAAAGCAGTGATAGCCTAAAATTACAAACCTGCAAGAAGTAATACAAAAAAAAAATTGTAGGCCATGCTCAAAGGAAATTGTTCTTGTCTCTTTCACAGGCTTCCTCATTGCAACCAACACCTATGTTGAAAATGGTTGTTAGGTGTCTTTTGCTGTCAGTGGACTATAAGCTCCTTGCAGACAGGAAATGCATTTTAATCATCTCTGGATGCTCAGCTTCTCTCATTTTGGTTGGTGTCCATTTCATTTTCCACTTATATACAATGACCATGGTTTTTGTAGAATAGAACACAGGATTCTTCATACTTCATATTCACAGAACAATTTAAAAGGAGGATGTGTCAGCAAAGGAAGCAAGAAAGTTAGCAAAACAACAGATAGCAGTGCCATCTGAGAACCAGCCATGGGAGAGGGGCCTGTGGGTCCAACCCAAATTCCTGGTCCTCCTGATTTGGAGAGTGGATGCACCAAGACACCAGAAACTTCTGCTAACCTTTGCTACAGTCAAGCACCCCTACTCTGATTCCAGGCTCACTAGATAATCAAGAAAAAGGAGTGTTACCAAGTCATTTGAACTTAGATTTCTAATTTTTCTTATTATAATTAAATAAAGTGGCATTGAAATGTATCTATAAGTCCCTTGTGAGCTTTGTGATGGTGACTCAGAATCCATGAATCAGATCAGCTCTGGGACAAAGAGAGAGTTTCTATGCATGGATGAGGCTGAAGTCACAAGATGGCCCCTGTTGGATGACACATCTACCTCCAAACATTTGCTTTTGCATTCTCTCAGCCTGAGGTTTGGTGCTGTTTAGACAGGCTGAAGTAGACAAAACCCCTGTCATTCACAGTCTAATAAATGAAAAGAATATGACAGGGTGGGGAGCAGAGAAGACTATAGTCCTGTGTGCTAAGATAGAAGATTGTATGGAGACAGTAGGAGCAAAAGAAGGGAGCTGTCAGTTCTACATGTTGTGTCAAGGAGGAGCCTTGGGTGTTATGGGAGAAAGCTGTGTTTTCATAAACATCCTCTAGGAATGGGATAGCATTCATTAGAAAGCAGATGGGAGGAGGCACTAACTAAAGAAAACCTCACGGAATCTTCAGGTTGACTGACTTTATAGGTTAAGTAATGTATTTACAAGGCTGTCTGATTGAAAGTAAGTGCTTTAAATAACAAGCTGGACTCAAGATTGCTGGGAGAAATATCAACTACCTCAGATATGCGGATGATACCACTCTAAATGGCAGAAAGTGTAGAACAACTAAAGAGCCTCTTCAGTTGAGGGTAAACCAACTCAATGGACATGAGTTTGAGCAAACTCTTATTTCAATTTCATAAAATAGGGTCAGTGATAGTACTAACTTTGTAGGTTTACTGAGAGTAAAAGAGGAGAGTGAGAATGCTGGCTTAAAACTCAGCATTCAAAAAACTACAATCATGGCATCTGGTCCCATCACTTCATGGCAAATAGAAGGGGGAAAAGTGGAAGGAGTAACAGGTTATATTTTATTGGGCTCTAAAATCACTGTGAATGGTGAATGCAGCCATGAAATTTAAAACACTTGCTCCTTGGAAGGAAAGCTATGACAAACCTAGACAGCATATTAAAAAGCAGAGATATCACTTTTCCAACAAACCTACATACAGTCCAAGCTATGATTTTTCCAGTAGTCATGTATGGATGTGAGAGATGGATGATAAAAAAGGTTGAGGGCCCAAGAATTGATGTTTTCAAATTGTGGTGCTGGAGAAGACTCTTGAGAGTCCCTTGGACTTCAACGAGATCAAACCAGTTAATCCTAAAGGAAATCAGTCCTGAATATTCATTGGAAGGATTGATGCTAAATCTCCAATAATTTCGTCACCTAATGCAAAGAGCCAACTCATTGGAAAAAACCCTGATGCTAAGAAAGATTGAAGGCAGGAGGAGAAGGTGGCAACAAAGGATGATATGGTTGGATGGCATCACCAACTCAATGGACATGAGTTTGAGCAAACTCTTATTTCAATTTCATAAAATATGGTCAGTGATAGTACCAACTTTGTAGGTTTATTGAGGATAAATGAGACAGTATGTATAAAGCACTTCTAGAAGCACCTGGCACATGATAAACATTAAAAAAAAAATACCCACTTCTGGGAGCCACCACGGGAGATCCCACCCATGACAAGGTCATGTNCTTTGGCTCCATCCCTTCATTCTTTCTGGAGTTATTTCTTCACTGATCTCCAGTAGCATATTGGGCACCAACTGACCTGGTGAGTTCCTCTTTCAGTATCCTATCATTTTGCCTTCCTAAACAAAGGAGTTTGGAAAGCTTCTAGGTTGGTGAACATGTGGAGGTACTAAGTGGGTATCACACCAGAGAAGTCATGGAAGCTCTACACTCCTTCCCCCATAACTTTATGTATCTCTTACATCTGACTTTATGTAACTCTTACATCTGGCTGTTTCTGAGTTTTATCCTTTTATAACAAACCAATAATCTAGTAAGTAAACTGTTTTACTAAGTTCTGTGGGCCATTCTAGCAAGTTACCAAAGACAAAAAGGGGGTGTTGGGAACCTCTGATATGTAGCTGCTCATTTAGAAACACAAATGACAACCTGGACTTGCCACTGGGATCTGAATTGGGGGCACACTGTGGGACTGAACACTTAACTTGTAGGATCTGATGCTATCTCTTGGTAGATAGTGTCAAAATTGAGTTAAATCATAGAACACCTAGTTGGTGTCCCCTGAGATATGCAGAATTTCTTGGTGTAGAAAAAACACTCACACATTTGAAATACAGTAGTCTATAGGTAGAAGAANGATCTGATGCTATCTCTTGGTAGATAGTGTCAAAATTGAGTTAAATCATAGAACACCTAGTTGGTGTCCCCTGAGATATGCAGAATTTCTTGGTGTAGAAAAAACACTCACACATTTGAAATACAGTAGTCTATAGGTAGAAGAAATGAGTATGTCCCCTTCATAAATTACCAAAAATGGCCCATAAAGAAATAGAAAATCTGAGAAGATCTATATCTAGTAAGGATATTTAACCAGTAATTGAAGGCTTCCCATCAAAGAAACACAGGATTACGATGGTTTCATTGGTGAATTCAACCAAACATTTAAAAAAGAAGCAACACCAATTCTTCTCAGACTTTTCCCCCAAAATTGAAGAGGAAATACTTCATAATGCACTCTATGGCCTATTACCCTGAAACCAAAGCCAGACAAAGGTACCANTTACGATGGTTTCATTGGTGAATTCAACCAAACATTTAAAAAAGAAGCAACACCAATTCTTCTCAGACTTTTCCCCCAAAATTGAAGAGGAAATACTTCATAATGCACTCTATGGCCTATTACCCTGAAACCAAAGCCAGACAAAGGTACCAGAAGAAAAGAAAACTACAGGCCAACATCCCTGATGTACATGGATGTAAAAATCCCCAACAAAATAGTAGCATACTAATTTCGACAGCACATTAAAGAGATCATATACAACAACCAAGCAAGATTTAGCGCTGGGGTGCAGGGATGTTTCAGTATATGCAAATCAATCAATGTGATACACGATATTAACATAATAAAGGATTAAAATCACATGATCATCTCAAATTTTATACACACATACACACACTAAGGGCTTCCCTGGTGCCTCAGCTGGTAAAGAAACCGCCTGCAATGTGGGAGACCCGGGTTCAATCCCTGGGTGGGGAAGATCCCCTGGAAAAGGGAAAAGCTACCCACTGCAGTATTCTGGCCTAGAGAATTCCATGGACTGTATAGTCCATGGGGTCACAAAGAGTTGATTCACACACACATTGTAGGGAAAAAAGTGATCTAAAGATTCAATGGAATTCTGATCAAAATTCTAATGTAATTTTTTGCAGAAATAGAAAAATCCATCCTAAAATTCATTTGGAATCTGAAGGGACCCTGAATAGTCAAAATGGTCTTGAAAAATAATAAAACAATCAAAGATGGGTAAAGGGAATTTTTTTCAAAGAAGGTATAATAAATGGCCAATAAACATACAAAAAGATGTACAAAACATAATTAGTCATTCAGTTCAGTTCAGTTCATTCACTCAGTCGTGTCCGACTCTTTGCAACCCCATGAATCGCAGCACGCCAGGCCTCCCTGTCCATCACCATCTCCCGGACTTCACTCACACTCACGTTCATTGAGTCCGTGATGCCATCCAGCCATCTCATCCTCTGCCGTCCCCTTCTCCTCCTGCCCCCAATCCTTCCCAGCATCAGAGTCTTTTCCAATGAGTCAACCCTTCTCATGAGGTGGCCAAAGTACTGGAGTTTCAGCTTCAGCATCATTCCTTCCAAAGAAATCNTAAGTGTTGTTGAGGATGTGAAGAAATTAACTAGACTAAGAAACTAGACTAGAACTTAACTTGACTAAGAAATTGACTAGCACTCTAGTCAATGATAAAGGAACAAAGAATGTACTATGGAGAAAGGACCAGTCTCTTCAATAAATGGTGTTGGGAATTTGGATATTCACACTGAAAAGAATGAAACTGGACCACTATATTATATCATACACAAAAATTAACTCAAAATGGTTAAAGACTTAAATGTAAGACCTAAAACTCTAAAACATCTAGAAGAAAATATAGGTAGGAAATATAGGAGGTAGATCTCCTTAACATCGGTTTTGATGATGATGACTTTTTTTAGTCTGATAGCAAAGACAAAAGCCACAAAGGCAAAAGCCACAAGTGATACTACATCAAGCTAAAAATCTTGTGCACAGCAAAGGAAATAATCAATGAAATAAAAAGGCATCCTACTGAGTGAGGAAAATAATTACAGGAGGGAGGCTCAAGAGGGAGGGGATATATGTATACATATAGCTGATTCACATTGTTGTATAGCTGAAACTAACACCACATTGTAAACCAATTAACTTCAGTTAAAAAGAAAGAAAATAATTACAAGTCATTTATCTGAAAAATATTTAATACGAAGAACCCATACAAGTCAACAGCAAAAGAAGTCTGATTAAAAATGGGCAAAAGATCTGAACAAGACATTTTTTCAAAGAAGACAAAAGGTGGCCAACAGGTACATGAAAAAATGTTCAACATCATTAATCATCATGGAAATGCAATTCAAAACCACAGTGGGATAGATATCACCTCACACTTGTTAAAATGACTATTATGGATATATTACTTTTCTGGCCAGATCTCTTTTCTCTGATAACGCTCTTGCAAACATGATGAACATTCCCAAAGCCCATCAGACTTTCTGTTAGAAGTATGGCAAGTACCAGCCTCACAAAGTGACACAGTACAAGAAGGGCAAAGATTCTCTGTATGGCTAGGAAAAGCGGTGTTTTGACAGAAACCAGANTGATAACGCTCTTGCAAACATGATGAACATTCCCAAAGCCCATCAGACTTTCTGTTAGAAGTATGGCAAGTACCAGCCTCACAAAGTGACACAGTACAAGAAGGGCAAAGATTCTCTGTATGGCTAGGAAAAGCGGTGTTTTGACAGAAACCAGAGTGACTATGGTGGGCAGACTAAGCCGATTTTCCAGAAAAAGGCTAAAACTACAAAGGAGATTGTACTCGGGCTTGAATGCATTGGGCCCAACTGCAGATCTAAGAGAATGTTGGCTATTAAGAGATACAAGCATTTTTAGCTAGGAGATAAGAAGAAAAAGGGCCAAGTGATACAGTTTTGAGCTTCATATTTTATTATGAAGACAATAAAAATTTGAGATTCTTTACTTAAAAAAAAAGACTATTACAATCAAACAAAAAACAAGCAATAACAAGTGTTGGCAAAGATGTGGAGACAAGAGAACCCTGTGCACTGTCGGTAGGAATGTAAATTGATGCAACCACTATGGAAAAACAGTATAGAGGTTACTCAAAAAATTAAAAATAGGACTACTATATGATCCAGCAGTTCCACTTCTGGGTATTTTAATTTTTATTTATTTAATTTTATTTTCCTGCTGCACTGCTCAGCATGTGGGATCTTAGTTCCCCAACCAGTGATCAAATCAGAGCCCCCTGCATTGGAAGCACAGTCTCAACCACTGAACATTCAAGGAAGTCTTATCTACTTCTGGGTATTTATCCAAAGAAAACAAAAACACTAATTTGAAAAGATATATGCACCCCTATGTTCACTGCAGCATTATTTACAATAGCCAAGATATGGAAACAATGTAACTATCCACTGATAGATGAAGTGATAAATAAATAAATAATATATATATTTCAGCCATAAAAGAATGAAATCTTGAAATCTGCAACAACATGGATGGACCTAGAGGGAAGTGAAACAAGTAGGACAGAGAAAGATATATAGAGTATGATCTTACTTATGTGTGTAATCCGAAAATAATAACAACAAAAATCCCCAAGCTTAGAGATACAGAGATCAGACTGATGGTGGCAAGAGGCAAAGAGGGGTTTTAAGAAGTGGTGCTTGGGGCTGGTGCACAGGGATGATCCAGAGAGATGATATGGGGTGGGAGGTGGGAGGGGGGTTCAGGATTGGGAACTCATGTATACCCATGGCTGATTCATGTCAATGTATGGCAAAACCAATACAATATTGTAAAGCAAAATAAAGTAAAAATAAAAATTAAAAAAAATAAAAA
>SJYV01006847.1:0-10045 GCA_006410875.1 Neotragus pygmaeus
AACTTTTTCACTCTCCTCTTTCACTTTCATCAAGAGGCTTTTTAGCTCCTCTTCACTTTCTGCCATAAATTATGACTCTAATATCTTTCATTTTATTCCTGTCTATTTCAAGGATAAGTTCATTTCTAGATAGGTATTCAAAATAGGTGGGTTTTGTTTGACAACATGTTTATTAGCTATTACATGAAAAGTCATCTCTAGTGAGTACCTGGGATCACAATTATAAAACTGCCATGTCCCCACTTTATCTTGTTTCAGACCAGTACTACCTAATAGAGCTATCAGAGATGATGGACTTCCCTCGTTTGTCTTTTCCAATATAGTCATCACCCCTAGTTACATGTGACTATGAACCCATGACAGTGTAAGTTGAACAACTGAATTTGTACTTTAATTTTAATTAATTTAATTTGCTACATGTGGCTAGTGGTGAATGCATTAAAGAGAGAACAGTTCTAGACCTTGAATGGGATTTTAAAAATATTTCCTGGAAAGCAAGATTTTCTCATGTAGTTTTGGATCTGTTTCTCTCAGCAGAATTCCTGGAATAAGATGAATGAGGAAAAACTCATGAATAAGAGATTCCTAGGACTTCAAGTACTTTTATAGCTAAGGTTCTGAATGAAGCTATTTTTGATGCTTTTTCATATACTGTGATTGATTTGCATGATTTCCTCCTTTTCCTCAAGAACTGAGCCAATCTTTTCAGAGGAATATATAGTTCTCGCTATATAACCAAGGGCCAAAGAGCAAATTGACCTTGTAATTCTGTCATTTCTAGTAGAAAAACAACCAGATTATATGCTATTGAGAAAAATACCAGCCTTGCATATGAAACATTTCATGTTTTTACTTCTAAACTTCATAAAACTAAAATACAATTTTGAATTATTTAATTATGTATATGTATAATTTATATTATCTAATTGTTAACACTGATGCTATTTTGATTCCTTATTATTATTTGAAAACATATTAAACAGTAAGAATGAATAAAAAATAAATAAATAAAATTGGAATAATGGTAGAGATACAAAATGGAATATTATACATACTTTAGTTACACTGATTCTGTAAAACTAAATGGTTCTANTATTATTATTTGAAAACATATTAAACAGTAAGAATGAATAAAAAATAAATAAATAAAATTGGAATAATGGTAGAGATACAAAATGGAATATTATACATACTTTAGTTACACTGATTCTGTAAAACTAAATGGTTCTAGTAAATTATTGGCCTAATTAAAAAGATAGCTTTATGATTATCTCTCTCATGTCAATAATATCAAAAGGGAATATCAGAGTGAATTTTGTACTGGAATAGTTAGATGTACTGGAACAGTCATTTTTTTCTCATGCCTGGTATCAAGCAAAATCCACCAGGCTCTAATATATCAATGTGATTTCTACTGCTGTCATAAAGTTATTCATCAATATGCCATAGGATGTTATTTAGAAAAAAATTTTCAGAAAAATTGTGTTGTTTTGCACAAATGTGTTTATCTAAGTCAGAGGCTGTTCCCTTTAGGTTCTATTTGCCATGACATTAGTATGAATACTTTATCAATTTAAAAGAATAAAGGATTCAAGATTTTGTGCCATGTAAAAGTGCCAATTGCTAATCACACTTTCATTGATTCTCAAATGAAAAATGATGCTTATATAAGAGGAAGTACCATTCACAAAATGAATGATTAGGTTAGAAATATAAAAAGAGAGGGAATTTAAGCGCTGAAAAACTTAATAATGTAAATGGACTAATTTTTATTTTTTAAAATATTTTACTCACTTTTGCAATCACCTCTTATGCTCACTATCTTTTTGGTGTCTACTGAGTCCCATGCATACCGCTGTGTGCTAAATTTTGTAGAGCTAGATCTGAAATATATTTAAATTACATTTCCCAGTCTCCATTGTGTAATATTTCCATACTAGGTTCTATGGATTTGAGATTCTGTGGAGAGATCAAAAATCAGAAAGGAAAGATGTCTTAACTGTAACTCCAGTAGGAGAAATGGATACAGGAAGTCGATGGAGAAGGTGAGAATCAGTTCAGTTCAGTTCGGTTCAGTCACTCAGTCGTGTCCGACTCTTTGCAACCCCATGAATCGCAGCACGCCAGGCCTNGAAGAGTTGACTCACTGGAAGAGATTCTGATGCTGGGAGGGATTAGGTGCAGGAGGAGAAGGGGTTGACCGAGGACGAGATGGCTGGATGGCATCACGGACTCAATGCACATGAGTCTGAGTGAACTCCGAGAGATGGTGATGGACAGGGAGGCCTGGCGTGCTGCAGTTCATGGGGTCACAAAGAGTCGGACACGACTGAACGATTGAACTGAACTGAACTGACACCTTGTTATATAGCATAAACCAACACAACATTGTAAAACAATTATCCTCCAGTTATTAATTAAAAAATAGAAAGAACTGTGAAAGAATGCATTTCTGTTGTTTTAAGCCACTAAGTTTGTGTGATTTTTTTCATGCAGCTCTTGGACACAAAAACAGTTGGGTCGTCTTCTACAAATCATAGAAAGAATATTATGCAAAAGTCATAATTTTGGCTATGTTTTTTGGCTATCGAAAGCAGGAAAAGATGGTGAGGTGAATGAAAAATACCAGCAGATCAAAATTAAGAAGCGAAGCTGTTAGTGAAGCAGGGAGTCTTCTTTTCCAGGGCTCCATGAAGCCAGGTTTCTAGAGACTACTTGCCTGTTTTCCCTGGCTGGCCTACAGGTTTTGAAATAGGAATGAATGTGTTGGAGGAGACGATGCTAGGAAACCCACCAATTAATCAGGTGGCTCTAGAAAAGTCAGATAACGCTCAACTTCATCTGTAAAGTTGGTGCAGTAGGGTATCCAGCCGGCTTTGAAATTGGATGACTGAAATTCACACCCTGTGGCCTGCTAGTTGGTACTGCCATTCATCTGGAAGTGAAGATACCTAAGCTTTGGGAGCAAGATCCCTGGTGTAAATCCTACCCCTTTCACTTGGTTAACAACTTTCAATTTTTGTGTGTGTGTGATATGATATGATTAGATGATAAGTATATAATAATGATTATTATGCTTAGGAAGTTACTGGGTGCTTTAAATGGGGAAAATGCATGTAAAATACAGTTTTGGCACATGGTAGGTGCTCAACAGTGATTTTTATTCCTTACTCCATTAGACTTTAATTTTGTTATTACTTCAGGACCAGTTTATCATCACATTAACTCAATCTTGTTGTCCTTTCTTGTGACTGAAAAGCAAGTTTTTCAAGCTCTTTTTAAAAAATAATCCTTTTGTAAAAACATCTTTTAAAATCCTTTAATGATCTTTCTGGCTCTGTCTTTATCGTTTTCCTTGTTAACAACAGACAAGATGTGTGTTGAATTCTCCTTAGTTTTAAGAGAATAGGTTGGATATATTTTTTTGTTTCAGATTATACTCTTACCATACCCTACAAACCCACCCACACTGCCTTTGAAAATCTCTGAACTAATATTGTGTGTCTGACTCTTTGCAGCACCCCAGGCTTCCCTGTCCTTCACCATCTCCCAGCGTTTGCTCAAACTCTGATTGTGACTTACTGGAAACTGCCCTGCTGCTGTCCGACAAATGCTTACAACTGGCATTTCTAACTGACTTTGCAGGTGCGAAGTGAAAGTGAAAGTCGTTCAGTCATGACCGACACTTGGCGACCCCATGGACTATACATACAGTCCATGGAATTCTCTAGGCCAGAATACTGGAGTGGGTAGCCTTTCCCTTCACCAGGGGATCTTCCCAACCCAGGGATCAAACCCAGGTCTCCCACATTGCAGGTGGATTCTTTACCAGCTGAACCACAAGGGAAGGCCAAGAACACTGGAGTGGGTAGCCTGTCCCTTCTCCAGGGGATCTTCCCGACCCAGGAATCGAACTGGAATCTCCTGCATTGCAGACGGATTTTTTTACCAACTGAACTCTCAGGGAAGCCCTGGAGGAGAACTTTTTTGGGGGAGAGCTTTTTAGATGAGATAACCTGCAGCCTGAGGAGGGCGTGGCAACCCACTTCAGTATTCTCGCCAGGAGAATCTCATGGAGAGAGGAGCCTGGAGGGCTCCCAGGCTGTAGTCCATTGAGTCACAAAGAATCAGACACGGCTGAACGATTCTGTTGTTGTTCAGGCAGCTAGAATTACCCACTTGCATAAACTCAGGCCTGCCTAAGAGTAATACTATACAAACGAACCAGGAACTCAAGGTGGCAGTGCATAATACACCTTCAAAAGCCTGGATGAACTATGAAGTTCAGTCCTCATTGGTATTTCCCAGTTAAAAGAAAAATTTTTCAGAAGCCAGTGAACCTTTTTTAAATTTTTTGTTTTATTTTTTAAATTGGAGGATAATTGGTTTACAGTACTGTGTTAGTTTCTGCCGGGCGGCAACGTGACTCGGGTGTAAGTATACATATATTCCGTCCCTCTTGAGCCTCCTTCCCCCCACACCCTCAATCCCACCCGTCTTGGTGATTTATAAATAGCACCAAGCTGAGCTTCTTGCACTGTGCAGCAGCTTCCCACTAGCCGTCTATTTTACACCCGGTAACCTGCCATCTATGGGGTTGCAAGAGTCGGATACGACTGAAGCGACTTAGCAGCAGCAGCAGCAGCTGCTTCCTCAGTGCTCCTTCCTCAGTTTGTCTCACCCTCTCCTTCCCTTGCTGTGCCCACAAGTTTGTTCTCTGTGTCTGTGTCTTCATTCCCACCCTCAGATAAGTTCATCAGTTCCGTTTTTCTAGATTCCATATAGATGCATTCATATACAGCCTTTGTTTTCCTCTTTTTGTCTTACTTCCCTCTAGGTGACAGACTTTAGGTTCATCCACATCACTACAAATGACCCCATTCCATTCCTTTTTATGGCTGAGTAATATTCCTTTCTGTGTATGGACCGCACTTCTTTATCCATTCATCTGTTGATGGACATCTAGGTTGCTTCCATGTCCTGGATATTGTAAATAGTGTTTCCTCATAGGGGCACTACTGGGGTATATTGGGGATACGTGTCTTTCTGAATTATGATTTTCTTAGGATATATACCTAATAGTGGGATTTCTGGGCTATATGGTAGTTTTATTCCTCGTTTCTTAAGGAACTTCCATACTCTTCTCCATGGTGATTGTATCAGTTTGCTTTCCTACCAATAGTGCAGTAGTGTTCCCTTTTCTCGACATCCTCTCTGACATTTACTGTGCTTAGATTTTTAAATGATAGCCATTCTGACTGATGTGAGGTGATGCCTCACTGTAGTCTCGATTTGTATTTCTCTAATAATGAACGATGTTGAGCATCTTTTCATGTGTTTGTTGGCCATCTGTATGTCTTCTTTGGAGAAATGTCTGTTTAGGTCTTTGGCCCATTTTTTGCTAGGGTTGTTTGTTTTTCTAATATGGAGCTTCATGAGCTGTTTGTATATTTTCGAGACGAACCCTTTGTCAGTTGCTTCATCTGCAGTTATTTTCTCCCTTTGCTGTGCGAAAGCTTTTAATTTTAATTAGCTTCCATTTGTTTATCTTTGTTCTTATTTCCATTACTCTAGGAGGTGGATCAGAGAGGAACTTGCTGTGATTTATATTGGGGAGTGTTCTGCCCATGTTTTCCTCTTAGAGTTTTATAGTGTCTGGCCTTGCACTTTGGTCTTTAATCCATTTTGAGCTTACTTTTGTGTCTGGTGTTAACAAGCATTCCAATTTCATTTTTTCACGTGTAGTTGGCCAGTTTCCCTTTTCTTGAACAGGTTGCCTCTTCTCCATTGTATATGCTTGCTTCCTTTGTCAAAGGTAAGTTGCCCGCAGGTGTTTGGGTTTATCTGTAGGCTTCTCCAGGTTATCCTGTCCCACTGATCAATATTTCTGATTTTGTGCCAAAACTGTACTGTCTTGATGACTGTGGCTTTGTAGTATAAAGTTAGTGAGATCAATTCCTTCAGCTCTGTTTCCCTTTCTCAAGACTACTTTGGCTATTTGGGGTCTTTTGTATTTTCATACAAATGGTGAATTTTTTGGTTTTAGTCCTATGAACATGCCATTGGTAATTTGGTAAGGATTGCACTGAATCTGTAGATTGCTTTTGGTAGTATAGCCATTTCATAATATCGACTCTTTCAATCCAAGAACATGGTATCTCTCTCCATCTGTTTGTGTTGTCTTTGATTTCTTTCATCAGTGTCTCATAGTTTTCTGCATAGGTCTTTTGCTTCTTTAGGTATATTTTTCCCCTAGATATTTTATTCTTCTTGTTTCAATGGTGAATGAGATTGTTTCCTTACTTGCTCTTTCTGATTTTTCATTACTAGTGTATAAGAATGCAAGGCATTTCTGTATATTAATTTTGTATCCTGTGACTTTACTAAATTCATTGATTAGCTCTAATACTTTTCTGATGACAAATATTTTGTTTCACTTCTTAGGGTGGGAAAGCTGGTCAAATACACTGTCCTGAGCAGGGCTTATGAAAACCCTATAGTGTGTGATGGAAATAGACAGGAAGGAAATGAGGGCTTTCATAAGCAATCTACAGATTTAAAGCTTCTCTGTGATTCCCAGCATCCTTCCCTCTCTCTCTGCCTCTCCTACTCCACTCCTTTACAGTCTTCGCTGACCTCTCTTAATTCCAGCTATACACATTCCCTTCTGGAGAAGGTTGGTTTTGCCAACGCCAAAATTCTCTTTCTTTGGCTACGATAAAGGGTGAGAATTTCCAGTTTAAAAGATAATTTTTAGACCCATCACAATATTCATTGATAAACTTTAACTCTACTTTCAGATTATTATAACATTTCCTCTTACATTTTTTATGAGCTTCTCGTAACACATTACTGCTTTTAGAAGGCTGAGACTTCAGAGTGGTACCTGGCTTGCTTGAGAGAAGTGCAGAGGGGAAGTTTGAATGGAATGATTTAACTCTTAGTTCCGTGTTTCTCTCTCTCTCTCATTCATTCATATTCATCGATCTACTCTCATCTCTCTCCATCCCTCTATCCATCCACCCACCTATCCAATCTCATTGCTTTACTGTATCCATACTTCAGTGAGTAGATGTGACCCAAGTTCTAAGAATAGAATGCAGACTGAAGTCGTCTTAAATGGTTGGCATCTTCCCAGCTACATGATGCTGTGTGATGTGTGCCAATCCTCATTCTACCACCACTGAAGCTGTCGATACCTCCTAAAGGGTCATTACAACCAAATGGAAACTATAAGGGAGAACCACAATGGGAGTAACATGGATAAAGAGAGAATTTTATGGGGTGGATGTGTTATAAAATTTTATTCTCACTTATTCTTAACTCTGCCTTTACTGAATAATGTCTGACTCAAATGTAATGTAATAAAAATAAAATAAAATAATTACTTTCACAGTCCACAGGAGGAAATCAAGAGCACTTGGAAAAGGGAGATTTTCTAAGACTCAAAGCCATCAAAATAAGCATAAATTATACCAGATTTTTTATCAACTAACCATTCTGTTCAAAGACTTCTCTTGGGTAGGAATGAGGAAGTTTAGGATTCATTAAGCCTTCTTGCAAGGCCAGCAGGGTCAGATTTTTATTCAATTCTCATTGTAATCCTTATCCCCGTTATCATACTGAAAATTATTTTCAAAACACGTGCTTTGTTAAACTTGAATTAAATAGAACCAATAAGATCACTTTTCCCATATTAGAGACCACACAACTTTTTCTGTAAGAAGTTTGAGAGTAAATACTTTAGGCTTTGAGGACTATGTAATCTCTGTCACAACTGTTTAAATCTGCCTTGGCATCTCAAAAGCAGCAATGGACACAAATTAATAGGTGTGGTAGTGTTCCAAACAACAGTTTTCAAAGACAGGATGTGAGATGGATTTGGTCCACAGGCTATGATTTGATGACTTCTTTCTTGCATCAAACTAAGATAGGAGGTGGACCATGATGCTGAGAAAAGCTGTGTTTTTGATGCAAGACATATCTGTATGACTTCCTAGACACAGCTCCATGAACCTACCCTGTTAATTAATATATATAAATGCCACTCAATGGACATGAGTTTGAGCAAGCTCCGAGAGATGGTGAAGGAGAGGGAAGACTAGTGTGCTGCAGTCCATGGGGTCACAAAGAATTAGACACGACTTAGCTACTGAACAACAACAATAACAATAACAACAACAATAACAATAATGACTTAGCTACTGAACAAGAACAAGAACAACAACAATAAAAATAACAGCTAATAACAACAGCAGCTAATAACAACAACAACAAAAACAACTCCAGCTCACTTTCCCCTCTCTGATTTCAGAAATCTATTTATTTTTCCATAGCAAAGAAACAAAGTCCCAGTTCTTCTCAAGGCCTGGCCTGCTCTATGGGGGAATGGAAACAATTGCAATTGGAAAAGCAAATATTCTCCCTTATCAAAGTTTTAAAATAGAAAGCAGAGAAATAAAAACTTCATTAGTAGCCAGAACTGAGCCTTGGAGAGGCTCATTGGTTTTGAAAGCACCAAATAGGTGAAAAAATGAATGCATCAATCTTTCAGAATCAATGCATTGCACTGCAAATAGAGCTAACTTTCCGTTTCAACCCTGTTCTCCTTTCATCCACCACAGAGACACCAAAAATCAGATCCTCCCTAGGATAAACTACATTCTAGTCCCAAGCAAGGATTCTTGGTATATAGATTCTTAGCAAAATGACATCCATGCTGTGAACTTTAGAAAATGTAACATATGATCCATGGAGAAACCTACTAAATAGATGGGAAGCAAGCAGCTGTGAGCTGTCTTTTTTCAGCACCTGACCTCCGGAGGTGCTTAATAAAATAGACTACAAAGTATTACTGTCTCATCAGTGTCAAGAGGAGTGTGTGGAGAGAGAAATAAAGCTATTTTCCAAAATGGGGACTATTCTGGTATGCTGGCATTGAAATGACAGTTTCGTTATGGGATAGGAGATGGGCAGGAAAACACCAGCCAGGTAGCTGCCCCGGTGCCCACCACCACTAGACGGTGTATAATGAGATTCAAAATTAGATTGCTGAACCTCGAAGACAAAGTGCTTCACATCTGTGAGATGTTCAGCTTGACTTTATAATGAGCTCACCGAGCAGAATGAACCACACTTGAAATCAAATACTTTGCATTCAGGACGAAATAAGTGGGGATCAATCATAGTCAGGGAAGTAGCATTGCTTAGAATGTAATGATATACTGAGCTTTAAAAAAAAAAAAAAAAGGAAAACGAAAGAGCATAAAAGAGTTGGTTCATGGGTGACATGGGTGATGGCAGTGGGCAATATTTACATGGGCAAAGTTTCATGTATGAGCCTCTGCACATGGTAACTGCAGAGGGTGGAGGGGGGTGAGAAGTATGAAAAGTTCACACTATCTACCAAAAAAATCAACATGTTTCATTACCAAACACATGTATCCAAGTGCACAGTGAGCCCAAACAAACCAAAACGTTGGAGTTTGGAGCTGAGAAAGGTTTACTGCAGGGCCATGCAAGGAGACAGATAGCTTGTGCTCCCCCGAACTCTGAGCTCCCTGAAACAATTTAATAAAGCACTTTTAATGGCAAGGTGAAGGAGGAGGGTGGCTAGTTGTTGCACACTTCTTGGTGTTGGAATCCTTTGTTCTTAACAGCTGTCCATGTAGGTCACGGCCATGATCTTTCTGTAAATTTTCAACAAGAAAAATACTATTCTCTGTTCTGCAACTTTTTATCTCTATGTGACTGGACTCTTAAAAGTGAGAGCCTTGAGAAGGATCTAGCTTGTTTATTTCAGGCTACAGGCAACATTCATTTATAAAAGGCGCAGAGCCTGCATGACTAAGCACAGGCAACAGAGCACAAAGGTTAAAGCAAAAAAGAACAAATCGAAAGTGGAGTCAGATTTGTTTTTCCTAATTATACACATGCCCAGGCTGTTGTTCAGTTGCTAAGTCAGGTCTGACTCTTTTGCAACCTGCCAGGCTCCTCTGTCCATGGGATTCTCCAGGCAAGAATACCGGAGTGGGTTGCCATGCCC
>SJYV01006848.1:0-36740 GCA_006410875.1 Neotragus pygmaeus
AGGCATTTTCTGCCACCTTTTTTCTAGTTTTATTATGAAAACATAGTGCTTTTCAGGTCTACTATAGCCTTCTACTTCTCTGTATATTCGTTCTATTAATTTTTGAGAGTTTGATATTGAAGCTCCAACTAAAAATCTTCATCTACTTAAAGAAAAAACTGCAATATATGGTGGAACTATCTGTAACCTTGTCCTGTATATTGCAAGACTCCCGTTAATGAGTTATCATACTTCATAATTTAAAAAATTAAGATTAAAAAAGAGCAAAAATGGCTACATTTTTCCATTTTCTAACTGCAAGTCTTATTGTATAATTTAGTGTCTAATTCAGATATCTCCCTCTCACCAACCAGACTCCACTACTGAGATTCTGAAATGCCTCTGGAGACAAATGCATCCACACACATGCACACAAACACACGTGCACAGACAGCCACACCAAACAGAACAATCGTCCTGCCCTGCACGCCCAGGTGCTCTGCCTTTGAGCTATGGGTCTGAATGACTCCGATCACCTCCAGATAAGAATGAAAGGGTCACATTCATTCCAGAGGGGTCAGCACTGCTGGATTGCTCAGGAACACTGAAACATCTGCGTTGGGCCCTGGAGCGGCCTGTCAAAGAGGTGTGGACAGCCCTGCCCATCTTTCCTGCCTGGATCCAGGTGCTTGGCCGTGTTCTGTCTCTGACGCAATGGAGTCTGTCCTGCTCTGACCACCCCCTCACCGGGAGCCCCGCCGGCACCTTCCTGGCCCTGACCTTGTCTGTGCCCGAGTCCCGCCTTTCTGTCTGTTCCAGCTGGTCTCACCCGGCCCTGATCTGCTTGGCCCCGCCCCTGACCTGCCTGGCCCCGCCTCTGGCATACCTGGCCCCGCCTTTGACCTGTCCGGCCACGCCCCCTACCTCCTCCCTGTCTGCACAGACTCAGGAAGCCACTGCTGGTCCTGTTCTGATGCTCACTCAGCTGGCCTTCCCTGACCCTCTCACCCTCCTGTTCGCTCTCCTTGTGCTCAACACTGCTCATGCTGCCTCCCCTAAGACCCAGCCCACTTCTGGTCAGTTTGGGATGAGATTTTTGAGACCGTCTGAATGTAGTCTGAGGCTGATTTACAGGACATGTGTTCAGGTGACACGCGGGTGTGAACAGGTCAGCCGCGCTTGTTCTTCTGTCCTAGGTGCCGAGTGATTCTGGGTCTTTCTGTCTTCTCTGCAGTGAGTTATGGAGCCCCTGCGTGTGCCCGCACTTATGTGAGGGTGTGGCCCAGCGGCCAAGGAAGCTAAGCAGCAGAGAAAGGCGGGCTTCCGGAAGTGCCTTGGGAAAGGTTTGCTATTAATAAATAAAGCCATGCTTGAGGGGAAAGCTGAAGCACAGGAGGACAAGTTCAGAAAACACTGAACTCCTGTTCCTGAGTCTGTGAGAGCTTCCTACATAATACGTAAGTATCATTTCTCTTCCTAAATGTTCATGACACAAAGAAAGAGGACTTCGATTAAGCCTTGGTGAAAAATTGTAGGTAAATTACACTATGCATCCTGTGTCTTCTGACGTGATGAGTGAAGTATATAAACCTGCCTAGGGATAAATCACCTCAGTGGGAAAAGAATGCCAGCTTTAACAAATCTAGACCTCAAAAACATAGTTACTGGGTAGAGACACCAGGATTTCTTTGAAGATGTCTGGTAGAGGAGTCTACATTTCTGTGAATCATGTCATTTAGTCTGCCCAGGGAACAACTCTTAAAATTAAAAAAAAAAAAACAACCTTTATCCATATGCCATGGAAAGATGTTTTATCCTGAACATCCAGATGATGAGTTCTCTTTGGAATCATCACTTAGGATTAGCAAAGGTGGTCAGTAAATTTCACCTCGAGGGAAGACTACTTTGAAGAAAATTAAAAATACTCCAGTGTCTTACTTAACATCCTAATCATTAAATTACAAAAAGAATCATCCTTACATACATTTCTTGCGTCTTCCACAGAAATGCTGCTTCTGTGGGTGCCTGAAGCTGAAGCCGTGTGGGGACTGATCTTCGTGGTGGAAGAGATGGTGGTTTTCCAGGCCCCACTTTTTCTCCATCATCGCGACCCGGTGGGGCCCCATGGCCGGTGGCTCGGTGGATCTCTTGTACAGGATGTGGGAGGGAGGCCTGCCCCCCGTGGAGTCATTGGGGCTCCCTGCCAGGTGTGAAGGGAGGGGCTTCAGGAAGTAGTCCGCTTCCTGGGTTCTTATCATGCCTGACTGCAGAAGAGAGAGGGAGAAAGAAAGGTGCATCACTGCTTTATCATCTGCTCACAAACACGCTGTTCCCTCCAGGGAGAAACTTGGAATGGGAAATGACAACCCAGTCCAGTATTCTTGACTGGAGAATTCCATGGACAGAGGAGCCTGGAGGGCTGAAATTCATGGGGTCACAAAGAGTCAGAGAAACACACACACACACAAGGTTCCTCCAGGGAGAACCCACGTGGAAAAGGGTCACGTGGGGGCTGAGGATTAGGGGAGGAGGGGTCCACTCCTAAGCCCTTTCCAGCCATCTTTTCGGAAACAGTGGTGTGGAGGTCAAAGGACTTGACTCTTGGAGCAGAGAGAGATCTCACAGCACACCAAGGTCAGGTCCTTTACTGGAAAAAATGGAGAAGAAAGCACACACCCAGCTCTAGATAGTGATATGGGTTGGGGTGGGTGGGGGAGCTCCCGAATAAAGACATAAATTTATAAACCCAATATAGTCGGCTGGTTTCTTCTAGTTTTATGCACTATTCATTGAAGAAGGCCTGCTCGTCTCTCCTTGCTATTCTTTGGAACTCTTCATTTACTTGAATGAAAATTTCCCTGTCTCCCTTGCTTTTTGCATCTCTTCTCTAGAAGAAAACAACAGAAGAGGAAAGACTAGAGATCTCTTCAGGAAAGCTGGAAATATGAAGGGACCGTTTCACCCAAAGATGGTGACAATAAAGGACGGAAACAATAGAGCCCTAGGAGATGCTGAAGAGATCAAGAAGAGACGGAAAGAACACACAGAAGAGCTGTGCAGAAAAGATCTCAATGAACCAGACTATTATGATGGTGTGGTCAGTCACCCAGAGCCAGACATTCTGGAGTGGGAAGTCAAGTGGCCCTTAGGAAAAACTGCTGCTAATAAAGCTAGTGGATGTGATGGAATTCCAGTAGAATTATTCAAAACCCTAAAGGATGGTGCCATCAAGGTGTTGTGTTCAATATGTCAGCAAATCTGGAAAGCACAACAGCGGCCATAGGACTGGAAAAGGTCAATCCTCATCACAATTCCCAGGAAGGGTAGTACTAAAGGATGTTCTAACCATCGGACAATTGCACAAATCTCCCTTGCTAGTAAGATCGTGCTTAAAATCTTGCATGCTAGGCTTCAGCATTATGCAAACCAAGAACTTCCAGATGTCCAAGCTGGGTTTAGAAAAGGCAGAGGAACCAGAGACCAAATTGCCAGTATTCACTGAATCATAAAGAAAGCAAGGGAATTCCAGAAAAATATCTATCTCTGTTTCATTGACTACACTAAAGCCTTTGATTGCATGGATCATAATAAACTGTGGAAAGCTCTTAAAGAGTTGGGAGTACCAGACCATCTTACCTGTCTCTTGAGAAACCTGTATGCAGGTCAAGAAGCAACAGTTAGAACCATGTATGGAACAACTGATTGATTCAGGGTTGAGAAAGGAGTATGACAGGGCTGTCCGTGGTCACCCTGTTTGTTTAACCTATACGCTGAGCACATAATGAGAAATGCCGGGCTGGATGAGTTACAAGCTGGAATCAAGATAGGTGGGAGAAACATCAACAACCTCAGATACACGGATGATTTCACGCTAAAGGTAGAAAGTGAAGAGGAACTAAAGAACCTCCATATGAGAGAGGAGAGAGTCGGCTTAAAACTAAATATTAAAAAACTAAGATCATGCCACCCGGCTCCATTACTGGATGGCACATAGAAGGGGAAAATGTGGAAGTAGTGACAGATTTCCTCTTCTTGGGCTCCACAATCACTGTGGATGGTGACTGGAGCCGTGAAATCAGAAGACAACTGTTTCTGGGCAGGAAAGCAATGACAAACCTAGACAGTGTGTTGAAAAGCAGAGAAAGGTCTGCAGACAATGTTCTGTAGAGTCAAGGCTATGGTCTGCCCGTCTGCCCGGTGGTCATGTACAGTTGGGAGAGCTGGACCATAAAGAAGGCTGAGTGCCAAAGAATTGATGCCTTTGAACTGTGGTGCTGGAGTAGACTCCTGAGAGTCCCTTGGACAGCAAGGAGATCAAACCAGTCAATCCTAAAGGAAATCAGTCCTGAACATTCATTGGAAGGACTGATGCTGAAGCTGAAGCTCCGGTATTCTGGTCATTTGATGAGAACAGGTGACTCACTGGAAAAGTTCCTGATGCTGGGAAAGATTGAGGGCAGAAGGAGAAGAGGCTAACAGAGGGTGAGATGGCTGGATGGCATCACTAATGCAATGGACATGAACTTGGGCAAACTCTGGGAGATGGTGAGGGACAGGGAGGCC
The DNA here is from genome assembly GCA_006410875.1 of Neotragus pygmaeus. NCBI lineage: Eukaryota > Metazoa > Chordata > Mammalia > Artiodactyla > Bovidae > Neotragus > Neotragus pygmaeus. Next base: position 4,543 of record SJYV01006848.1, read on the forward strand.
TGGGATGCTGCAGTCAGTCCAGGGGGTTGCAAAGAGTCAGATGTAACTGGGCAACTGAAGGAACGAACAGATATAGTCAGTTCAAACCTGAATATGATGTGACACTTTCTATAAAAGCATAACAATAAAATCAATCCATTAGGAAGCAAAAAGGAATAGTTTAGGGAATCAGGGAGATCTTTCTAAACAAGGTATTTGGGAAATAGAAAAGAATTGATTATAAAAGTAAAAAAAATGTACAGTATAACAGACAATGAAGCACAATGGCAAAAATAGCTTAAGTGAGAGAAACAGAGACCACCTTTTACGTTTAGAGCAACAAAGATTTTCCGAGTTGATAACTGTTGGGAGAAATGAGAACAGACTGTCAGTGTGACCCTGGGAAAGGGTGAACTGGGAGCCCGCTTGACTCATCTGTCAACACTGAAAATATATCATTTGATTCCAGGATTTTAATCCTTTGGAATTCTTGCTTAATTTATTTTTAGTTGAAGGAGAATTATTTACAATATTTCAGTAGTTTCTGCCATGCATCACCATGAATCAGCCTCAGGCATACACATGGCCCTTCCCTGTAGAACCTCCCTCCCACCTCCCACTCCCTCCTACCCCTCTTAGGTTATCGCAGAGCATGGGGTTTGAGCTTGTGTGATATAGCTAATTCCCACCAGCTATCTGTTTTACACATGGTATTGTATATACAGAGTGAGGTAAGTCAGAAAAAGAAAAACAGCTATACTATATTGCCAAATGCTTCTAGCAGGCACTTCCCCAGTATTGATACATATTTGTGAATGTATAATATAATCACTGGTTTATAATCATTTAAAAGTACAGACAAAACAAATTAATAACAAAAATAAATAATGTTTATCAATTAGTCCAGAGTGATTTTTAAGGTACATTTTTTTTTGTATTTGGAGAGTATATAACCACTTTAAAAGGCCAGTTAATTATGTCCTGATGATAATCTTAAGTAAACAGTTTTGTGTGAGTACCTAAGACTATGGCCAATATTTCCTATATTACACCTTATTTATCACAGACATCCTGGAAAGTTGGTATCACTCTACTCTTCTTCCTATGGACAAAGAAATACAGAGTCTGGCTGATTAAATAACATATTCAAGGTAACCTGGGAAAGTATAAGAATTTGAACAAAATCAGAGTAAGTTCAAAACCTGTAAGTTTTAGGCTTATAATGTACGGTTCCCAGAAGTTGTTAATTTTTTTTAAGTGTATGCTGCTACTGCTGCTGCTGCTAAGTTGCATCAGTCGTGTCTGACTCTGTGCAACCACATAGACGGTAGCCCACCAGGCTCCTCCATCCTTGGGATCCTGCAGGCAAGAACACTGGAGTGGGTTGCCATTTCTTTCTCCAATGCATGAAAGTGAAAAGTGAAAGTGAAGTCACTCAGTCGTGTCCGACTCGCCAAGACCTCATGGACTGTAGCCCACCAGGCTCCTCCATCCATGGGATGCGCCAAGCAAAAGTACTGGAGTGGGGTGCCACTGCCTTCTCCTCTAAAGGGTATAATAAAGTATACAGTGTGATTCCAAATGTGTTCATTTTTTTAAGTGTGCATCTCCACTTAAAGTATTTTCCTAGAAGGGCTAATGAAAAATTGCCGAAGTTGGTTATGTTCAGGGAGAGGAAATCAAGGAGGAGGGATGTAAGAAGAGAATCCCATGTCCATTTTTACATTTTTAGGCATTACTCAAGTTTGTAAAATCTGTGTGCATCCTTACCTTAAATTTTTAAGGTTGTGGGTTGACAGATGAGCTTTTAAAATCTTGTGAGTGTTTTAAAGTACCTTTATAATTTTAGAATACAGTTAACTATTCCTACAGAACTATTAAGGTATTGCTTAGCATTCTCCAATGTAATATTATAAGAGTGCTGATATTTTCCTAATTATTTCTTAATTCAGCACGTGATTAGCACTTTCTAGGTACTCAAAGACACAGGTGCTCGGGTGCCTGTTCTCAGCGAACCTCTGATTTAGGACCTGAGGCTGACCCTCATCTGGGGGGACCCAGTGTCCATCACTGCCCACCAAACTCAGTTCTGTGGGTGCTGAGCTGTCTTGCACGGGTCTGAGTGTTTGCACAGGGTGGGCTGACAGGCACGGAGAAGCCCTTCACGGATCGCGGGAAAGTATCAAATGCAGCTCTCAGGGACAAGAGGGTGGGGTGGACACAAAAGAGGGGGGAGACCAGGCTCATCGTGCATTCAGAGGCAAAGCCCTGGCCACAGTGCTCCTGCAGGTGGGGACGGGGGAGACCAGATCGTGCGCGTGTGCTTAGTCGCTCGGTCGTGTCCGACTTTGCAACCCCATGGACTGTAGCCTGCCAGGCTCCTCTGTCCATGGAATTCTCCAGGCAAGAGTACCGGAGTGGGCTGCCATTTCCTCCCGAGGGGAAGAGAAGGTTAACAGCAGTAACTGATCAGTGAAGCCATCAGCACCTTGGGGGGTAGACCTCCAGGGCAGAAATGCCAGCCTGCAAGGAAAGGTGAAATCCTTGGAATGTATGCTGCGGATCCAGGTGGTGGGGGACGAGGGCTGGGGAGGCTGTCACTGGTGCTCTCCGTGGATGCCTGGGAAACGTTTTTGGCTAAGCACTCTACCAACTGAACTAGAACAGACAATACTTCAACATCTGCAGTGCTATCAAGGAAAAGTCAAGGGTGGGATTAAATCAAAGCTGGATCCAGGTGGGTTTCATCCTGTTGGCAATTAAACTAACTCAGGAGTGGCAGGAGCAGTCATGGGTGTGTTCAGCCTTGTGTGATGACATACCCAGCAGTTTCCACATTTGCAACTAGTCGAAGTGTTACATTAAAAAACAGTATTTTTTTTTCCTTAAAAAACCCTTTTCCAATATGCAAATAATGTCTTACTCTTCAAATCACCCAGAAAATATGAACGGCTCCTGTGGGTTCTCTAGAGTCAACGATGTCCAGCATCTCTGATTCGAGCCCGGATGGACTTACAGAGAACAGAGAGATGAGTCTGATGCCCATTATTCAATTCTAACATTATGATCTTTGTGCCTTTGGATGAGTTACCCATTCCCTCTGTGCTGTTTTGTCCTCTAGGGAGTGGATACAAAGACAGCCATTTGCCATGAGTTTGTAAGACTTAACACTATCATGTACTTAAATACATAACCGAATGCTCAGTTGTGTCCGACTCTCTGTGACCCCATGGACTATACAGACATGAAATTCTCCAGACCAGAATACTGGAGTGGACAGCCTTTCCCTTCTCAAGGGGATCTTCCCAACTCGGGGATCGAACCCATGTCTCCCACATTGCAGGTGGATTCTTTACCAGCTGAGCCACAAGAGAAACCAATTTAAAATACATGACCTCCAGTAAATAAGCAAAAAAAAAAAAAAAAAAAAAAAAAAATTGCCCTACTTTTGCATGTTAACATGCAAAAGTAGGGAAACTGAATTTTAACTGTGTTTCCATTATGCTACCTCAATCACTGGAGTGCATAAAAACTACGTGTGAGAATTGTTTAAAAACTCACTTGTCTTATCCCCTGGGTCACTGCTATTAGAGATGTGAGTGGACCCAGGATTCTGCTTCCCAGGTGATTCTGATGCTGGTGGTCTAGCCATCACGCTGTAAGAAACACTANGATTTGCTGCATAAATGAAACAAAGAATGCAGATACCATGCTTCAGCCTGAAGATCTATGATTCCCTTTGGATATCGCAGGGGGTTTCTGGCGGATGGTTCACTCTACAGTACAAGATCCCTCTGAAGCCTGTGTGTGGGTGTGCCCCAACGATATCCCCACCCCAAACACACCTGGGCTCCTGACTTGCTGCATCGGCCTTTCTGGCTTACTCCCCTAAAACACTTGGGTTCTGTGACCGCTGTGCCAGATTCAAACCCACTTCTTTTTTCCCCTGGGTTCATTCTGGGTGGCCCAGAGGACCAGACTGTCAGGCAAGAGTGACCTCCATGCGTGCACCCAAAGGACTTCTGAATGTTCACTAACCAAGCAGTCAAGTGTTTATGCTTGGTTCATTTATAATTCAGTCTGAGACACAGTATTCTGTGTTTAATCCCCACGTTCATTAAATATGTAGAATAAAACAACTGATAACACTGATATTTTGATATTCCTCGATAATCAATACACAACGAAAAATACAAGAGGAAAAGGGACCCCACTGTTTTGCTGCATTATTAGTTTGCAAGCTTATTTAAATGATTACATAAATTGTGGAAGATTAATGTTTTCTTCTTTTCAAAGCTTTTCTTCACTGAATCAAGAATATTTACTTGGAGGCTCATAAAATGTCTGGTGTACACCTGCCCACAGTCAGCACTGGGAGGTCAGCTGGGTGGATTATTAACCGGGCTTCAGAAGAGGCCAGCATCCCCCAGACATCACAGGGGAGCTCTCCAGATGCCTGCATCTCTCATCGCCAGCTCTGTAAATCATTTGACGCTGGGAAACTCAACACTAGCATTGCATTTATAAGAAGAGGAAGAGGAAGTGCCTTGTCAGTGGTGAGAACGGGCAGCTCCTCAGACTCACAGACACAAACAAGAAAGTCGTGGTTTATCTACAACAAAGTAGACAACCAGTGACTGGGAGGGGCGATATAAGGGTAGAGGGTTAAGAAGCACAAGTATTATAAAACAAGCTACGAGGATATATTGTACAACATGGGGAATACATCCAATAATCTATAGTAACTATAAACAGAGTATAGCCTTTAAAAATTGTGAATCACTATACTGAACACTTATATTGCATAGAATAAATTATATTGAATAACTGGTATTGAATAAACTATATTCAATGACAAGAAAATTAAAAAAAAAGAAAAATGCTGCTTCTGAGCAATGTGAGTAAGGAAAAAAACTACAGAAGCTTGAAAGCAGGACGTTCACTGTGTTGTATTGGTTGCTATTCGCCCTTAAAGGTTGCGAGACCTTTATCTAAATGTGCTTCCAGGTAGCTCAAATGGTAAAGAATCTGCCTGCAATGCAGAGACCTGGGTTCGATCCCTGGGTTGGGCAAATCCCCTGGAGGAGGGAATGACAACCCACTCCGGTATTCCTGCCTGTGGAATTCCATGGACAGAGGAGCCTGGCGGGCTACAGTCCATGGGTCACAGAGAGTCAGACATGATTGAGTGACTAACACACACACACACATACACAGACTTTTATTAGTGTATATCTATTTAGAAAAGTTCTCTGTAAAAGTTGTGTGAGTCAAAAAACAAAGTGTAAATTAGGAAGTGATGAGCCTGGTGGGGCATGCACAGGGTGTAAGGGAATCCCCACTGAAGTGGGGCCAGGCTTGTCTCGGGCGACACCACGCGCCCTTTGTTCGAGAGCTAGCTATCAGTCAACACAGGGGAAAAGTGATCTAGCTCATTAGAAGAAACACACATTTCAGTTCCAAGTCATTTCACTTTTTACTCAACTTCTTTGTCATTTCTCCAAAAATGTGGTTTGTCTGGGGACTATTCTACTCATTCTAGTCTTCTTGGTGACGTTTCTAAAGCACAAGACAGATGCAGCTTTTACAGATCTTTCACACTTTGTCCTGGGCACCATCTATGTGGCTGCTACTGCCCTAGCTGTTTTGCTTTATTTATTATCTTATCCTAACAACAAACATACAAAGTGAGAGTTACAATTCCCATGTAAAGGAATGGGACACTAAATGCAGACATTGGCCCAAGCCTGAAAAGCTAGGAAGTGGGGTAGCTAAGGGTAAAATTAAGTCTGAATAACTCAGAGTTATTATTACCCCACTCCAGTACTCTTGCCTGGAAAACCCCCTGGGTGGAGAAGCCTGGTGGGCTGCAGTCCATGGGGTCACTAAGAGTTGGACACGACTGAGCAACTTCACTTTCACTTTTCACTTTCATGCATTGGAGGAGGAAATGGCAACCCACTCCAGTGTTCTTGCCTGGAGAATCCCAGGGATGGGGGAGCCTGGTGGGCTGCTGTCTATGGGGTCGCACAGAGTCAGACACGACTGAAGTGACTTAGCAGCAGCAGCAACTCAGATTTACATGCCACTGTTAGCATACCATGTTACTTCTCTACCACGATGTACCCTGGAGAGTAATACCAATGGTTGTGGTCACTGAGAGTGAATTTGACTTAGTTGTAAATGTATATTGCAAACACTAGAGTTAAAAAAATTTTTTTAAGTATAACTGATATGCTAAAGGACATAAAATATGATTATAAAAATGCTAAATTAAAATCACAAATAATAGAAAAACAGCTGAAGGCAAAATATGAATAATGAACAAAGGCAACGGTAGAAAACTGTAACATATATCAGTTCAGTTCAGTTCAATTCAGTTGCTCAGTCGTGTCTGACTCTTTGCGACCCCATGAATCGCAGCCCGCCAGGCCTCCCTGTCCATCACCATCNTGAAAGTGAAGTTGCTCAGTCGTGTCCAACCCTCAGCGACCCCATGGACTGCAGCCTTCCAGACTCCTCCGCCCATGAGATTTTCCAGGCAAGAGTACTGAAGTTGGGTGCCATTGCCTTCTCCTGTTGTAAGCTAAGTGTCCCCAAATAGTGCTAGTGGTAAAGAGTCCTCCTGGCAATGCAGGTTAGACATAAGAGATGTGTGTTCTGAGTTAGGAATATCCCCTGGAGGAGGACCTAGGGAACCCACTCCAGTATTCTTGGGTGGAAAATCCCTTGGACAGAGGAACGTGGCAGACTGCAGTTCATAGGTTCACACAGATTCAGACACGTCTGAAGCGATTTAGCAAGCAAGCATAAACTAGCTTTCTAATTTTCCTAAACACTGTTCAGGAGGCAATTTATTTAGATTACAAAAGAAATTTGAATCAGATAGAAGAGCGAGAACAATTTGGTACTTGGTACAGTGTAGGTGACTTTTTCACTATAGCGTCTGAAGTGTTTTCATACAGATTTCTTCATGCATCTGTTCCTCATTCTAGTGAAGAAGATGAATTGTCCTTGTTTTACAGATGCAGAAACCAAAGCACACAGAAATGTTCTGACTTCCCTCGTCTCAAAAGTTCTTTTACAGAGTCTCAGAGCTAAAATCCAAGTATCTTAAGTTTCTAGTTTAATATTTTCAGTCGTTAGATTTCACTGTTTCCTGACCTTGGGCCTCACTCAATACCTGAATGTATTATTAGCGTTCTGTGAAGTCTTCCCTGAAGATCTCTGAGAACAGCCCACACTGTTATTTTGCTTTGGGTACAATCCTACTTAGAAGGTGAAGGAATAGTATTTTTCTGCTTTTTAAGAGCTGAATCTTTCTATCTCAAAGTAGGTCAACAAAGAGTGTGTAATTTGCCAATATGGGGAAGCAGTTCAAATCACCCACAATGGACTTGAACTTTGAGTTCTGGAATAACTGTTTCACATTGGCCTAGTTCAATTTTATTTTCTCAAATGGCCACAAGCCCCATTGTATAAAATTGGGTTGATATGGTACCAGGATAATGTCTATAGCAAACATAAAGCAAACTATCTTTAACCTGACTGCTCAAGCACCAAATAACTTTTAAAGCTGCTGCTATTTTGCATGTATTACATTGTACAGGGAATGAAACATCAACTGATCCAGACAATCATATTATTGAAAATAATAGATTTGCAGCATCTCAGGTTCAAAGGATCTTAGAAGTCATCTATATCAATGCTACTGCCATTACTGGCCCTATAATATAATCATCTGGGAGATTTAAAAATAAACATTTCCACAGCCTTATTCCAGTCAAACTGAATTTAGTCTAGAGTAGAGAGATCATATTAATACTTTTGGTTAAAGCTCTCAGGTGATTTAATATTTAGGCATTTTGAAAGACACATATTTATAGGAACTCTGCCAAATTGAGAGGGAAAACATAAACAATCATTTTCTAGGGGAAAACTCAGTATTCTTTGGGCTGGAAAAGTATAAATTAGTTCTCTAACAATCTTTTATTCCTGAAAGAAGAGACCTCAGAAATCTCAGACCATCAGAGTTTGGAGATTATATCCTCAAACCCAGAATTCTAGCAAATAAAAACAGAAAATTTGTGTGGTTACAGTTCAGTGAGAAGATAGTTTTATTTTTAACAAAACTACAGACCAATGCAAGATTATGTAAAACAAATTGCAATGGAAGTAGGACCCACTGTTCTGAGGGAACTCTGGCCATTATATCTGTTTGGTCCTTACACAATTTAAACTTGGACAAATTTATTCTAGTTAAGCCATAAGTGTCAACATGTAAACTTGTTTTGATTAAAGAATTTTTCTATCAAAATAAATAAATAAAGTGTCAAAAAAAGACATGCAGTTTTAAACATCATCATACAATCCTAGATGCTAAACAAAAAAAGTCCTATTTCAATAGGAATTAGTATTTAAATAGATACATATGGTTACATAAAGAAATATTTGTAGGTAAGTGAATGTACATATACATGATATATATTTCCCTCTGTCATCTGCGAGGTCATGGACACAGTGATACCCCAGTTTCAAAGAGCTCAACTAATATCAAAATTTTGTAGTGCCAGAAAGTAAGTACTAAAAGCAAACAAACAAATTCAAAATAAAACAAAGGTGGAAATATGTCAAAGGAATACAAAAGCCATCTGAAACAGCTCTCTATGGCCAAAGCTGGAATGATTTCAGCAACAAAATAAGTAAAATCACGTTGAATTATAACCCAAATACAGCATAGATATTCATGAATCCATTAGTTATAAATAAATGATAGATCAAGTAAATTAAAAGGAGAGAAAAAGACAAATCTCCAATGCAAAGGAATTCCAAATAATTGAGGTAAGTGCTCTGATTTTAAGGAAATAGGGCATAACCGCACTGCTTAAGTGTAAGCTATTAACAATGATTTTCTTCGGAGAATACAAAACAAATTTGTTGTTGTTTAGTCGCTAAGTCATGTCCTACTCTGTGACTCCATGGACGGTAGCCCGCCAACCTCCTCCGTTCATGGGATTCCCAGGCAAGAATACTGGAGTGGGTTGCAATTTCCTTCTCCAGGGATCTTCCCAATCCAGGGGTCAAACCCACATCAGATAGGGAGAAAAAAGTTAAGTTTATAGCGGGTAAAACTGGCAACACTACCTAAAGTTGGGTGATGTTTAAGATTAGCAATAAGTTATATCAATAGTATGTACCCTTGATAGGATGTAAGGAAAATGCCTTTGCCTCTATGGTTTTCCTCCTTAAAATATATCACACCAGTCTAACCATGAAAAAATACCAGACAAATCTCAGTTGAAAGATATTTTACAAAATATCTGACCAGCACTCTGCAAAATTCTCAAGGTCACCAAAAACAAGAAAAGTGTGAGAAACTGTTACAATCAAGAGGGACATGACAAATTGATATAATTAGATATCTTGAATAGGATCCTAGAAGTGAAAAAGGTCTTTAGGTAATAACTAAAGAAATCTGAATAAAGTACAAATGTTAACTAATAATAATGCAATAATTCATTGTTCATTAATGGTGACAAATGTATCAAAAATGGAGTATGTTCATAATAAGAGAAACTGAGAGTGCAGGTCAAGTGGGAATTCTTTCACAGTTTTCACAATAATTCTGCAAATTTAATACTGTTCTAAGATTAATTGCATATTAAAAAAATTCCTCTTCCCTTAGGAAAGGATGGATTACCAACCTGTTTTTTGTTCTTGCACATAGCTATACATGATTCCTGTTTATCAGAAAAAGTAAAGTTGCCTAGATATTATCAATAATTCCAAAGACAATCAAGAAGTTTTTCTATGTTAAATCTAGAGCCAGTTATTACAAATATTATCTATGCTATAATAGTTTCACATTACTGGGGACTAGTTTCATATTCATGAAGAATAGTTCAAGTTTCCAAGATAGAAAATCTCCACAAATTATTCTCCCCCNATAATTCCAAAGACAATCAAGAAGTTTTTCTATGTTAAATCTAGAGCCAGTTATTACAAATATTATCTATGCTATAATAGTTTCACATTACTGGGGACTAGTTTCATATTCATGAAGAATAGTTCAAGTTTCCAAGATAGAAAATCTCCACAAATTATTCTCCCCCTAGTAATGAAGCTTATATTTTTTCATGGTCACTAGCTTTGCCAAGCTATTTTTCTCTTGGATATTCTCATGGATTTTTTTTTTCCAACAGTGGCTTCTGTTCAAACTTACATAATAGAATTGTCACACTTTATAAACTGTGTTGAATATTCTGATCCCTTTCATCTGAAGAGGTCCTCTATTTCATGCCCAACTAGCTTTGAGGTCCTTCCGAGATAATCAAGTAGTCATTGGCACCTTGCATGTAATAGCTACTGCTGCGTGAAGAGTCCATAAATTCAATTCTCTGTACAAAAGCCCATGGAAAACAGAGCCTTCCAGCTTAAATCACTGGCAAGCTACTCTATTAGATTTCTGAGGCTGACCCTGATAAACAAAATTTGGGAGGAAATTNTGTTTTTTTTTTTTTTTTTTTTAAGGAGTTTTTGTTTCTTCTTTCACAAAGATGTATCCATTCATCTTTTAATGGACATTTAGGTTGCTTCTGTGTCTTAGCAGTTGCAAATGAACAGTACTGCAATGAACACTGGCCACCAAGTTTTATTTGTGTTGTTTTAACTTTACCTCTGTTAGCTGAATGTCAATAAGAGGAACAAAAATGCTCTCTGGATAATAAATAGATACTCCTAACAATATTTTTTAATCATTTTGGGTCAGAAACTTCTAAAAACTGGCACCTCTCCCCTCCTTCCTTCCTTAAAGAAAGTTTTCTTAACAGATGAGAAATATCTTCTTTCCAGAAAAAATTATTTTCCCTATGGAAAGTAAAAAGGAGAGGAAATGCAACCTACTCCAGTATTCTTGCCTAGAAAATTCCATGGACAGAAGAGCCTGGAGGGCTACAGTCCATGGGATCCCTAAGAGTCTGACACAACAGTGATTCATACTTTCATCACTTTTTATGGGAGATTAACAACTATTTTAATTTTTTAAATTAAAATTTTAGAAACTTTTAATTTGCAAAAGCACGCTTTTCCTTTTAAATGTTTGCTTCTCCAAGGCAAAGGGAAAATATAACATTATCCTACTTGGCCTTTTACTCCTTAATAGGCCTTGTTTCCCTAAGACAAAAAGAAATACAACAAATTATCCAAATTGGCCTTTTCTAGATGCTCCCTGTGAGGCGGGGAAATAGGTCAACTCTGATGGGAAGTAATGAGCGCAGAGCTTTTGTCATGGTCTGGCTGCTGTAGCAGAAAAAGTTACACACAAAACACACATCCTCATGAAGACTGACTTAAACGTAGCTGAGAAGTCTCAAGAGCCAGATCTTGTCATTTTATTCCTCTTCTCTGGGTGTTATAAGTGAGAAAAGAGTGGAAGAATNAATTGATGCTTTTGAACTATGATGTTGGAGAAGACTCTTGAGAGTCCCTTGGACTGCAAGGAGATACAACCAGTCCATCGTAAAGGAAATCAGTCTTGACTATTCATTGGAAGGACTGAAGCTGCAATCCTTTGGCCACCTGATGTGAAGAGCCTACTCACTGGAAAAGACTCTGATGTTGGGAAAGACTGAGGGCGGGAGGAGAAGGGGACGACAGAGGATGAGATGGTTGGATGGCATCACTGACTTAATGGACATGAATTTGAGCAAACGCTGGGAGATAGTGAAGGACAGGGAAGCCTGGTATGCTGCAGTACATGGAGTCGCAGACAGTCGGGCACAACTGAGCAACTGAACAGCCGTGATGATGAATACACATCATTACATCTACCTGTGTGTGGGTGTGTGCACACTCAGTGTCTGACTCTGTGCGACCCTATGGCCTGTAGCCTGCCAGGCTCCTCTGTCCACAGAATTCTCCAGGCAAGAATACTGGAGTGGGTTGCCATTTCCTTTTCCAGGGGATCTTCCTGACCCAGGGATCAAACCTGTGTCTCCTGCACTGGCAGGTGGATTCTTTACCAGTGAGCCACCTAGNAGGCTCCTCTGTCCACAGAATTCTCCAGGCAAGAATACTGGAGTGGGTTGCCATTTCCTTTTCCAGGGGATCTTCCTGACCCAGGGATCAAACCTGTGTCTCCTGCACTGGCAGGTGGATTCTTTACCAGTGAGCCACCTAGGAAGCCCATACATGTCTTTACACATTTATCCAAATCCAGAGAACGTATATCATCAAGAGTGAACCGTAACATAAACCATGTACTTTCGTGATTATAAGATGGCAACAGATATTCATCAGTTCTGACAAATGTACCATCTGGTGAGGGATGTTGATGATGGGGGTGGGCGGTGCCTGTGTGTGGGCAGGGTGTGTATGGGAATTCTGTGGGCTCCATTTTGCTGTGTCCTGCTAAAATTGCTCTGAAAATAAACACTATTAAAACATAACTCAGAAGGAAGAACACCAGGAGTGTAGGAGAGGGGGGTTCAGTCTTAGGGTAGCCAGGAAGGCCTCATTGAGAAGGTGCATTTCAGCCAAGCCTTGATGGGCGAGGAGACGTGAGGGTTCCAGGGGGAAGGCTGCAGGCCCGGCAAGGGAGACAGCCACTCCAGTGGGCCTGTGGCTCGACGCTGCACCAGTGGATGCTATGTTCATTGCAAAACATCTACACGTGATAGACTCACCAACAAACAATGTTAACAATCATTCAGCAGGGCCTTGCTTGGATTGCACAGGCTTTTGAGGAGGCCTCTTGTGGCCCATCAGAAAGAGGGGACACATAAAGATCCTTCTGGCATGTCCACCTCCAGCTTCTCCCGTGGAGGGCTGTGCTTGCTGTCTGCCACTTCCACTCTTGCCCTCCTTCTAAACTTTCCTCTGCTCGTTTGGAGGAAAGAAGAAGCGTCAACCAGATCACTGACTACATACAACCTTGCAGGCGCATCTTCTGATTTGAGAGCACAGTCCTGGAGCCTCCCCTGCTCCAGCCTCTGTTGATTTCCTTCCAGGCAATGCTCCTGCCGCCTGCCCTGGGCTCAGGACCCTCTGCTGCGCCTGCTGTCTTGCAGTCTCAGCAGCACCTGGGCACCCTCTGGCCTAAGAATCTGGGCGCCCACTTGTCCTGCTTCCTACGTACACCTGCACAGACCTCCACCAGCCTGGCTCTTCCTCCCCTCTCAGTCTGGAGTGACAGGGGGAGGTGTGGGGCCTTGCTTGCCCTGGTGTCGCTCTTAAGGGCAGAGCAGCTGTTAAACGCAACCTCGTGATACGTGCTGCACTGATGCAACGGCCAGCGGTCACCACTGAGGTCCAAGCTCAAGTTCAAGTCCTGACTCCACCTCTCTTCCCAGGGCAAGCATGTGTATGTGCGTGTGTTTACTTGTGTGTGTCCTGAATGTCCTAGTGTGAGCTGCTCAATCGTGTCTGACTCTTTGCAACCCCATGAACTGTAGTCCAGCAGGCTCCTCAGTCCATGGAATTCTCCAGACAAGAATACTGGAGTGGGTAGCCATTCCCCTCTCTCAAGGGATCTTCCCAACCCAGGAATCGAACCGAGGCTTCCTGGCATTGGCAGGTGGATTCTTTACCAGCTGAGCCTCCTGAGACCTAGTTCCTATCTTTGCAAATACAGGGCAATATCTACAGCTATTTCCCAAGCTGACTGTGCAGATTAAATCTATACACTTCAGAGGTGGCCAGGCTTCCCTTGTGGCTCAGCTGGTAAAGAATCCAGCTGCAGGGGGCGGGGGAGACCTGGGTTTGATTCCTGGGTTGGGAAGATCCCCTGGAGAAGGAAAAGGCTACCCGCTCCAGTATTCTGGCCTGGAGAATTCCATGGGCTGTTTAGTCCATGAAGTCACAAAGAGCTGGACACGACTGAGTGACTTTCACTTCACTTCACTTCAAAGGTGGTCAAAAAACAGTACTTTAATGACGTCCATCAAGATCCCAGCAGATACCGTGGAAGAATGAGGGCAGCACCTCACTTGGAAAGCTTCAGAGAGAAGAAGCAGAGTGTGCAGGGCTGGGCAGGTTGGCAAAGAAAGACTGACAGGCCAAGGGCAGCTCAGGAGGGTCCCAGCAGAGCCGGTCAGCCATGGCCAGTCAGGGCAGAGAAGTCGCCAGAGTTGCGAGGGCAGGCACACATGTTTCTCATCAGAGGCCCCGGGGGCCCCGGGGTGTTGTCACCTGGATCCCTGAGCCATTGCTGAACTCACCCTGGTTTTTCCGCACACACTCAATCCGTCCCAGTGGATGATCTGGGCACCCCCCACCCCCCCGCACACACACACCCCAACCTCAACAGCGGCAGGCTGCNGGGAAGCCCAAGAATACTGGAGTGGGTAGCCTATCCCTTCTCCAGTGGATCTTCCCGACCCAGGAATCAGACCAGGGTCTCCTGCTTTGTAGATGAATTCTTTACCAACTGAGCTATTAGGGAATTTCTACCAAAAGAAAAGAAAGGTGGCATTTGCCTAATAGGTTCTTGATAGCAGCTTATTAAGAAGGCATTCTATTTTGTTTTTACACATCATGGTGCTGTTATTGTTTATTTCCAATCAATCATTTAGGAATATGTAGCATATTTTAGTTCTAGTGTATTATTCTTATGTGGCCACTTAGAATTTTTATTTGTGTTTAAAAGTCAAGATAGTGGAACAGAGTACAAACCTCAAGGTATAACTTGTTAGTTTGGTTAAGTGCAAATTCTATTTTATAGATGAAATACTTTTTTACAAAATTTGAATACTTAAAATTACAATGCATTCCTGTTTGTAATTGTTAACTGTTTTAAAACTAAAGAAAGAATCAGGAAATGTGTTTTTAAAAGAAGGCGTTCTAAAACAGACCGTTTCGAATATGCATTGCCACGTTGTAAAGATCATGCAATTTGAGTTAACATTCTGGAAACAGGATGGGTCTAACTTTTATAACACCCTGGGGATTCTGACATGTGTGTGAGTATGTGCAGTCATATATATAACTGAGGCTGGAATTTGTGAATGGTCAGATTTGGTATCCATAGTGACGGATGTTTAAAGAAACTGCCTGGAAGGTTACCTGTGTCACAGAAGTCATGTCAAACACACAGTTTTGGTTCAGATGACCAATCCCAGGCCCTACATTACAAAAGCCAGTATGGGGCCATATTGATTCTGACAGCAAGCCAGTCTGATGTCAGCTTGCTTGCAAACAAGGAAGCTCAGTTACAGCAGGCTTCTCACGAGCTGAACCGTGTCCTGGCAAGTCGTTCAGTAAGCAGCAGACATCTGGCAGAACTGTCTGACCCCACAGGGGTCTCACCGGTCCTGTTCCCTGCGCGCAGGGCTGGAAAGTGAAAGGTGCCCGCCCTGGCCTTGGAGACACAGAGAATGGGTGTGTCTCAGTGTCCTGTCGGTGTGTCTCACTAAACATGTCACAACCCCCACCCAGATCTGCTGATTCAGAATAGCGGGCAGGGAACGGGAGCGTGGGTTTCCACAGGCTTCTCAGAGGATGCTCATGGACAGGTTCTGGGGTCCCAACTGGATACGCAGCCTGCACAGGTGATACCCTCCCCCAGCAGTGTCCCCTCAGGGGAGGCACCTGAAGTTCCTCTGGTGTGTCTGCAGCAGGGACCCCTCAATGAAAAGCTCACGCCCCTGCCTTGTGCTTTGGCCGGTCCAGGGGCAGTGGGGAGGAGCCAGGCGAAGAACTGACCTCCAGTGTTCATCATCTTTAGTGCCAGGTTCATGGAAATGGTGAAGTGAAGTGGACAGAGGCTTCGCATTTAGCCTTGCGATGATGCCTCACGTGGATCGCAGGGAGGCCAGCTCCCGCCGGGCCTGGCTTCTGGCCCCTGGGCTTTCTGAGTCTCTCGGCTTCATCGGAGGCCTCTGCGATCACTCGTGAGGAATCTGACCTCTCGGAGGGCCATGACGTCTGCGTTGTGCTGGTGCTCAGGCGGGTTGTTGGCGAGGGTACGTCTCTGAATGACTTCAGTGTGCACCCAGGAAGGCCCACGTGTGCAAGGAAAGGCTGGTTGAGCCCGGCCATCCTGGCTGTTGCCCTCATTCAGCCCGCACTCCTGGAGCCTCAGGTTTGTTTTATTTTCTAGATGCTTTGTTGTTGTTGTTTAGTTGCTAAATTGTCCAACCTCTTTTGCGACCTCATGGACCGTAGCCCACCAGGCTTCTCTGTCCATGGGATCTCCCAGGCAAGAATGCTAGAGTGGGTTGCCAGTTTTTCCTCCAAGGAATCTTCCCTACCCAGGGCTCGAACTCATGTCTCCTACACTGGCAGGCAGATTCTTTACCACTGAACCCCCAGGGAAGCCCCTCTGAGTGCTTTACCAAGATATAATTCACTTAAGAAAACCTCACTGCTTCCAGGGAACAGCTCAGTGGGCTTTCAGTAAACAGGCAGGGTGTGCAGCCATCACTGTGATTCAGTTTTAAACCATTCACTTCACCCAGGAGAGAACCCTTGTGCCAGCAGTAACTCCCTGCTCCCATCCAGCCCGGCAACCACAGCTCTGCTTCCTGCCTCCGTGGTTTAGCCTCATCTGGGCATCTCAGAGACACGGAATCACATGACACGGTATGGCTTCCTTCACTCCGTACACTGTTGGATTCATCTGTGTTTATTCATACTGCATCCCTTTTCATTGCCCACAGTGTTCAATTGTAAGGATGCATCACATCTTGTTTATCCATTCACTGGTTGACAGGTATTTGGGTTCTGAGCATCCCTATTTCTTTGTCTGCAGAAATGTAGCTGCTGATCCCTCCCTTGCAATTCTGTTCTGAGGATTACTGATAAGAAGATGGTATCCCAGTCCCCGGGACAGAGGCAGCAGCGTGATAGGCAGAATGGCATTGATATTAAGATGATTAAGGCTTTTCAGGGAGCACTATGGGTAAAGAACCCACCTGCCAATGTAGGAGACATAAGAGACGCAGGCTCAATCCCTGGGTCAGGAAGATCCCCTGGAGGAGGGCACAGCAACCCACTCCAGCATTCTTGCCTGGAGAATCCCATGGACAGAGGAGCCTGGTGGGCTGCAGTCCACGGGGTCGTGAAGAGGAGGACACACTGGAGGGACTTAACACGCTCAGAGAAACGTGATGTCACCGTCCTGGAGCCCGGGCACTGGGTGAGANGAGGATTTTTTTTTTTTTTTTTTACATCTTTACTTTTATATATTAATTAGCCATTAATGAGTACAGCTTACGGAATCTTAGTTCCCCTGCCCAAGGATTGAACCCGGGACTCGGCAGTGAAAACCTGGACTCCTAACCACCAGGGACTCCCTTGGAGATTTCTTATAAGAGAATAGGCAGCCATTTGCCAGAGTGAATCATCTGCCTCAAGAGAGGGACCTTGGGACTTCCTTGCCGGTACAGAGGTTAAGACTCCATGCTTCAAATGCAAGGGCTGCACGTTCGATCCCTGGTCAGGGACTAAGATCCCACATGGTATGCAGTGGGGCCAAAAAAAAAAGAGAGGAACCTGGACTAGGGGTTAGTGACGTGGAACCCTTCTGTCCCGTCTCCCAAGCACCCTGCCATTCGCAGTGCGCTCCCACGCTTCTCTGTGCATCTGCAAGTGCAGTGTTAAGGAGTGGGGGCATGTGTCCCCGTCACAAGGGCCTCTGGTGGCGTTTCCTGTCCTGCTGTGGGTAAGACATTGGCAGACGACCTTTCTGAAATGCACCTGTTTTCTCACAGATCGACTACCACTACATCTCCTCCCAGGGCTTCCCGATCGAAGGGTGGGCTGTGGTGTACTACATCACTCACCTGTGAGTACTGAGAGTGCCTCAGGAAGTACCCGTCCTGTGAGGTAATGGCTGGGCAAGGCTGGGGAGCTGAGCTAGCGTGAGACCTGCCCCAGGGCGAGGGAGACGGCCCCGCCCTCCCAGGGCAGCCGTGGGGCATGTGGGTGGCTGTCAGCATGCTCCCGAAGGGGTCCCCCCAGCACAACAGTGGGCCGTGTAGCTAACTATTGCTGTGCCGGAAAAGAAACGCTGTTCACTGACGTGCGTTCCTTACATCTGGCCATCTGTCTTTTGGAGGAAGTGCGTGAAATCATAGAATGAGCTGTAGACTGTGACTCAGAATGAAAGGCTAAAGAGACTGTTGATGTCTGTTCATTCTTCCCTTTTGCAGCTTGAAGGGGGCACTGCTGTTCATCACCATCGCGCTCATCGGCACTGGCTGGGCTTTCATTAAACACATCCTTTCTGATAAAGACAAGAAGGTCTTCATGGTCGTCATCCCGCTGCAGGTAAAGGGTCTCTAACCCTGCTCGTCCTCCTCCTCTCGAGCATTTGCTGGGCCGAGCTCCAGGCCTGTCTGGGGAGAGGGAGTTGGGTCTCCTGGAAACCCCCCCTCCTCTGCCTTTGGGGCGGAAGCCTGGGCCTGTCTTTCCGGATTCTGATGGACCCAGATCTCAGGTTCTCGCACTGGGAGGTGCTCCACCATCTGCCGTCTTTAAACAGCACACGAACAGGAGCTGCTGAGAAGTTAGGGAAACGTACTGCCGCCTTTTCTGCATCTCATGGTCCTCTTAGCAGAGAAGCTCGGGTACACTATGACTTGGTTAACGAATTCTCTTTTTTCTGGCTGTGCTGCTCGGCTTGCAGATCTTAGTTCCCCAACCAGGGATTGAACCTGGACCGTGGCAGTGAAAGCACTAAGTCCAAACCACTGGACTGCCAGGAAATTCCCAACAATTATTGTAAAATGTGAATGACGCCAGTGAGTTTCCAGAAGGTAGAATATGAGACACTGGGGCAAACGTTTATTAAGAGCTTCATGTGTTTGGGGCCTTGGACTGAGGCCAACTTTAAAAAACTGTGAGCCCTTCAGGAGAGAAACTTTGTCTTATGTGTACCAGTCTTATTGGAGGTAGAACTTGGACGTAGAGGATGCATGATAAGCAGATCCTATCAGGGACACAAAACTCCTCAGCTTTGCTTGACCAGAGAGCATCTGTCTGATAAAGTCGTTCTCGTCCGTGATTGTTTGGAGCCCAGTGCAAGTGTGGCTGGTGAGGATTGGAACAGTGCCAATTCCCCAGGCACCCACGTCAGCCCGTTCACCTGGTGATTGATGGTTTGGCAATGTTTGTGGCAAAACCATCTTCACTTTCACTCATAAGAGACATACGTTCAGTTCAGTTCAGTCGCTCAGTTGTGTCCGACTCTTTGTGACCCCATGAATCGCAGCACGCCAGGTTTCCCTGTCCATCACCATCTCCCAGAGTTCACTCAGACTCATGTCCATCGAGTTGGTGATGCCGTCCAGCCATCTCATCCTCTGTCGTCCCCTTCTCCTCCTGCCACCAATCCCTCCCAGCATAAGGGTCTTTTCCAATGAGTCAACTCTTCGCATGAGGTGGCCAAAGTCCTGGAGTTTCAGCTTTAGCATCATTCCTTCCAAAGAAATCCCGGGGTTGATCTCCTTCAGAATGGACTGGTTGGATCTCCTTGCAGTCCAAGGGACTCTCTAGAGTCTTCTCCAACACCACCAAAAGCATCAATTCTTTGGCGCTCGGCTTTCTTCACAGTCTGCCTCTCACATGCATACATGACCACAGGAAAAACCATATGTTAGTGCCACGTAAATGCTACAGACTGGTTGCTGTAGGTTTCCAGTGAGGGAGTATTCACTTCAGTTTGGATGATCTGGAAGAGCTGTCTGCTGGAGATGGGCCTGGCCTGTATTTTAAGGAAGGACGCGTGGCAGAGGGAAACGTGGCGTTGCCGTCGGGCGAGCAGGAGGGGCTGAGGCGTGGACGGGCCTTGGCTGCTGAGCCACCGGGGCTGCTTCTCTCCCGGGTAGTGTTCTCCAGCCTGCCGAGGCCTCGGGAGCTGGGAGGCGGCGGCCGGGGACCTCCTGCCCATGCCCCTGGATCTCCGCCCTCTCGGAGCGGCTGCCCTCCTCCTCAGCCCCACTCTTCACGCAGCCCGGAGTGACCTGATGGGGGCTCTTCCCAGCTTTCCCTCTTCTGTTCCCCAGAAGGAACACACACACAAGGCTGCAAGGCAGGCTGCTCTGAGGAAGCAAGGCCATTCAGACAATCGAATGTGAGGAAGTTACGAGGATTTAAATGCAAGGGCTCGTCAGGAAGTCCTTGAACATCAGCCTTGACAAGTCGGAGCTGTTTCCCTCCGGTCACGGGAGCCACTGTGCGCTCCTGAGCAGGGCGTGGGCAAAACAGACACGGCATTTCGGCAGCACCGTCGGCGCCTGGTCCCGCCCAGCGCCTCGAGTGGCACAGCGTGCCCTGTGTCCAGAGTGTGGACTGAGGGCAGAGTGGAATTGAGCTGTTTATTTCCCGGTTTGTCTTCTTAGAGCCACAGATGCAGACCTGTACAATGGACGAGGCTGTTGGAGGAGCCCAGAGGCTGGGTGTCGGTGGGAGACTGAAATTTCAGGCTAATTTTTGCATTTGTATGAAGTGTGGCTTCAGTGGTGATTTAACTGATATGTCCTAGACGGAAAGAGAAATTACCCTTCCTAAGTCATAGCACGACTGGTTTCCCGTTTCTGTGGAAATATGGAGAATTCCCCGTAGAGCAGTGAAGCAGAGTGTTTGGGACCACGGACTTTGCATGGAGTAGAGGTGGAACTCCTCTGCTTTCTTACCTAGTGATGATCTTCAAAAGAAAGAATAGTTCATCAACCGTGTGTCCCTTGTGCTCAGAGGTGTCACAGGTCTTAAACTGTTGCCTTCTGTCTGACCAGCTGAGGGACTTTCCATAACATGCTAATTGCTAATGACAGGATGGAGCACACACAGCCCCGCCTGTAGGCCCGGGNTAGTTCATCAACCGTGTGCCCCTTGTGCTCAGAGGTGTCACAGGTCTTAAACTGTTGCCTTCTGTCTGACCAGCTGAGGGACTTTCCATAACATGCTAATTGCTAATGACAGGATGGAGCACACACAGCCCCGCCTGTAGGCCCGGGTGTCCACCGACCCGGGGCTCTGTCACACAGATGTGTCCTGCTCCTTGTGTCCCGCAGGTCCTGGCCAACGTGGCCTACATCATCATAGAGTCCACCGAGGAGGGGACGACAGAGTACGGCCTGTGGAAGGACTCCCTGTTTCTGGTTGACCTGCTGTGCTGCGGGGCCATCCTCTTCCCGGTGGTGTGGTGAGTGCCCCTAGGGGGGAGGCCAGGCCTGCGCCACAGGCATGTCCATCCAGCCTGGCAGCTGGACCCGCCGAACCCGAACTGGTCAGGGTCACCCGGGGCACACTCCGGCTTCCAGGCCCCAGGCTGACCTGAGTTATTCCCCAGGCTGGACTGGGTCAGAGTCACCCAGGACACATGCTGGCTTCCGGGCCCCAGGCTGGCCTGAGTCCCCAGGCTGGACCGGGGAGTTGTGTGTCTGTCAGGTCCCCAGGGGACTGCAGTAGTGCTCACCTGGCGCCGACTTCAGCACTTCAGATGCTGGAGAAGGGTTTGGAGACAAGAACTCAGTAGCAACATAAAGCAGCCGTGTGAATTTGAAGGAAAGGGAGTTGAAGAAAGCCTACAGATGGCCTCTTCTTGCCAAGTTAGATAGAAAATGAGGAAGTACACCAACATAAAACCAGTGGTAGGTCTCATGAATGTAGATATCCTCAGACGGCTTCACTTCATCCCTGGAATTGGCAGACTTCAGATACATATACTGTGCTCTGACTATGTGTAAAGACGTGTTAGTTAGTGCCAAGTCAGCGATTGAAGAGGAAGAATATCCTCCTTAGAGCACATCCAAGTGAAGGAAATTCTTGCTTCCATAGGAAGAAAGAATGTAGCGAAAAAAAGGCTCACAGAAATCGGACACTCACCCTCATTATGATCTAGTTCTGTGGCCACTTGAAAGCAATCAGTTCTTTCAGAATAAAGTTTTAAAAAATAGACTTAGCTGTCTTCTAGAAGTGAGCTGTTCCCATACTGCAGTGCCCCGCACAGTGAATTAGTATTTTTATGGTCCTGGGGTTGATGGGGTCATTCATTATTCTGATTATTTAGAACGTGGTGTCAGTGGAGTGTAATCCTTGTTTCAGTCAGTTAGATCCACTTTTAAAAAATTTATTGGGGCCCACTGGATGTTAGTTGCAGCATGTGGACTCTCAGTTGCGGCATGTGGGATCTAGTTTCCTGACCAAGGATCAAGACTGGGCCCCTGCCTTTGGAGCAGTCTCTTAACTGCTGGCCCACCAGGAAAGTCCCGAGCATGTTAGATTCACTCTTAACCTAACTCGTACATCACACATGTTCACATAGCAGTTCAGCAGACAGCTGCCTGCTTCAGAGAGAGCACAGATGAGTCTTCTTAAGTCTCCACAACCGCCCCATATCCTGTTCAGGAATAGCAGCCCAGACACTTGAAACAGGACCACTAGCATCGTCTCTAGTTGGAAAGAGCGTCTTACTGCTAGGGAACAGAGCCTCAGCCCCAACTCTGACGTCTGTCACCTTAGCACAGCAACATAGAAGGGACCTGTGGGCAGGTTCCCCGTGGTCCAATGATTAGGACTCTGAGCTTCCACTGCTGGGGGCTTCGGCTGGAATCCCTGGTCCGGGAACTAGGATCCTGCAAGCCACAGAGTGAGGGCAAAAAGGGAAATTGAGCAAGGCCGAGATGCACTGTGGAGCTACAAGGGGTCCCTTCCTGCTGTTCATTGATGGCAACACTAAGGAGCAGATGCCAAATGGCAAGATTCTTCACTGTTCTGAAAATTGCTGTAAAATGAGAAAAACTCAAGTACTAGAGAGATAATTTAAGAAACTGTGTCAGAATTTCCTTTGGACACGCAGATCAGCCAGCATCGGTTTGGCACCACCTTTGTGCTCCTTAACTTCATGTGTTGCGCCATTCAGTTCTCCCAGGTGGGCAGACTACAGAGTTTTTGGGAGAAATGACTCACAGTCCAGTCGAGGGTGGTTGGCTGGGCTAGGCCTGCAGCCCAGGTCCATGAGACCCCGGCCCTCCCCCTGTAGCGGGTCTGCTCGCGCTGTGCCCTTCCTCTCAGACATACCCTCCTTCCATGCCTCTCAGCTCTGCCTGGAACGCTGGTCCACAGCTTCCTTAAGAACATTCCTGTTCCACTCTCTGAACTGTACTAATGGTAATTAGTTGCCAGCACTTTCTAGCTGGAAAAGACTCCTTGGAGGCCAGCATGTTTTGGGCAAAGTTAGAAATCCCCAGTCAATGAAATATCAAGTTTGCATGAATCCTTGTGCTCACAGCCCCTAGGTCTAGGCTTTAGAGGTCAGCCTGTGACCTTATAGAGTCTGTTCTCTCCAGGTGGCAGGTGAGCTTGTTGAGCCTGCATTGTCTTGGTCCGTTTGGGGTGGGGGCATAGTGGTGGGACTGAGGTGAGACGTTAGGTTGGTGAATAGTAATTGCAGTTTTAGACCGTGAATTTTAAATCACTGTGTGTGCCTAGGTGATCGGTTGTGTCTGACCGTTTGCGACCCAATGGACTGTAGCCTGCCAGGCACCTCTGTCCATGGGGATTCTCCAGGCTAGCATACTGGAGTGGGTTGCCATGCCCTCTTCCAGGGAGTCTTCCCAACCCAGGGATCGAATCCAGGTCTTCTGCACTGCAGATGGATTCTCTACTGTTTGAGTCTCCAGGGAAGCCCTTAAATCATTATAACTGTGCTCAAGCACAGCTTTATTAATCAAAATAGGAACCGTTACCATCAAGACATTTTTGCCAACGAGGAATAAGTTTGTTTATTCTTGTAGCATAAAAATCTATGCTTTGGGATTCAACGAGCTCTTGGAAAGCATTTTCTGCCTCCTGTTGGTTATGGAAGCGTTTTCCCTGCAAGAAGTTGTCAAGATGCTTGAAGGAGTGGTAGTCATTTCCCTAGTCTAAAATAAATATAAAATAAACAGCAAGTAATAAAGTGAGAAATGTGCATTTAAACTGATGTATAACATAACCACATTTATTTAAGAATGTATTCCAAAATCAAACAGCAAAGTTCAACAGTGCAAAACCATAGTTACTTTTGCACCAACCTAACAGAAGATGCAATGGAGAAGGCAATGGCACCCCACTCCAGTACTTTTGGCTGGAAAATCCCATGGACAGAGGAGCCTGGTAGGCTGCAGTCCATGGGGTCTGGAAGAGTCGGACACGACTGAGTGACTTCACTTTCACTTTTCACTTTCATGCATTGGAGAAGGAAATGGCAGCCCACTCCAGTGTTCTTGCCTGCAGAATCCCAGGGACAGAGGAGCCTGGTAGGAGGCCGTCTATGGGGTTGCACAATGTCGGACACGACTGAAGCGACTTAGCAGCAACAGAAGATGCAGACTGCTCACGACTGTTTTGATCTCTCCTCACACCAGGCCCTTGCCAGACTTCTTGCAGCCAGCAGAGGGCGTCTTTAACTCTCAGGCTTGAGAGCCACACATGCCTGAGGCTTGGTTATCAACCGTCACCATGTCTAGGGAGTGCTCTATAAAGTCATCGTTCCAGCCTTTCAGTTTATGTGGAGAAATTCAAGGCCTCAAGTTACTAGCACTGAAAATGGAGAGGAATGCAAATTCGTTAGCTAACCTTTTGTTCTGCAAATGTTTTTTTTAGGTCAATCAGGCATTTACAAGAAGCATCAGCCACAGATGGAAAAGGCAAGTTCCTTTGTGTTCTTTTTGTTCTTTTGGCCAGCCTTCCCTAAAGCCTTGTGCCTGGGCACTGCAGAGGAGGGGAGGGAAGGCGGGGGCCCACAATGCTGGCNGGGGCTTTGTAAGAGCAGCCCGGTTGTTGGGTGATGAGGCGGGTGGGGAGCGTTGCTGAGCCCAGCTGTATAAGGCTTGGGGGTGACTGCTTACCAGATGATTCACCGCATTTCCATTCGTGAGTGTGATCCTCACCTTCTCAAAACTGAGTCAGGAGGAGCAAATGTTGTCTTGGAAGGACCAGATAACACCTCCCCATGCGAACAGAAGGTCTTACGGATCCGAGATGGCTATGTGTAAAGCATCCCTTCCTGCTGACTTAACACACTTTCAAAATAGATGTGTCGGTATTAATTTTAAAAGAGACTGATGCCAGAAAGAACCTCTAAAGCGCTCTGATTTTTAAGTTGTCGTGCAGTTAGAACCCTTCCGCATCTTCTTGGTTTTCCGACTCGGCCTCCTAAGTCAGAAAAGAAACCGCAGAGAAAGTGTTGTGTGTGTCTCTGGGCTTATTTGAATCATGTCCAGGACTGCAGGGTGCCTTGGGCCAAGTGGGGATTTCAGGCCACAGGGATCAAGGAGCCAGACTCAGAAAGGTCCCACCTACCTCTGGATCCATGAAGTCACACACCGAGTGCTGTACTAATGTTCTTTCAGGCAGATTATTCACTTGTCGTTAGATAAAATATGTTGTCGATCTGTTTTCTGATTGTAAAAGTAATGTGGATTCATTTTGGAAAATTTGGTAAATAGTAGGTAGGAATCTTCCTTCACACTTGCTGTACAACGAGTATCACATCATTTTCTCTAATTTGAATTAACCTGACTTCAAGCCTTCCCACCAGTGTCAGGTACAATCTGGGGTTCATATTGAGAGCACAATACATAGTCTGGGGCCCACAGTAGTTCCTTTTGAGATTCCTGCTATCTGGGTCTTGCTGTGAGTAGCCTGGTGTGTGAGGGTCATGCCAGGCTGGGAGCCTCAGTCAGTGCTCAGATTCCAGGCTCCCAAGGTCCCTCAGCTCCCCTGGGGGGCCACAGGCCCACCCCTTGCTGAATGTGCCAGCTCATTTTCTTTCTAGTCCCAGGAAATAGCTCTCGTGTTTTTCACTCTCTTCCTTCAAAGGCCCTGGGTTCCCTTCTCCCTCTGGAATGCCCTCGGTGATAGATTCTTTTCAGTGAGCTTCAGCTCACTGAGAAATCTTTTGCTCTGCAGAATCTTTTGCTTTTAGCCTGGCTACCTAGCCTTCCTCTGAGCCGTGGATCTCAGAGAACCCTCCTGCCTTCTCGCAATGGATAAAGGAAAGCTACAGAAAACAAACCACAAATGAGAGTCTTAATAAAGCATCTTGTCACAAACAAGAGAATCCAAAGTAGAAAATAAAACCCACCTTCTGGGAATACGTATTGTTTGGGTGGGCATTTTCTTGACTTTCTTTTTTTCCTTCTTCTATGCATATTGTATGTAAAATTAGTTTTGTTATTATTTTTAACATGTGCATACTGCTGTATTTATGTGTTTTGTTTATTTTTTGGCCGGGTTTGGTCTCTGTTGCTGCTTGCGGTCTTTCTCTAGTCGTGGGGTGTGGGCTTCTCATCGCGGTGGCATCTCTTGTTCTAGAGCACAGGCTCTAGGCACGTGGGCTTCAGCAGCTGCAGCAGGTGGGCTCAGGAGCTGTGGCTCGTGGGCCTCGTTGCCCCGAGGCATGTGGAGCTTCCACGGACCAGGGATTGGCTGTATCCCCTGTGTTCTTACCCACCACACCACCAGGGAAGTCCCCTTTTATTATTACTGTAACTTAATAGATCTTTCTCTGACTTTAATGTGTTGAGATGTAACATTTTAACTTTTTTTTTTT
This sequence comes from Neotragus pygmaeus, assembly GCA_006410875.1. NCBI lineage: Eukaryota > Metazoa > Chordata > Mammalia > Artiodactyla > Bovidae > Neotragus > Neotragus pygmaeus. Next base: position 31,058 of record SJYV01006848.1, read on the forward strand.
TTAATCTTTTTATACTTGTGGTTCTGGGTTCATTTTTCTGACTGTTTGACTGAAGATGTCTAAAAACCCCAAGGTAATGTCCTCCAGTCAATCGATTTTATCTGTCCTCTTCTTCCCCTTGGTGAGTTCCTGGTTCTTCCTCAGCGCTGCCTTCTCCTGTTCTGTCCACTGTCCTGACCCTCTGACGCCTCTCTGCCTTCTCCACCTTCCTTTTAGAGGACGTGAAGGGTGACTGTGGCAGTTAATTGTCTCTGTGACCATTTATTCCATGAGAAGTTGACCGTTGGCTGAGCATCCTGGTGAAGTCTTCTCCCTGGGGTAGATGGTGCAGCCAGAAGGGGTCACCCCTGTCCGCCCACATCCGTAGTGAAGAGAAGCATCGTGGAGCAGGCATGCTTTGGTCATCGTCCAGGGCGCACGAGGCAGTTTCCTATTCCTTCCACCAGGTGACAGCAAGGCCCTCTTGAGTGGAGGGCCAGTCTGAGAGCCAGAAGTCGTGAGGGCACACCAGGGCTCGCATCCACCATTCTCAGGGGGACAGACCATTAAGAAAGCACCCATTTTCCATCAGCAGATAGCTCAAACCCTTTGAAAGGGGGACAGAGTAGATGAGACCAAGGGTGTCTTCTTGACCCGAGTTCTTTCATTGCACTGACTTGGGCTGGGGGACGCTTTTGAGCTCGTCTCCAGATGCATGCTTCACTCTGCGCTCTGAAAACTGTGACATTTGCAGAGCCAGGGCAGCCGTGTCCCCACGACCGACGTCCCCCTGCAGGGAGCGCGGGGCCAGCGGGCTGCGCTGGCAGGCCCTCCTCAAACGCGGCTGCCGAGTGGCTGTGCCCTGCCCTGCTGCCCAGGATGGCGGTGAGGGGCCACGGGAAGGCTCGAATGAGCACACCGCCCGTGGACCCCGGGTCTGGAATGCGGTGACCCTCTGCGCCTCAGTTCGCCCTTCCTGAGATCTTGCCCATCCTTGAGACAGCTGACGGAGTGAAGGCTGTGGACGATAAAATCTCCTGCTGGATTTGGAAGCTTTTTGCTGGGTGGAGCCTGACACTTTGGTTCTTATTCTTAGGCTCATTATTCCACTGACTAATTACATGACCTTGACAGGGACTTGGGCTTAAGAATGTGTTGTCCAAGCTGACTGATGGCAAGCGGGGGAAGCGCTGTTTGTCGTCGTTCTCCCTGCACCTGGGGCTCATGGTGCTTTCAGAGAGTGTGGGTTTGGAGTTGTGGACGTCTTCGTCTCTGGATTCCTTCTGACTGAAGCGGAGCGAGTATAAAGGAAAGCGTGAAGGGCGAAGCTGCCCACTGTCCTGAAGTCAGGCGTTTGTCTTCTCTGTCACACGCGCAGGCTCCTTTGTCATTTAGAGTCACTGCTGCGCCGCATTCTGCGAGACGGCTTCGTGGAGTCTTCACAGGCACGTCTGACCTGCTGCCGCTGCGTTTCAAGCCCGCCAGGAATCGCGTCCCTGCCCTTGAGCCTGCCTTCCTATTCCCTTCTCTTTCTCCAGTGTCATTACCTCAGAGGATGCCTTGGGGATACACGCCCTGCGTCTAATTAATAGTCTCTGCTTCTGAGCATCTCCCTCCCCACCACCCCCTTGAGTTTCTGAGGAAAATTTCAGATGAAGCGTTCTGGGGAATCTTAGCTTTCATATGAGCTTCAAAAGCTCTGAAACAGATGGTGGTTGGCTGGTTGCTGGGGGAGTGGAGAAGGGGCTTCATTCCAGCCGCTGCCGTGTTCTGAAAGGAGCTGTGACCTCGAGAGGCCACCGCGGTTCATCAGGGCAGCCATCCTCCAGAGGGTCCTCGGGGTCAGAACTTTGTTCGTAACGTGACGTCATCAGCCTTCTTTGCTGTTAATCTTTGCACTGATGGCGCAGAAGCAGTGGCTGGTAAACCAGCTGGCGCCTCAGCAGGCTGCTCGACCGGGGCGCCGGACTGCCGTGGCCACTGCCTTCTCTTCGTTCTCGCCCACTCACGGGTGGAGAAGGCTCGCGTCCCTGAAGAGAGCCCTTGAGGAGTTAGGAGAAACTTTCAACGTCGGTGCATCGCAGCCCTTGGACTCTCGTCTTCCACCGCCCCGTGTGGGATGGGACATGCCCGGGAAGCACTGCGTTCCCGTCTGGAGTGTGGCGGGCGTCCTGGGGAAGAGCACGCGTGCGGTGGTGTGAGCTGGGAGCTCCGCTGGCTGCACTCTCTCGGGACATTTTGGGGGCTGTGCTGGGTCTTTGTTGCTTCTGCACGGGCTTCTCTAGTTGGGGTGTGAGGTCTTCACGTGGCCGAGGCTGCTCTTGCTGCGGAGCCTGGGCTATAGGGGGTGTGGGCCTCCGTAGTCGTGGCACACAGGCTTAGTTGCCCCACAGCGTGTGGCATCTTCCCAGACCCAGGGATCGAACCCAGGTCGCCTGCGTTGGCAGGCGGATTCTTAACCACGGAAGGCCCACGACACTGTTTTTATCTGAAGGAATGATGACGGTCAAACTACAGTTACTCAGGCCTGGGCTTTTGACAGACATTTTCTTGAAAATGAATGAAATGTGTATGTCACTTCAGGAAAACAAAAAGTATTTGTTGTCAGTGATCTCATTTTCGCTTGAAAACACAGATTTTAATTTAGGAAAACAGAATCTACCCCCGTAAACTTGACAGCTTCCCAATTTTTAACAGACATCTGATATGAACAGAGGTGATATTAATAAATGTAAATATTTCATGATGAATTTCAGTATTTCAGAGATCTCCTTTAACTCAGTGAGAGAATATTTTTCCACCTGATCAATGCATGTTACACATACAGACAATATTTTCCACCTGATCAATGCATGTTACACATGCATGAATAAAAGATGTGTTCAAAGCTTGAGATGGACCAGCGGATTTTACTGTGACAGTATGAAAGTTCATTGCTACAGTTTCCGATTCCCCATCTTAGTTATCTTTAAGAAGCTACCACTTGTCAAGCTTTAATGCAAAATCAGAGACGACTGTTTGCAGTTCTCTGAGAAGGCCTGCCTCTGATCAGGCCCTTTTTTTTTTTTAATAAACTTCAATCAGAACACTCCCTCACACCAGATTGAAGGCAGAAGCAAATACGAGAATCCAGTTCTGTTCTATTAGGCCAGACGTTAAAGGGATTTACAAAAATGGGAAACAGTTTTACTTTTCTCCTGAAATTTGAGTTTTTTATTTTATGAGGAAAACATTTTTTATATTAACACATAATGGATTTATTTTTGTTAACCTATAAATGAGTTATTAAATATTTAAAAAATTTGTGTCAGTTTCTAATACGGTAGGTACTGGTAGACTTGACCCACATTAACAGAAGCTCTTGAGAGTGGGAAGGGGTCCCGAGACTGAAAGTCCGAGAGCCGTGTCTTAGGGATGAGACTTGTTGAGCCTCTGCTGGTCACGAGGGCCACGAGCGGGAGCAGAAGCTGCCTGGTTCTCTTCTGTGCCTGCTGAGCCCGTTTCAGACATTGTTGGCCATATTCTTGTGATGAAGATGTCTGTTCATTCTGGACAATTAATGGGGGGGAATGTTTGTTTTTTTTGGGGGGGGGGAATGTTTTATTTGGGTTTATTCATATAAATAGGCCGAACAAAAAACCCACTGCTGAGAAAGGAAGAGAAATAACCCTCCGCCTGTTTTTGTAGATGGTTTTATTGGAACACAGCTGGCCCCTGTGCACGCCTGTGGCCGCTTTTGTGCTGCGGGCAGGGCTGAGCGGCTGTGGCAGAGACCGCCCGGCCCAGAGGGCTGAAACGCTTGCTCTCCAGCCCTCAGAAAAAGAGTTTGCCGGCTCCTGGCCGCTGTAGACATTCAAGAGATACCGTCTTAGAAACCGCACCTACAGTGTGCTGACTGACTTCACTCTGCTGAGCACTGCGAAAACTGTAACGCTCACCCTGCCTTTAACTATTTACTGAACTCCAGCTCTGTGTCCAGAACTGCGTCTCTTGTTGTTTGATTGGAACAATAACTTTTACGTCATCCTCTGCCCTGATATTTGACCTAACCTGTTATCTGATGGGAATCCATGACTTTCTTTAAGTAACCTGGTGGCTCTCTCTGGGTGGTGTGACAGAAGCGTTCATAAAACGCCCGCATCTCCTATGGTGTGAGGTTAGGGGCCATGGGTCAGGCGTGAGGTGAGGGGGCCTGGGTCAGGCCTTTGGAGGGTTCCGTCCTGTGCTCAAGGCTGTCTCACCGAAGCACTGGCAACCCTCTGACTCCGCTGTTTGTCCCATGGCGTCCGTGAAGCCCTACCCTGGTGGGTGGCACCCAGGTGTGGGCGGGGTTGTGTGGCCTTCAGCAAATTTTCAAACAAGTCTATGACCCTAGGAAGGGTGAAAACCATAGCTAAGTAGACTGTCATTAGAATGAGAGGGAAAAAAATATCTAGTTTTTGACATTGGCTTAATACAGTGATTTTTAATTTCTCTAAACCCCAAAACCTTTGCCGTCTCAGATCACCCAAAATTCCTTCTCTGTCGCCATCCTGGTCACAGCTTCTGGGCAACATTTTGAAATAGTCACTTAACCAGGGATACCACCCTGCGTATGTGTAACCTACAGCCGAAAGCAAAGGGGCCTCTCACATCCCTAGGCTGAGAACCCGCTTCATCGTGGACACATTGCCAGGTTTTTAGCCTGTGTGTACTTCATTGCTAAGTGGCGTCCGACTCTTCACGACTCCATGGACTGTAGCCCACCAGGCTCCTCTGTCCATGTGATGCTCCAGGCAAGAATATTGAAGTAGGTTGCTATGCCTTCCTCCAGGGGATCTTCCTGACCCAGGGATCGAACCCATGTCTCTTGGGTTCATCTGCTGCATCGGCAGATGAATTCTTTACCACTGCGCCACCTGGGAAGCCCCTGTTTTTTATTAGGCCTTTGAAACTGGGGACCTAATTGCCTGAGGGGTCCCTCCCTTGGCCCCCCCGGCAGGCCTGCTCAGCTGTCTTGGTTCTTTGTCTGGAGGGTATCAGCACGCATGTGACTCTGGGTCTCGAGGCAGATACAGTTAGTTGAAAGCAGCTCTTGCTGACTGCTGCAGCACTCAGGGAGGTCAGGTTCTCTTCTTGCGGAGACGTTGTCGCTGCTGACCAGGCTGTGACTTCAAGCAGCAGGATGTCTAACCATCTTCCTCGCCGCAGTGGACTGAATACGTGCCGTGGGCACAGCCTTGGGGTGGGGAGGGTGGGGCCCAGACCTGCTGCTCAGCGCAGCTCATCATGGTGGCTACTGGAGACGGTGTGATGGGGTGAGTGCTGACCACAGCAGAGGCAGAGACTGCTCGGCCCTGAGGACCCCTCAGCCCCCAAGCAGGGGGCTCTCTGGTGCAGTTCTAGAGCAGAAGGGAAGAGAGAGGCAGAAGCATGCTTGACTCAGCAAAGCCCTTCGCAGAGTTACGTTCCTCATCAGCCACTCTCTTGGGCCATTCTTGTTTCTTTTTACTAGTCATTGAAGGTAAGCTTTTGCTTACAAGAAGATGTGCGCACAGCTCTTAACTATGACTTTTGACCACTCCTGGGTCACCGGAGTGGATGTTTTAAGTGGATTTTGGAAACACATTTTGGACCACTTTTTCACGTGAGCCTCAACAGAGTGAAGGTCAAAAATTTCATCCTGTTAGTAGTCCTTCTTTTCTTAGCAGACCCTTTCCCACCC
>SJYV01006854.1:2834-17203 GCA_006410875.1 Neotragus pygmaeus
TGCAGTCATGAGGTTTTCACACTCTCCTGCTTCAAGCACAGTTTCTGTATCCAAAGGACTGTGTCATTCATCAGCAGATTATGTCACCCCACTGAAACACTCTGTTCCGTAACGTCAGCTGATCTCCAGAGATTAGGTCGCGAGTCGCAAGGCGAAAGAATTCCAACTTGAAAATCAAAGGAGCATTAATACATACGATACAGTTTGGTTCATAGCACACAGATTCTCAGGCAAGTTTTGCTCAGCTGGAAAGAGGGAATCACGCTCTAAGTAGGTACTAAGTTGCTTCAGTTGTGTCTAACTCCTTGCACACTATGTAGCCCGCCAGGCTCCTCTGTGCATAGGGATTCTCCAGGCAAGAATACTGGAGTGGGTTGCAATGTCCTCCTCCAGGGGATCTTACCATCTCAGGGATTGAACCCGCGTCTTTTACCTTTCGTGCATTGGAGGGGGGTTCTTTAACGCCACCTCATCTTTTACTGAGTGCGTGCTGAGTCTTGCAGCTGAGTCCCCTTTCCTCCCCAGATGAACCCAATGAAGGAAATGCTTGTGCATCCCCATTTCTGTGGTAAAATAAACATAAACATAAAATTTACTAAAGTCCAGAACTTAAGAGACTTGCCCTAAATCTCATAGGCATGATCTCTTTTTAATCGCCCTATCACCCAGCCATGGTAAATCTTCGTTTCAAATGTGGAAAACCGGGGCATGGACAGCTGAAACAACTTGCTAGAGTTACACAGCGAAAGTCAGCCGGGGAAGCAGGGCGCTCACACATTGCTGGTGGAGATGCTGAATAGTACAGTCATTTGCAAGACGGGATGACAGTTCCTCAAGAGGCTAAACAGAGATCACCTAGCCGGATCACCTAGCCATTCCGCCGCCAGATACATATCCAAGAATGGAAAACATGTGTCCACATAAAAACATGCACATGCAGCTTCATAGCAGTATTCTTTACTATAGACAAGAGCAGAAACAACCCAAATGCTCAGCAACTGATGAATGTATACATAAAATGTGATGCCTTACAAGGGCATCTTACTAAGCAATGAGAAAGAATGAGTGAGTGAGTGAGCGAAAGTCGCTCAGTTGAGTCCGACTCTTTGCCACCCCAGGGACTATACAGTCCATAGAATTCTTCAGGCCAGAATACTGAAGTGGGTAGCCTTTTCCTTCTCCAGGGGATCTTCTCAACCCAGGGACTGAACCCAGGTCTCCCTCATTGCAGGCAGATTCTTTACCAGCTGAGCCACAAGGGAAGCCCAAGAAGGCATGAAGTAGTGGTAAATACTACAACACGGATGAACCTTGAAAATTCACTAAGTGAAAGATACAGAAGAGTGCATAGTATATGAGGCCATTTATATAAAATGTCCAGTATACACAAGTGTGCAGAACAGAAGTTATCTGCATATCTGAGGTTATTGATATTTCTCCAGGCAATCTTGATTCCAGCTTGTGCTTCATCCAGCCCAGAATTTCGCATAATGCACCCTGCATATAAGTTAAATAAGCAAGGTGACAATATACAGCCTTGACGTACTCCTTTCTCAATTTGGAACCAGTCCGCTGTTCCATGTCCAGTTTTAACTGTTGCTTTTTGACCTGCATACAGATTTCTTAAGAGGCAGTTAAGGTGTTCCATTATCCCTATCTCTTTAAGAATTTTCCACAGTTTGGTGTGATCCACATAGTCAAATGCTTTAGCATGGTCAGTGAAGAGAAGTAGATGTTTTTCTGGAATTCTCTTGCTTTTTCTATGATCCAACGGATGTTGGCAATTTGATCTCTGGTTCCTCTATCTTTTCTAAATCCAGCTTGAACATTGGAAGTTCCTGGTTCATGTACTGATTAAGCCTGGCTTGGAGAATTTTGAGCGTTACTTTGCTAGCATGTGAAATGAGAACAATTGTGTGGTAGTTTGGACATTCTTTGACATTTCCCTTCTTTGGGATTGGAATGAAAGCTGACCTTTTCCAGCCCCGTGGCCACCGCTGAGCTTTCCAAATTTGATGGCATATTGAGTGCAGAACTTTCACAGCATCATCTTTCAGGATTTGAAATAGCTCAGCTGGAATTCCATCACCTCCATTAGCTTTGTTCGTAGTGATGCTTCCTAAGGCTCACTTGGCTTTGCACTCCGAGATGTCTAGGTGAGTGATCACTGCATCGTGATTATCTGGGTCATGAAGATCTTTTTTGTACAGTTCTTCTGTGTATTCTTGCCACCTCTTCTTCATATCTTCTGCTTCTGTTGGGTGCATACATTTTCTGTCCTTTATTGTGCCCATCTTTGCATGAATGTTCCCTTGGTATCTCTGATTTTTTTGAAGATATCTCTAGTCTTTCCCATTCTATTGTTTTCCTTTATTTCTTTGTATTGTTCACTTAGGAAGCCTTTCTTATCTCTCCTTACTATTCTTTGGAACTCTGCATTCAGATGTTTATATCTTTCCTTTTCTCCTGTGCTTTTCATTTCTCTTCTTTTCTCAGCTATTTGTAAGGCCTCCTCAGACAGCCATTTTGCCTTTTTGCATTTCTTTTTCCTGGGGATGGTTTTGATCACTGCCTCCTGTACAATGTCATGAACCTCCATCCATAATTATTCAGACACTCTGTCTATCAGATCTAATCCCTTGTATTTATTTGTCACTTCCACTGTGTAATTGTAAGGGATTTGATTTAGGTCATACCTTAATGGNCTGGGGATGGTTTTGATCACTGCCTCCTGTACAATGTCATGAACCTCCATCCATAATTATTCAGACACTCTGTCTATCAGATCTAATCCCTTGTATTTATTTGTCACTTCCACTGTGTAATTGTAAGGGATTTGATTTAGGTCATACCTTAATGGCCTAGTGGTTTTCCCTACTTTCTTCAGTTTAAGTCTGAATTTGGCAATGAGTTCATGGTCTGAGTCACAGTCAGCTTCTGGTCTAATTTTTGCTGACTGTGTGGAGCTTCTCCATCTTCGACTGCAAAGAATATAATCAATCTGATTTGGGCATTGACTATCTGGTGATGTCCATGTGTAGAGTCGTCTGTTGTGCTGTTGGAAGAGGGTGTTTGCTATGACCAGTGTGTTCTCTTGGCAAAACTCTGTTAGTCTTTGCCCTGCTTCATTTTATACTCCAAGGCCAAACTTGCCTGTTACTCCAGGTATCTCTTGACTTCTTACTTTTGCATTCCAGTTCCCTATGATGTACACCTTAAATGGGTGAATTATATGATGAGTGAATTATATTTCAACAGGCTTCCCTGGTGGCTCAGATGGTAAAGAACCTGCTTGGACTGCAGGACATCCGGGTTCGATCCCTGGGTAGGGAAGATATTCTGGAGAAGGGCATGGCAACCCACTCCAGTATTTTTGCCTGGGGAATGTCCTGGACAGAGGAGCCTGGTGAGCTACAGTCCCTGGGGTCGCAAAGAATTGGACGCAATGGAGTGACTTCCACATGACACACCACCAAAGCTATTAAAGAAAAAAATGTTTTTTTAAAAAGTAAGGGGATGGGCCTGTGGCTATAAGCAAAACCACCACTGCTATTTGAACATCTATTCCTACTGTGTGCTTAACTAGCCTGAGCCAACAAAACAGGGGAGGAAAACAGAATATATTAGCTTATGTAATGGAAAAGTTCGTAGACATTTCAGGTATGGCTGGATCTAGGACTCAAGCAACGTCAGTGGGGACTCTGTCTTGCTCAGATTGGTCTCTGTTGCCTTCCTTCTCAAGCAGGTAAGAAAGACGATCTCAGTACTCTAGTCTGCTTCCCTCCTACCATCCCAACCACTGTGAGGAGTACTTTTTCCATGTAGGTTTTTTGTTGTTATTTTCGGTTTTTTTATTTTGCCTTTTTTGGCCATGCCACATGGCAAGCAAGATGTGGGATCTTAGTTCCTGAGCCAAGGATGAAACCTGCAACCCCTGCATTAGAAGGCAAAATCTTTAACCACTGGACTGCCAGGGAAGTCCCCCATCCACATAGTTCTAATAAAGTTTTGGGGGAGGGTTCTCATTGACCATGCTGGGGTCACCTTTGTGTGTGTGTGTTTTTCATTCTTACAGTGAAACGGTTTTTATTATATTCACGTAATCATGCAGCCATCACCACAACCAATGTGAGATCCTTCCAAATCCCTAAAAGAGACCGAATACCCTGTGACCATCATCTGCAGTTTTCTCCCATCACTCCTAGCCTTGGTTGTTTTGTTTAGTTGCTAAGTTGCGTTTCATTCTTTCCAGCCCCGTGGACTGTAGCCCTCCAGGCTCCTCTGTCCATGGGATTTCCCAGGCAAGAATACTGGAGTGGGGTGCCATTTCCTTCTCCAGGGGCTCACCTTTGAATTAATCACTGTGGCCTAGCTCTGATGGGCCAGAACTGGTGACATGNAGGCTCCTCTGTCCATGGGATTTCCCAGGCAAGAATACTGGAGTGGGGTGCCATTTCCTTCTCCAGGGGCTCACCTTTGAATTAATCACTGTGGCCTAGCTCTGATGGGCCAGAACTGGTGACATGATCTACCCTGGAGCCAAGGAGCATGGTCAGCCTCACCCGAACCAGGTGGTCCAAAGTGAAAGTGAGCGAATCACCAGAGGAAACTGGGATTCTGGACAGGTATGAGCCACAGATGCCCACAGTATTGGGGGACCCCCACTACACTGCCCAAGTTTGATTTTTGCTTCCTCCGTGTGCCAGTTCCATGTCCTTGGCAAAGTACTTAACCTTTCCATGCCTCAACTCTTCATCTGCAAAATGGTGATAAAGTAGTGTGTCCCTTATAGGCCTATAAAGAGGCCCCTCTGTCCAGGGGATTCTTTAGGCAAGAATACTGGAGTGGGCTGCCATGCCCTCCTCCAGGGGATCTTCCCAACCCAGGGATCGAACCCAGGTCTCCTGCATTGCAGGTGGATTCTTTACCATCTGAGCCACCAGGGAAGGCCTTAAATGAGATAAATTCAGTAAATTTACACTTGAGATGCTGGCACACAGCAAGTCTTCATTGTTACCTAATACTGTCCCACTATAGAGCTATAGAGCTATCACCAGTTAACCCATGTCGCCCAATTAATAAAAATATCAATTTCTAGTCAAATAGGAGATTGTGAGGAAATGGGAAAGACACCCTGGGGGCTTCTGTGTGACCAGATCAGGGCCCCCTATGGCACCTCTACCTCCTCTAGCAGAGCACTCATCAGTGTTGGAACTGCTCAACACCCCCAGGCTGTGGGCTCCCTGTTCGACTCTTAGTGGTTTGGGTTTTGAAGTTCATGCAATTTTAGGAAAACAAACTATTCATCTGAAATAGGTAAGAAAGTATTTATTGACAAAGAAAAAAAGTACTTAGCTCAAATTATTGGACATTTGGAGAGTCAGCTTGTGAAACCTCTTGGAGCAGTTTACCCAGAAATGCTTCCTGATTGTCCCCTGGCTGCTCCTTACCCCAGAACACTCTAGAACTCCTAATACCTCTCTGTGCTTGTAAATCATGGTCATTCTGCCTTCAGTCCTAATAAAGGTTTTCGATAAATGTGTGTTGAATGACTAATTGGTCAAATAGCTACACCCCTGATTAATCTTCACAATGGACAAACCACACCCACAGAGTAAGAGCCAAATGCATTTTTCTCTTCCTTTAAACAATGAAGAAGCGTTTGAGAAACCTCTCTTGACAGGCAAAGATCCTGCTCAGCTGACTTTGAGGCCTTTTAGATGAGCCTGACCCAGCTGAATTCCTTACTCTGGGCTCTGCCTTGGGTGAATCACCTCTCTTTTTTGAGACTAAGTTTTCTGTCTGTGCATGGTCATAGTAGAGAGGAGGAAATGAGAATTATCTGGGGTATGTAAGAAGCAGCACAGTGTCTAGAACATGTATCTCATAAATGAACTTCGGGTTTTTTTACACTTTATTTATTCGACTAGGTAATGTTCTAAAAAGTACAAAAGGGTAGAAAAGTGTATCTTCCTTCCTCCCTGTTCCTTTCTTCACCCCAGATGCAGCCACAATTACAGGTTACAAGATAGTGTTGAATTTATAGAAATGTTGCAAGAGTAATTCAGAGTATTTCAGGATGCCCTTTACCCAGATTCACCAGTTTTTCATATTTTGCTGCATTTCCTTTATCATCTCCTCTTTCTTTGTGTGAATATTTACTCATTACTAACATTCATTTTTTTGAAACCATTTAAGAATAGATTACATACATCATGCCCCATTTACCCTTTAATATCTCAGCATATCTTTCCTAAGAACAGGATATTATTTTAAGTAACTAAGTACAGTTGCCATATTCAGGAAATTTACCTCAATATAATACTTTAATCTTTAATACTTTAATACCATCCATATTCCAATTTCGTCAATTGTTACAATAACCTTTACAGCATTTTTCCCCCTGAAGTACAGGATCCAGTTCAAGACCATGTTATGCCTTTAGCTATTATGTCTCTTGAGTTTTCTTTAATTTGGACTGATTCTTTATCTTTCCTTTGTCTTTTATGACATTAACACTTTTGAAGAAAGCAGGCCAGTTAATTGCACAGAATGTTCCAGGAAAGCAGGGACCATGTCTGCTTCTCTACAGAGGCAACCCCAGTACCTAGCACAGTGCCCGGTGGGTGCTCAATTAATGTTTACGGCATGATTGAATGAAACATCTTTGTACCAACCACAACCGACTCAGTGGGTGTGATTTTCAGCAAGCTCCAAGAGATGGTGAAGGACAGGGAAGCCTGGCATTCTGCAGTCCATGGGGTCACAAACAGTCAGACACAACTTAGCAACTGAACAGCAAAAACCAACCACAAACCTTGTGGAGAGCTACCTACATAATGTCTGGATTAATGAAATGAAGGCTGAACAACACTAGTCCCATGTGTAAGATTAGTGAAATGAGGCTGCTGTTCCAGGTGACTTACTGAAGTTCCCCTGTCTCAACAAGTCTCTCCCGCAGTCCAGGAGCTGATAACCTGGGCAGTTAGGCTGGCTGGCTCCAGACCGCCCCTGGATGTGGTAATCAGGCCACATTGCAGGGGAAGGGGTACTTTGTGGCCCGAGGCTCCAGGGGTAGAGGCTAGGTTGACGGGGAAGCTGATGCCTGTACCTCAAGCTGAAACAAACTGTGGTGGCTGGCAAGGAAGGATGTCCCTATCTGTGCCCCTCAGCCATGGCCGAGGCTTCTAATAGACCATAGCTATGCTTTGGAGGAGATTTTTTACTGAAGGGTAACCTATGTATAGAAAAGTGCACACACCAGTGACAGCTCAATAACTTTCACCAAGGCAGCACAGCAGGGTAACCCGCCCCCTGACCAAGGATCAGAGCTTTCCCAGTCCCCCCGCAGCTCTCTGCGGCCTCTACTGCCACCCTGAATGGCAACCAAGCTCTATGTGCTTCCCTGGTGGCTCAGTTGGTTAAAAAAAAATCTGCCTGAGGTGCAGGGGATGCGGATTTGATTCCTGGGTCAGGAAAATCCTCTGGAGAAGGACGTGACAACCAACTCCAATATTCTTGCCTGGAGAATCCCATGGACTGAAGAACCTGGCTGCAATCCATTGTGTCACGAAGGAAAGCGACACGACTGAGGCAACTGAGCTCGCATGCACGGACTTTATGAACTGGCATAACACAGCATTAATTCTTTCCTGGATGACTTCTTTGCACAAAATTATGTCTGCAGCAACAGCCTTTAAAAAATATTTATTTATTTTTGACTGTGGTGGATCTTGGTTGCTGTGGAGCTTTTCTCTAGTTGTGGCACATGCGCCCAGTAGTTGTAGCTCCCGAGCTCTAGAGCACAGGCTCAGTGGTTGTGGCCCACGGGCTTAGTTGCCCTGTAGCATGTAGGATCTTCCCAGACCAGGGATCAAACCCGTGTCTCCTGCACTGGCTGGTAGATTCTTTACCACTGCACCGCCAGGGAAGACCAGCAACAACCTTTTGACCCTGCCTCTTGCTCTGCAAGCTCAAAATGGGAAAGGGGATCTGATAATAACTCTTTGCTGCTGGTTTCAACATGTCAGCGATTCCTTGGAGCCTGAAGCCCATCCAGTGGGCGGGAACTGTTACTGCTCCATTTCACAGTGAGGAGACTGAGTCAGAGCCAGGTTATCAACTTTGCCCAGCTAGGAAGTACAAGGGTTCAGATTTGAACCCAGGCCTGTCTGATCTCTGAGCTCATCACAAATATCATACTCATTTCTTATCAATATAATGACCATTTATCGAGCACCTCCTTCGGGCTGGACATTGCACTTGAGCTTTATGCTCATTGATTTTTCCCGTGAACAGTATAACTTTTGCCCTGCTTGACAAATGATGAAAGCAGGATTCAGAGAGGTCACACAGCCTGGGAAGGCATGAGACTAGAGGCTTAAACCCTCCTGTGTTGATTCCAAAGTCTAAGGCGGGGCAGTATTGGTATCCAGTATTTATGTGCACCTTTCAAATTCACCCTCTGAGTTTTTCAAAGAAGAGACAACATAGCAGTTATCTTTTGTAGAGCTTCTTTGAGTCAGATGCTTTGGGCAAAGATTATGGATGATCCCCGCAATATTGGTTCCAGCCCTCTCTTTCCTAATAAGAGATCGCCTGGTTGTTAGCTGGACACACAGCTTCCCACATATCCCAGGCTTCTTGGTAGTGAGGTGGAGTCCTGGCACTAAGTTACAGCTAATGGAAAGCTCCTCCCTTACAAAGCCCCTGGATCTACTTCCGGGTCCTGCCCTTCACAGGAATGGGCAATGTTCTGCCCTTCATTGCTCCCTTCCAGCCGGGCTGAAGTGACAGACAAGATGCTGGGGAGCCATCTGGGACCTTGTGACCAAGGATGTCTCTCTAGGGATGGAGGAGCAACCAGGCGGAAGGAGCCTGGGCCCCTACTCCATAGAGCCACGGCATCCTGACCCTGGAGCTCTCACACCCATGCAGACCCAAGATAGACTGAAAAAAGAAATAAAAAACCTGCTGTCTTCACTGCGGTATACATTTTTAAGTGGTTAAAATGGTGAATGTTGCGCTGTGTGTAGTTTATCTCAATTGCAAAACAATTTTTCCCTGGGTAAGCCATGGTTATTTTGTGTTCCCAGTTTTTACTCATTGTATAGTACATATTATAGAATATATACAATTATAATATAATTATTATTCTGATTATAATCTATTATATAATATATTCATAATCTTTATTTCTCAGATTTTAAGCCTCAGAGAGGAGCATGCCTGCCTTTCGTGGTTGGGGGCCTGAAGCTCAGAGATACAGGGATTTGCTCCAGAATAGCAGCAGAGTCCACCTTCTGGGACACTGAGGATTGCTGCTCTTCCATTATACCAGGGATGGGCAAACTGACCTGTGGGCCTTTGTAGCTGAAGATAGTTTTAACCTTTTTAAAGGGCTGAAGAAATGAGAAGGAGGAGATGGAGAAGAGGACTATGCAAGAGAGAGCTTCAGTGGCCTGCAAGAGTAAAATATCTACTATTTAATCTTTTACAGAAAAAGTTTGCTAACCTCTGAATTAATACCATTAAAAAAAAAAAAACTCAGTTTCTCTGCTTGGAAAATGGGGGATTATATATTTATTTAACAAAAGCAGGAAGAAATGTATCAGAGTCACACGGGTCTCTCGTGGATTGAGAGAAGAAGCCAGGATGGGAGGATGTTAAAGGGTTTGCACTGGATAAATTAATCCTGTTTGTTGAGAGGCCACTGGCTTGTGGTGAACGATGGGGGTTAAGACAGGAAGCTNAAAAAAAAAAAAACTCAGTTTCTCTGCTTGGAAAATGGGGGATTATATATTTATTTAACAAAAGCAGGAAGAAATGTATCAGAGTCACACGGGTCTCTCGTGGATTGAGAGAAGAAGCTAGGATGGGAGGATGTTAAAGGGTTTGCACTGGATAAATTAATCCTGTTTGTTGAGAGGCCACTGGCTTGTGGTGAACGATGGGGGTTAAGACAGGAAGCTAGGTTGCCACTGTCTCACTGAACGAGCCACGTTAAGTCCCTTTCGCTATCTGGCGGCTGGTTCTCATCTATAATGGGGAGTTTGGACGACATCTGTCCTCTTGGTTTACCTTCTCAGTATCCGGTGCCCCATCGTCTGATAATAGCACTCTGATGGAAAATCAGGAGGCCCCTTTGCTCCCTGCCCATATGAAGTACATGAGGCTAATCCCATCCTTGCCTCCACTGGAGGTTCTAAAGCAGCCAGTCAATACCGCACCCTCTGCCCACAGGGATGGTTCAGGGGTGCCTGTGTGCCTCAGGAGGATCACTGTCGGGTTTTGGTGTAGTCATGGGGAGCACTGTTTTCCCTCTGCTGCGCTAGGCCAGTATGAAGAGAGCCTAGCGCTCAAAAGTGACCCCAGCTGGGAGAGTGAGAGAGAGACTGAGTCCCGATAACTAAAGAGCCCCTGAATTTAGCTGTCCGTGAAGCCAGCACATCCTGGGACATGTTATTCTCCATGAGCCAAATGTTTCTGATTTTTTTGTTTTTGGCTGGTCACTATAGCGGATGATGTTGATCCTCTGCCCATATCCCCTTGGCAATCACTGTTTTGATGCTCAGTGACCTCATGGCTTCCAATTCCCAGCTCTTATGCTCTAAGAGCTTCACCCTCCATGAGCATTTAGTACAAACAGACTGAGAATGTTGGGGGGTTCACCTTCCCCAAGGATCGACAGGAGTTGGTGGACAAATACCCGGACTCACTTGCCCCCTGAGTGGACAGTTCTGAAGAGTGTTCTGCTCTGTGTCCCAGGGTCCCGCGGTGGAGTCTAGCCTCAGCTACGCAACACGAATCCCTGCTCAGTAACTCACCTTCTATTGGCTTCTTCCCCTCCTTCGTCTCACTTGCCACTCCCCCACCGCCAGCTCGTCCCAGAATCATCTCCCAAATGAACTACTTGCACACAAATCCTTATCTCAGATCTGCTTCTGCTGGAACCCAACCTAAGCCTTTCCTGAGATTGGTTTTCTGTCACTCACAGCCAAAAGTACTCTGGCTGACACGTAGTTTAAGCTTTCTTAGAAAATATCTGCCTCCTGACTATATTTTTCTAACATGTTTTTTGCAACGCGGTACATGCACTGACCTATGGTGACCCCCAATAAGAGAACCCCCCACCCCAATGGACCTGGGACAGCTGGGTGATCCACCCTGCCTCTTCCCTCTTCCTCACACACCATCCTTCCCCAGAGTCTGACCATCCTCAAGCTCCAGCCAGCTTCTCTGCCAGTCCCCGGGGACAGCCCTAGTTCCTTCCTAGGAGTCTCTTTCATCTACAATGCCTGCCAGTGATAAGACATTCCACGTCATCTTCCTGTCCCTGACCTTTGAAAGAACGGTAACCATCAAGGGCTTTTGACGTTACTATTTGAAGATAAAATCAATGAGAACAGGGAAGTTGCCAAGAGATCATCATTCATTCATTCATTCACTCATCCATTCATTCAACCAATATTTCTTGAGCAAGGCATTCTAAGTTGCAAACAACAGAATCAACGGGAGCCAGCTTAGGCAACACGGGACTTATTAAAGGTATTAAGCAGTACTACAGATGCTGAATAACCTCAGTGTAGCCCGGAGCATCAAAGCCAGGAGAAATAACCTCACAGCTGAACTGTTCCAACAGAAACATCTCTGCCCCTGCTGCTCAGGGCTTAGGGAGCTGGGGCTGGAGCTAGAACTCCTTTATGACTCCCTGCAAGGACCCGATATCTCCACCATGGTGCTTGCCAGAAGATTCCACCACTTGGCACCCCCGCAGCTTGTTTCTGCCCCTAAGGCTTACCAGGGGAACCAGGGCCGCATGCATCATACCTGCTTCACGGAAATCTGAGGAATCTAGCTTTTCACTTCTAGCTGTTACAGTGCAAGAAGCCACTTTACAGGGGGATTGGGACCAGTGTTCAGCGAGCCAGTCCGTACTGCCTGCCACAGGCCAACAGCAACAATAACGTCAGAAAACTTCCCTGTTTTCCAAGAGCTACCGTTGAGTGGAGCAGACCAATGCTGAAGAGGTAATTCCAGGAGGGAAAAGTATTACTTAAGGGACATTTGTTTAAAGTTATGAGAACATAGGGACTTCCCTGGTGGTTCAGTGGTTAAGACTTTGCAGAGGATATGGGTTGATCCCTGGTCGGGGAGCAAAGATTCCACATGCCTTGGGGCCAAACGACAACAACAACAACCATAAAACAGGAGCAATATTGTAACAAATTCAATAAAGACTTTACAAACATGGTCCACATCAAAAGGAAAAAAAAAAACTTAANTTGCAGAGGATATGGGTTTGATCCCTGGTCGGGGAGCTAAGATTCCACATGCCTTGGGGCCAAACGACAACAACAACAACCATAAAACAGGAGCAATATTGTAACAAATTCAATAAAGACTTTACAAACATGGTCCACATCAAAAGAAAAAAAAAAACTTAAAAAATAGTTATGAGAATATAGACCAGGAGGAGCCCTGCTGCTTCAACAGGGCCTCCTGAAAGAGGTGACGTTGCATGTGGCTGTGAAGGTGTTTAGAGGCTAAGCAGATAAAACAAGAGCAGGCGGAAACAGCATTTCAGGCGAGGGGAAAGGTGTGCAAAGGCCCAGTGGCAGGGAAGGTGAGGACTGTAGGAGGAATTGAGAGAAGGCCAGTTGACGGGGAATCAGGTGAACAAGACAGAGGGGTGGGAAGGGAAAAGAGCACGACCTCATAGCCCACGATGAATTCAAACTGTCCCCTAAGGGCGATGGCAGCCACTGCAGGCTACGAGTAGGGCAGTGACAGAATAATCACTGTTGACTTTTATTGAGCACTATGCAGTCCCAGACCTTTCCCCTAAGCTCTTACCATATATCATCGACTATATTTTGCAGTATTCCTATAGGCTGAGTTCTACAAACCATGAGCAAATTTCTCAGCCCCATCTATGCCTCAGTTTCCACGTGTATGTATGGGAAAAATAATAGAATATAACACAGATGCTTACTATGGTGAGGATGATAAGGGTTTGGCTCACAGGGACTCGGCACTGTTCATTTTTGTCACTATTGTTTCTGGGTTACAGACGGAGAAGCTGATGCCCAGAAAGATTCATCAACTTGCCAGGACATCGCATCGCCAATGAGCAATAGAATGGACAGGACAGGAGCGGGGAGGCTGGGAGGGGCTTATGAACATGGAGAAGCCACTTCTGGATAGCCTGTTGGGGCCCACGTGGTCAGCCTCTGCTCTGCTTGGTCGGTGCCTGGGTCATGCCAGTTATTAAATGCTTAATATCACCCTGCTACTCCTGTTTGTATAATGTTGTTTTGTGGCTTTAATATTTACATAAATGGTATCATACTAAGAGTTTACTTCTGAAAGTATATTTTCTTTTCTTAAAATATATTTTTTTGACTGTGCTGGGTCTTAGTTGCAGCATGTGTGATCTATTTCCCTGATCAGGGATCGAACCTGCATGGGAAGCGGGGAGTCTTAGCCACTGGACCATTAGGGATGTCCCTGAGAGTTTCTTTTCTCATTCAACATTATATTTTTAAGACCTCTTTGAAAAGTGAAAATGTTAGTTGCTCAGTCCTGTCTAACTCTTTGTGACCCCATGGTCTGTATAGCCTGCCAGACTCCTCTGTTCATGGAATTCTCCAGGCAAGAATACTGGAGTGGGTAGCCATTCTCCTCTCCAAGAGATTGTCAATGACCCAGGGATCGAACCTGGGTTTCCTGCATTACAGACTGGCTTTTTACTATCTGAGCCACCAGGGAAGCCCTAAGACCTCTTTCAGTTCAGTTCAGTTCAGTTCAGTCACTCAGTCGTTTCCGACTCTTTGCGACCCCATGAATCGCAGCACGCAAGGCCTTCCTGTCCATCACCAGCTCCCGGAGTTCACTCAAACTCATGTCCAACGAGTCAGTGATGCCATCCAGCCATCTCTTCCTCTGTCGTACCCTTCTCTTCCTGCCCCCAATTCCTCCCAGCAACAGAGTCTTTTCCAATGAGTCAACTCTTTGCATGAGGTGGCCAAAGTATTGGAGTTTCAGCTTTAGCATCAGTCCTTCCAAAGAACACCCAGGACTGATCTTTAGAACGGACTGGTTGGATCTCCTTGCAGTCCAAGGGACTCTCAAGAGTCTTCTCCAACACCATAGTTCAAAAGCATCAATTCTTTGGTGCTCAGCTTTCTTCACAGTTCAACTCTCACATCCATATATGACAACTGGAAAAACCATAGCCTTGACTAGATGGACCTTTGTTGGCAAAGTAATGTCTCTGCTTTTCAATCCGCTATCTAGGTTGGTCTTAACTTTCCTTCCAAGGAGTAAGCGTCTTTTAATTTCATGGCTGCAGTCACCATCTGCAGTGA
>SJYV01006861.1:0-13897 GCA_006410875.1 Neotragus pygmaeus
CAGCGGTAGCCCATGAAACTGTGGGTGTCGTCTGTGATGGCGAAAATGACCTACAGGCAAAGATGTGTATAAGAGACAGGTTCACGCTGATGGATGGAAAAAGCCATCACAATACTGTAAAGTTTTTATCCTCCAATTAAATAAAATTTAAAAACTAAAGTTGCGTGTGTGTGTATAGTTTGTGTATTAAAATAGGATGTACACATATTCTACTTCCAGGCTATTTACAGTCTTATGACAGTTCAATTACTGTGTTTTTCAATTCCCTGTGTAGGCTGAGGATGAGCAGAATTAACTTTCTGTGGCAGAACAACTATTAATACCCATTCCTCAAATACATACAGCGTTTTCTCTTATTCCAATTTCCAGATTGGCTTAACAACGAGTTAATTATGTTGGAGTGAGAATTAACAGACAAGGAGAAGAGAATAGGATGACTCATACGATAATGAGTTAGAATTGAAGACATCAGTATGAACTCATGTTTAGCTTAATGCAGATACAAATGGTGATATATAGACAATATTTAAAGATGTATGTCTATACATGGTATATTATACCTCGCTCTGACTACCAAGAGGGCCTAGAAGCACCAACATCCCAGCAGCACTGAGCACACCCAGCACCCACAGCTTGGTTTATAATAGCCACCAATCAATGAAAGTAGCCCAGGTTCCGTAGAGAAATGATTGATTCTAGGACCCAGGCAGAAGTACACAAGGTGAGTCTGGAGCATCTTATAGTACCAGAAGGTAAGGAAATGCTTTTTTAAACAAGTACACAACCCAACACAATCATAGGAGCCAAGTGAAAGTATTTCCAATGCCAAAACTGGAAAAATTTTAGTAACAAAATAAAGTAATATTGGATTATAACCCCAAATATAGAATACCTATCTGTGAGTGCATACTGATATAAATATGTTTTGAAGAAATAAGTAAACAGTAACACACTACTACTTACCTGGGGGCTATATGTAGTGAAGGCCCTTGAGTAAAGCCTTACTATCTGGAAGAGAAATGGAGGGATTTGGGAGAGAGATTTTTAGTCTTCCTTCCAAAGAGCAAAGTATTAAAAAAAAGGAGGGGAGAGGTAACTTTACACTGAAGAAATGTGACAAACACTATGCCAGCCAGGTGATCAAGTTCAACGTTAATAGTGAGAAGTTATGTACTATTTATACGATGTGATATGCATGACACTTCACTTCTTCCTCCAAAAATGCATAATCTTAGTCTAATCATAAGACAAACATCAGACAAATCTCAATAGAGGGACGTTCTACACAATACCTGACCAACACCCTCAAAATCTGCTGCTACTGCTGCTGCTAAGTCACTTCAGTCGTGTCCGACTCTATGCAACACCATAGACAGCAGCCCACCAGGCTCCCCAGTCCCTGGGATTCTCCAGGCAAGAACACTGGAGTGGGTTGCCATTTCCTTCTCCAAAACCCTCTAAGTTACACAAAAAAAGAAAGTATGAGAAACAATCATAGCTAAGAGGAGCCTAAGGAAATACGATGACTAATTGTCACATGGTATCCTGGATGGGATCCTAGTACAGAAAAGTACATTAGGTAAAAACTAAGGAAATCAGCTTAAAATACTGAACCAACATTAGTTCATCAATTATAAGTAATGTACCACACTAATGTAAGGTGTTAAACAGAAGAAACTGGGTATGCTTGGATATAGGGTAACTCTACTTTCAATTTTTCTATAAGTCAAAATTTTAATAAAAGTTATTCTAAAAATACATGACAAAGCATTTATGAGAAAGCAAAATGTTAAAAATCAAATTAATGCCATATACCCCTTTCCCAGCTCAAGAAACGATGCTAACCAAAAGTTTAAGTTCGCTGTGTACCCCTCCTCACTTATATTTCCAACTCCCTTCTCCCAGAGATAACCACTATCTTACATTTGGTATTTATTATTCCCATGCATTTATCAGTCAGTCAGTCAGTCAGTCAGTCCAGTCACTCAGTCATGTCTGACTCTTTGAGACCCCATGGACTGCAGCATGCCAGGCCTCCCTGTCAATCACCAACTCCTGGAGTTTACTCAAACTCATGTCCATTGAGTCAGTGGTGACATCCAACCATCCCATCCTGTCATCCACTTCTCCTCCTGCCTTCCATCTTTCCTAGCATCAGGGTCTTTCCAATAAGCCAGTTCTTCACATAAGGTGGACAAAGTATTGGAGCTTCAGCATCAGTCCTTCCAATGAATATTCAGGATTGATTTCTTTTAGGATGGACTGGTTGGACCTCCTTGCAGTCCAAGGGACTCTCAAGAGTTTTCTCCAACACGACAGTTCAAAAGCATCAATTCTTTGGTGCTCAGCTTTCTTTATAGTCCAACTCTAACATCCATGCATGACTACTGGAAAAACCATAGCTTTGACCAGATGGGCCTTTGTTGGCAAAATGATGTCTCTGCTTTTGAATATGTTGTCTAGGTTGGTCATAACTTTTCTTCCAAGGACTAAGCGTCTTTTAATTTCATGGCTGCAGTCACCATCTGCAGTAATTTTGGAGCCCAGAAAAATAAAGTCTGTCACTGTTTCCATTGTTTCCCCATCTATTTGCCACGAAGTGATGGGACTGGATGCCATGATCTTAGTCTTCTGAATGTTGAGTTTTAAGCCAACTTTTTCACTCTCCTCTTTCACTTTCATCAAGAGGCTCTTTAGTTCTTCTTCTCTTTCTGCCATAAGGGTGGTGTCATCTGCGTATCTGATGTTATTGAGATTTCTCCCGGCAATCTTGATTCCAGCTTGTGCTTCTTCCAGCCCAGCATTTCTCATGATGTACTCTGCATATAAGTTAAATAAGCAGGGTGACAGCATACAGCCTCGACCTATTCCTCTCCCTATTTGGAAGCAGGCTCTTGTTCCATGTCCAGTTCTAACTGTTGCTTCCTGACCTGCATACAGATTTCTCAGGAGCCAGGTCAGGTGGTCTGGTATTCCCATCTCTTTCAGAGTTTTCCACAGTTTGTGGTGATCCACACAGTGAAAGACTTTGGCATAGTCAATAAAGCAGAAGTATATGTTTTTCTGGAACTCTCTTGCTTTTTCTTTGATCCAACAGATGTTGGCAGTTTGATCTCTGATTCCTCTGCCTTTTCTAAAACCAGCTTGAACATCTGGAAGTTCACAATTCATGTACTGTTAAAGCCTTGCTTGGTGAATTTTGAGGATTACTTTGCTAGCATGTGAATGAGTGCAATTGTGTAGTAGTTTGAGCTTTCTCTGGCATTGCCTTTCTTAGGGATTAGAATGAAAACTAACCTTTTCCAGTCCTGTGGCCACTGCTGAGCTTTCCAAATTTGCTGGCATATTGAGTATAGCACCTTCACAGCATCATCTTTTATGATTTAAAAAAGCTCAACTGGAATTCCATCACCTCCACTAGCTTTGTACATAGTGATGCTACCTAAGGCCCATGCATTTATGCATATCTTTAAGGGACATAATTGTTTGCAAATTTTAAATTTTTGTATAGATTGCATCATATGACACCTGCTTTTGCAGAGGCTTCACTCAATGTCAAGCTTACACGATTCATATTAACTTATGTAGCTCTAATTCATTTTTTCTGCAATGGACACCTCCATTACATGAATATGCCCAAATATGTTGATCTCTTTGATGGGCTCTCAGGGTGTTCAATCATTCATGCTGTTGAAAGCCTTTCCATTCACCTTTCATTTGACACCAGAGATTTCTCTTGGCTGATCCATTCCACATAGCACTCCACATTTCAAGCTAGCTGCCCAGCTCCTCTCTCCCTGTGCAGATGCTTCCTCATCCCCTTCCCCTCAGACCAGCCTTCTGAAGCCTCAATGTCTTTGCTCCTTATTAAGCACAACTATTTAGCAATTCTGTCCCTTCTCCCAAACACAAGTTCCAACTTGACTTTGTACAGTTACAAATTATCCAAGACCTCAGATGAACCAAAGTGTTAGGAGAAGCATACTGATTGAAACCGCCCATGCTGGCCAGGCAACATAGTAACCATTTGCATGAGTTGTTTTATGACAGGCGATCCTGATAAGGAATACAGAATAAGCCACCACCAACTGGAAGAGTCCAGGAAAGGTTGAAAGGAAATACCGCGTGTCTGTCCATTTCCCAGAATCCCTCTTGCTAGCATCCATCTTGGCTGAGCGATGCGTGCGCCACCAGGAAATTCTCTGAATTAGAATGATTGGCCAAAGACCACCCAGAAGCTAATCCCATCACCATAAAACCCGACAATGCGAGCCACAAGGCAGAGCAGTTCTCCTGGGTTCCCCTACCCTACTGCTTTCCACCCGGGTTCCCTTTCCCAATACTCTTGGTATTAAGGTACCAAAAAATTGTCACATTTAGGTTTATATTGACAGATAGTAGTGAAAGTGAAGTTGCTCGTCATGTCTGACTCTTTGCAACCCCATGGACTAGTAGCCCACCAGGCTCCTCCCTCCATGGGATTCTCCAGGCAAGAGTACTGGAGTGGGTTGCCATTTCCTTCTCCAGCGGATCTTCCCGGATAAAACCCGGGTCTCCCACATTCCAGGCGGACGCTTTAACCTCNCTAGTAGCCCACCAGGCTCCTCCCTCCATGGGATTCTCCAGGCAAGAGTACTGGAGTGGGTTGCCATTTCCTTCTCCAGCGGATCTTCCCGGATAAAACCCGGGTCTCCCACATTCCAGGCGGACGCTTTAACCTCTGAGCCACTGGAGATAGTAGTAGAGTTACATAAAATCTATGCTGTTCTCTCAATTAGGAAACTATTTTTATCTGTTAAGGAGGCAAGTTTAATGGAAATGAGGTTTTTCCACTAATTAACCTGACAACTGCAAGTCAGATACATGAGAAGGTGAAGGTGTGCATGTATGTATACATGTTTGTGAGGAGTAGTGTTGGTGATGAGAACAGCCTCAGCTAAAATAGCACTTCAGATATAAAGCTAAATTTCTAAATTGAGATAGTGATGGTAAAAATGGAGAAAAATGGAAAAGATTTTTACAGTGATCTGACAATATCGCTTGGCCAGACTGATGAGCTGATGGGGGAAAGGGTGTGAGGAAGTCCAGGTAATTACATAAGTGCAAGTGTAGGGCACCAGGATGAGAGTGGCACCAGTGCCAGCGGCAGGGAAGCACCGAGCTGCACCGTGCAGACCATGAAGACAACACCCAGGAGCCGGCCCAGAAAGGCAGGGGACACCCGGCTCCAAAGGAGAGGCGAGGCTGCCCTGACAGGCAGCAGAGCACCACTGAAGGGGGCTGAAGAGGGGAAAAGCACAGAGGTTCCCCCAAAACCTAAAACCCATCATTTGAAAAGATGGGCCCCAATGTTCACTATTTACAACAGCCAAAACATTAAGCGACCTAGGGATCCACTGACAGAAGAATGGATAAAGACGTGGGATGTATGAAATGGACTACTGCTCAGCCATAATAAAGAATGAAATAACGCCACTTGCGGCAACATGGATGGACCTAGAAATTATCACAGCAAGTGAAGTTAGATGCAGAAAGACAAATAGCATATTATACCACATACGTGGATTTTTTTTTAAATGGCACAAATGAACTCATTTACAAAACAGAAACAGATGTGCAGATATCAAAAACAAACTTATGGTTACCAAAGAGAAATATGAGGGGAGGGAGAAATCAGAAGTTTGGGATTAATATATACACAATACAATATACAAGACAGATAATCAACAAGGACCTAATGTATAGCACAGAGGACTCAGTGTTCTGTGATAACCTATGTGAGAAAAGAATCTGAAGAAAAATGCATATGTGCACATGTGTGTGTGTGTGTGTATATATATAACTGCTGATTTTGCTGAAACTAACACCACTGTAAATCAACTACAGTCCAATAATTAAAAAAAAAAAGACTGGTTTTTAAAAAATGAGACCAGTGAAGAGGATGGGACAAAAATTGAGTTTCGTATTGTGGAAGCTAGAGAAAGAGAATAACTAATGGTCAAACATCGTCAAAATGAGACTCCGAGGAGGCTCTGAATCATATTACCTAGACTAGTTCTTTCTGTGTTTCTATATCCCCAGCTCCTTTTCCTGATCGACACTGTTTAATTTCTTCAGTGACAGGGCAGAATTTTCTGTTGTCCGGCCTTATTTCCCTCTGTGAAGAGGAATGTAGCAGCCTAGGGGCATAGCTTACCTAATGAGTGAAGACAAGAAATAAAAGAGAAACAGAAAGAAGGAAACATCCCCTGACTCAGTAGGGGATCCTGAAATGCCTCATTTTCAGATGCTAAGATCAGTTTTCCTCCTCTCTCCTCTAAAGACGATGGATGGACATTTAGCTCAGCTGATTGCTTAACATCCTTGTTTCCCACTTCCATTTCTATATCTATCATTTATTTCATCCATAAGACTACATCTGAACATTCTCTTTCATATCCCCTTGTATCAATCTTTTAACTTTATGTTTTCATACTCCTGCAACAAAAGTTCACTTCTCACCAGAAGGATCTACCCTATCCTTTCATAAATTTAGGATTTTACTGATTGCCTTGAGTGAACTGAGTTGAGAGTATCCACTGAAAATGAGGAAGAAATAAATGGCCCCCACACCATACCCTTCATCCATTTACTCAGACACCCATGTACTGAGCACCTACAATGTACCAATCACCAGCACAGGTCCTTGGTTTATAGATTCCAAATAAGACACAATCACTGTGGCCAGGAAATCTTCAGGGAGAGAAGGTGAGTCAGCCTTTCTAAGTTGGCCCTGAAGGAAGGGTGATAAAAAGGAAGATCCCCCAGTTCACGGCCTTTTATTTTATTGCTAGCTCCTAAAGGGTGTTCTTTGAAAGATACAGATTTAATAAGGGAACAGTTTGTTGAGGAGGGGTGTCTGATGGTTTTATAAAAATACATGGCTATCTGGAGTCTGTTATAAATGTCACACTCAACGCAGTTTGTGGGAGTTGGTTTAAGTCTGGGTTGAGTATAAAAATAGATTCACTGTGGGATTTGGTAACTGATGAAAGACAAGAAAGCTTTCACATGCATATTTAGGAAGTTGTTGCTGGACTTACTGAATATGGAGGTACTATCCTTGGTCCAGATCTGTGGATTCTATTTAGAATTTGTAATTACTTAATAAAAGTTAAACAGTGACTGGAGTGTAATTCTTTTCAAATGCTCTGTTGCATGCCCTTTAGGAAGACCAAACAGGACCAAGAATCCTTAAATGAAAAAGAAATAGATGCTTTATCCACTGCTTTGTTTTGCAGTGTAGAATCCTAGGTAAGGCAACACACTAGCTTCCTCTCTGCGCTTTTCAAGAAGCTCGTTGCTGTCTGGCTTTCCCGAAGGAGGGGCCGGCCTGCTGGTGGCCATCACCACTCTCTCTCCACACCACAGCAACCTTACTTTGTAATTCAAATCAGCCTTTCTTGAAAAACAAATGCTGCGGCAGGCAGTTAAGCAAATTTTGCATTTTATGAGCGAGGATAATCCTTTCACATTTTCAGAGATCAGTTTACAAGCCGGAGCGCCTGGTGAGCAACGGAAGCCGCGTGACAAATGGGGACAAGGAGCATCCTCCAGCCAAGCTGGGTGACAGGCAGTAAATGCTGCTGCTTTGGCAGGTCCGCGAGTGTGTGGAGGAAACAAGATCAATCCCCCCTCGGCCTCACAAAGGCTCCTTCACTGCTGATGGCTGTTCAACCGGAGGGAGGAGAAGCTTAATGAAGTAGATGCTGCAAGCTGACAGGAGTATTGGAAAATGTATATAGAGAAAATGAAAATATTATGCACCAAATTGGCAGAACAGGAGGCTGAGTGCCTATTAGTGGACATGGAAATAGAGCGTGGCTGAGTGTCTGCTCAGGCCAGCTGTGACAGCACAGGATCCGTGTGAGGAAGCAGCGAGGGGAAAACCCACACACGGGTGCGGAGTGCCTGAGAACCCAGGTTCCACCACGGAAAGCAGTGCAGAAACTGGAAATGCAGGCCTGCCGGCACTTCACACAACAGACACAGCTATGGTGGAAGGGAATGTGACGTCTGAGCTGGAGAGGAAGGTGAAAGCCTGAAGACAGCGCAATGAAGGATAAACACCAAACAGCATCCGAGGGCCGGAAGCCTTTTATCCCCTCTCTATGGTTGTTTTTTCTCCTCTGGCACCTAATCTGATGCTTGTTTGGTCTACGATTGCTCACCACGTGCAGGCTCTCTATTTTTTTCTCTTGCATTTTCCTTCTGCTAGTTCACACAAATGTACCTGAAAAACAACATTATGATTCAAGTGGAAAATTATGACAAAATGGGGAAACATATAATGTTTTACAGTCTTAACTGGTGCTGTGAGCAAGTATGAAACATCAGAGTGGCAGAACAGGAAAATAAATGACTTGTAATTACTAAAGAGAAGAAAAGTGGCCAGGGTGCGCCTCTCCTGCTTTCAGGTAAAGAAGGGCTGCCACTGCCAAGAATAAAAAAAGTACATGTATCATTGAAGAGTCCCTCCTTCGACAGGGAATCTCCATGTTCTATTTAGCTGAAGCAGCAGGACTACTGTTCACAGACCCCCTGTCTGTTGAACACACCTCTGTTCCCACCCTTACAAATACTGCTGCAAAAAACACGATACTCCACTGGCCCGAGATCACGGAGGAACCAGAACATACTACCACATCTCTAAAGAAATCTCCTGAGGGGAACTTTGTTGCTCAGGAATAACTTGACTGAAATGAGTCAACTCTGATGACACTGCTCTGACAGGAAAATAGAAAAGAATGAAACACGAAGGGCTTACACTACCGGGATGAAATCCTGCGGGCTAGACTTATCAACCGACATAGATCTGGGCAGCTTTATTTACCATCACCTCGGCTGATGCAGCAAAAGGTAACACGCATATGATATACTGTATATTAGAGCTGCCTAACCAGTGAAGAGATTGGGCATCTTCATCTATTAACAGTATCACCCTGGCTGACACAGCAAGGGCTAGATTACGCTATGCTAGATCTAGCCATTGGACCACCACCAAATGGGAGACTGGCAGTTGGTTTATAGAACATCCGGGTTTTCTTGTCTGCCTCAAACAGCAGACCCTTGAGTGAAGCCAAAATCTTTTTATTACCCTACCCATAGAACTTGGAACTGTGGTTCCAAATGGAATTCAGTCTTTTCACGGGGAAGTATCTATCTGCTTTGGAGAGGCTGCTTTCCCAGAGGTGGACAGGTTTGCAGCATGGAGTTTTGGTCTTTCATTTTCCCAAAGGTGAGTCTCAGGAGCCTCAGGTCCTGAGTGGAGGAATCTAGTCCCCCCCACCTTCCCTCTGTTACCCATTTCAAGGATTATGCTGAAGAACAGGGCAGAGAAGCTAGCAGAAGGGACCCGGGGTGAGGGGGTGGGGGGAATGAGTGAAACAAAATGGATTATGAATTTGAAAATTGCCAATTATCTTGTATCATACAGCTCAGAGCCCTGGCACAATGATCAGCCACAATCCAGATTTTTCAGCTTAAATGGCTTTACATTCAAGCAAGCAAATTAACCATAAAATAGAGGGGGGGAAAAAAAAAACAAAATATCCCAAGAAAGAATAAACTGCAGATAATAAGCACCAATCTGGTGTTGAATGCAGCCCAAGATACCAATTGTTTTAAGTCACGACAAAGACAGCTGAAAGCTCATCTTGTGGACGCAGAGCGAGGATGATTGCCTGCCATGAGTATCTTCTCTCACAAATAACAGTTTTTTCGCTCTTAATTTTCTGCTAAATTGGAAGCTAACTGCTTCCCACATTGTCATCGGAACACCTGCAGCTGTGCTGGATTTCTGCACACCATTTCTTTTAGGTAAAACAGCACTCCACTTCCTTCAGCGCCTCATTATGCCGAGGTCTTCCTTTCACTGCGCCGCAGCACTAATGATTCAGGCAGGCTGGTCAGTCATTAAGTGACAAGCAAATGATACTGTGTGCAACGTGTGAGTAATCGGTCTGAACAAATGAAATCACAGACTTGCCTTTCCCATCATTCATTTCACAAACAGTAGCAATGTGCCGCACAGCAGGTAGTTCAGTTAAAACCAGCCTTGTAAAACAAATTTCCTGCAGCCGTTTAAGTGAGCTGCGATGGGCTGGATGCTTCAGCTAGTGGATCGCGCCGAGGAGTTAAGAGAGGTTGGGGAGGAGGGAGGTGCTGTGAGGACAGAGCTTCATACATACATTAGAGTAATTAAGGGTTTCGTATCTTATCGCTATGTTTTTCCTTTGTATGGATCTCAGAAATGACTGTTGCACGAGCAAACCCAAAACAGACAGCGTCCACTTCTCTGTACCTTGTCACGAGGTAGCCTGTTAAGAGACTGAAGCAAAGTTCCCAGATAAATATTCTAAATTCGGAGTCATGAAGACGTCATAGTACATCAGATGGATTGCTAGGAAGCAAGTGACGCAAATCCCAGTGATAAAAAAAAAAAAAAATCATGGCTTTTATTTTTGCAGTGGAACCCCTCTTGATTCATCAATTATTTTGTGAAGAGTGCAACTGGCTTCTACTAATAGAAACCCAACTTCCGTGCTAAAGCTTAAAATGGGTTTTAGTAGCTCCCCACCACCAAAAAAGGATGTAAAATTACAGAGGATGACAGGAAAATTTGTGTAGCCCCAAACTTAGTAGCCATTGGACCGTACATCCCACAGGCTAGGACAGGGAAAGGGGCTGCTCTCTTCATGGGACAGGGGTCTCCACTCAGGTTTCACTCCCCGTGTCAAGCCCACTGGCTCTCTTTCTGGGCCAAGGGTCTGGCAGGTAAGGAACCAGTCGTGGCGTGCTTTAAGGCGTGCTCTGAGTCTGTCGCCAGAGCACTGGTGGGCTGCGGGAAGACAGCCTGACATTATGAGTGCCCTTCGGTGCCCTGGGTTCTTCCCACACCGTCAGGGGAAAAGCTAGCAGGGCCTCAGAGCTGGCATCTCTATTTTTCCTCTCTTGCATAATCTTGATTTTGGCTTCAAACTTCCTCATCATGTCCTTGTAGGCAACCAGTAAAAGTTCCTTGAAGAGGGCTTAGGCAAGTAGGCCTGATAGGAACCCCCAGAGCCTGTGCACCCCAAGAAGCTGTGCAGGGTGGGGAAGACCAAGGGATTGACTTGGGCACAGCCCCCAACCCAGGAGCAGGCTTGTGTAGGCCTTCCTGGACACGGAGACAGAATTCTGTCCACAGCCTCCCTCTGGTCCTGACACACTGTGGAACACAGAGTGTGCTGTCGAGAGTGAAAGGAAGAACGTTCCTCAAGCAAGAATCTGAACTCTGTGAAGTCCCTTTGGGGTTAGGTCACTGTTCTCAGTCTGAGACACCTTTGCAAATGGCTCCAACTCACTAAAGTTACTGCAAGAAGTCTATATAAGAAAGCAATCTTGTGGTGGATTCATGTCGATGTATGGCAAACCCAATAGAGTATTGTAAAGTTAAATTTAAAAATAAATAAATAAATAAATAAATAAATAAAAAGAAAGCAATCTTGTAAATGGATGATAAGGCATCTTTGCAAAAAGACAGTATTAAATCCCTCAGCCCCACCTCCTTCTATGCCCAGCTGTGAGTTTACCAAACCAAGACTGATTTCAGACCGTCTTTGATTCGCAAGAAGGGTGCCCAGATTTTAAAAGTTTTCAATAGCGTATCACTGATTTCATACATGCTTATTGTAGATAAGTCAAATGGTTCAGAAGACTGTATTAAGCACTCTTCTGTGTTCACCTTTCCTGGGGTATGACCCTGCTATAAGGGATGTTGTGCATGATTCCAGACACATTCTGTGCTTACACCAACATTCACACGGATGGAAACACCCTCCACACTTTATTCTACAACTGATCCAGGCGCAGTGGGCCCCTTTCCACATCAGCACGTGCAGATTTATCTAATTCCTTCTAACATTCACAGAATACTCTAGCCTGGGGGTACATTTTCACTTATTTAACCAATCTGTCAATGAAGAACAGTTAGGTTGCTTCCAATACTCAATCTATTCAAAACAATGTGGCTCTGAAAATTTTTGTACGTGTATCTTCATGCATTTATGTGAGTAGAATTTGCAGGGTAATCCTAAAACAAAGTCACCAAACAGAATGAACCTTGCCAGTCTGACAACTGACTGCTTTTCACAGTCTTATTTAATGGAATATGAGGTGGAGAACCATTTCATGTTTCAAGGACATTTGTAATTCTTTTTGTCTGGGGCTTGCTTACGTGCTCATTTTTAGTTAGGTTGAATGGCCTTATCGATTCATAAACACACTTCTTAGGCATGTGTATCTAGCATGTGTTACAAATCCTGTTTGGGGTCACTTTTGGCTTTTTTATAATGATTTTGCCCTAAAGAAATCATTGATATTTATGCAAATATTACAGCTCTTACCTCTTACAACTTTGGGGATTTTTCATTATGTTTGAAATAATACTCTGAAATTTGAAATTTACTCTGGTATTGTAAAAATGCACTGGGTTGGTCAAAAAAGTTTGCGTTTTTCCATAACACTGTATGGAAAAACCTGACTGAACTTCTTGGCCCACCCAACAGTTAAGAAGAGAGTGGAGTTCCAGCTTCATTCCATTTCCACACGGTTTGCCACTGTCCCAGCACCATTTGTTCAGGGGCAATGTGATCTTTCCAGACTGTCATCTCACTGAAAAATACGGTTTAAGCCTGGCTGCTTTAATTACAGATCTAGGCACTAACATTCAAAGCTACATATTCATAAGTTCTGTCCTTAAATGTCAACCATCTAAACTTAATATAAACAAGATGTTTTAAATTTGTTTTAAGATCCTGGGGCTTTTCAGTCCTGCTGGGGCTGGTTTGCCTTCTGGTTCAAGAATGGAATACTGCCACAATCTTGCATTCAGTATGCTGAAACGCAAATAGCTCCAGAGGCCCACAAGGTTTCCGTTCACTTGGTTTTCAATTCATAAAACCTAAACCGAACCATCTCGAGGGGCTTCCCAGGCAGCTCAGTGTAAGGAATGCACCTGCCAATACAGGGTTCGATCCCTGGGTCGGGAAGATCCCCTGGAGAAGGAACTGGCAACCCACTCCAGTGTTCTTGCATGGGAAATCCCATGGACAGAGGAGCCCGGTGGGCTACAGTCCATGGGGTTGCCAAAGAGTCGAACACGACTTAGCGACTAAACAACAAGCCCATCCTGATGTTATATATAGTCCCTAATCTCTTTAGTCTGAGTATCTACACCGTTTGCTTCAGACCTTAATATACAGTGTGTACACTACTTTACTCCTTTAAAACTGAAGAGTATGAACTTTGAAAAACATAGCTGTCCTAAGCATTTCAGAAAGGGGACTGTGGTTTCTTAAGAGTCATTTGTTTAAAAGGAAGAACAACATAGTGTAGGGAGGGTTGATGGAAAGGAGGAGGGAGAGGATGAAACTGTGAGAAACCTGAGTTGAGAGGAGGAAATGTTTTCATGGACAACGCTTCCTATTTAGAGTTCTAAGACCGCATATCAATCAGACTTCAAGTTCAATGACATGCAATCTGAGATTTTATTAGGTGAATAGCAGTCAGGAAGTCATTCAGATTCACTGCAAACAAAGCAACCCTAAAAGGTCTTGAGATTTTGAACATTGTCAACATAAAAAGAAGAAGTCACAATTAACACTATTATGCCTAATAAGGCTTCCCTGGTGGCTCAGAAGTTAAAACGCCCGCCTGCAATGCAGGGGACCTGGGTTTGATCCCTGGGTCGGGACGATGCCCTGGAGAAGGAAATGGCAACCCACTCCAGTATTCTTGCCTGGAGAATCCCATGGACGGAGGAGCCTGGTGGGCTACAGTCCATGGAGTCACAGAGAGTCGGACATGACTGAGTGAC
>SJYV01006861.1:14107-27178 GCA_006410875.1 Neotragus pygmaeus
GTAAAATTACAGAGGATGACAGGAAAATTTGTGTAGCCCCAAACTTAGTAGCCATTGGACCGTACATCCCACAGGCTAGGACAGGGAAAGGGGCTGCTCTCTTCATGGGACAGGGGTCTCCACTCAGGTTTCACTCCCCGTGTCAAGCCCACTGGCTCTCTTTCTGGGCCAAGGGTCTGGCAGGTAAGGAACCAGTCGTGGCGTGCTTTAAGGCGTGCTCTGAGTCTGTCGCCAGAGCACTGGTGGGCTGCGGGAAGACAGCCTGACATTATGAGTGCCCTTCGGTGCCCTGGGTTCTTCCCACACCGTCAGGGGAAAAGCTAGCAGGGCCTCAGAGCTGGCATCTCTATTTTTCCTCTCTTGCATAATCTTGATTTTGGCTTCAAACTTCCTCATCATGTCCTTGTAGGCAACCAGTAAAAGTTCCTTGAAGAGGGCTTAGGCAAGTAGGCCTGATAGGAACCCCCAGAGCCTGTGCACCCCAAGAAGCTGTGCAGGGTGGGGAAGACCAAGGGATTGACTTGGGCACAGCCCCCAACCCAGGAGCAGGCTTGTGTAGGCCTTCCTGGACACGGAGACAGAATTCTGTCCACAGCCTCCCTCTGGTCCTGACACACTGTGGAACACAGAGTGTGCTGTCGAGAGTGAAAGGAAGAACGTTCCTCAAGCAAGAATCTGAACTCTGTGAAGTCCCTTTGGGGTTAGGTCACTGTTCTCAGTCTGAGACACCTTTGCAAATGGCTCCAACTCACTAAAGTTACTGCAAGAAGTCTATATAAGAAAGCAATCTTGTGGTGGATTCATGTCGATGTATGGCAAACCCAATAGAGTATTGTAAAGTTAAATTTAAAAATAAATAAATAAATAAATAAATAAATAAAAAGAAAGCAATCTTGTAAATGGATGATAAGGCATCTTTGCAAAAAGACAGTATTAAATCCCTCAGCCCCACCTCCTTCTATGCCCAGCTGTGAGTTTACCAAACCAAGACTGATTTCAGACCGTCTTTGATTCGCAAGAAGGGTGCCCAGATTTTAAAAGTTTTCAATAGCGTATCACTGATTTCATACATGCTTATTGTAGATAAGTCAAATGGTTCAGAAGACTGTATTAAGCACTCTTCTGTGTTCACCTTTCCTGGGGTATGACCCTGCTATAAGGGATGTTGTGCATGATTCCAGACACATTCTGTGCTTACACCAACATTCACACGGATGGAAACACCCTCCACACTTTATTCTACAACTGATCCAGGCGCAGTGGGCCCCTTTCCACATCAGCACGTGCAGATTTATCTAATTCCTTCTAACATTCACAGAATACTCTAGCCTGGGGGTACATTTTCACTTATTTAACCAATCTGTCAATGAAGAACAGTTAGGTTGCTTCCAATACTCAATCTATTCAAAACAATGTGGCTCTGAAAATTTTTGTACGTGTATCTTCATGCATTTATGTGAGTAGAATTTGCAGGGTAATCCTAAAACAAAGTCACCAAACAGAATGAACCTTGCCAGTCTGACAACTGACTGCTTTTCACAGTCTTATTTAATGGAATATGAGGTGGAGAACCATTTCATGTTTCAAGGACATTTGTAATTCTTTTTGTCTGGGGCTTGCTTACGTGCTCATTTTTAGTTAGGTTGAATGGCCTTATCGATTCATAAACACACTTCTTAGGCATGTGTATCTAGCATGTGTTACAAATCCTGTTTGGGGTCACTTTTGGCTTTTTTATAATGATTTTGCCCTAAAGAAATCATTGATATTTATGCAAATATTACAGCTCTTACCTCTTACAACTTTGGGGATTTTTCATTATGTTTGAAATAATACTCTGAAATTTGAAATTTACTCTGGTATTGTAAAAATGCACTGGGTTGGTCAAAAAAGTTTGCGTTTTTCCATAACACTGTATGGAAAAACCTGACTGAACTTCTTGGCCCACCCAACAGTTAAGAAGAGAGTGGAGTTCCAGCTTCATTCCATTTCCACACGGTTTGCCACTGTCCCAGCACCATTTGTTCAGGGGCAATGTGATCTTTCCAGACTGTCATCTCACTGAAAAATACGGTTTAAGCCTGGCTGCTTTAATTACAGATCTAGGCACTAACATTCAAAGCTACATATTCATAAGTTCTGTCCTTAAATGTCAACCATCTAAACTTAATATAAACAAGATGTTTTAAATTTGTTTTAAGATCCTGGGGCTTTTCAGTCCTGCTGGGGCTGGTTTGCCTTCTGGTTCAAGAATGGAATACTGCCACAATCTTGCATTCAGTATGCTGAAACGCAAATAGCTCCAGAGGCCCACAAGGTTTCCGTTCACTTGGTTTTCAATTCATAAAACCTAAACCGAACCATCTCGAGGGGCTTCCCAGGCAGCTCAGTGTAAGGAATGCACCTGCCAATACAGGGTTCGATCCCTGGGTCGGGAAGATCCCCTGGAGAAGGAACTGGCAACCCACTCCAGTGTTCTTGCATGGGAAATCCCATGGACAGAGGAGCCCGGTGGGCTACAGTCCATGGGGTTGCCAAAGAGTCGAACACGACTTAGCGACTAAACAACAAGCCCATCCTGATGTTATATATAGTCCCTAATCTCTTTAGTCTGAGTATCTACACCGTTTGCTTCAGACCTTAATATACAGTGTGTACACTACTTTACTCCTTTAAAACTGAAGAGTATGAACTTTGAAAAACATAGCTGTCCTAAGCATTTCAGAAAGGGGACTGTGGTTTCTTAAGAGTCATTTGTTTAAAAGGAAGAACAACATAGTGTAGGGAGGGTTGATGGAAAGGAGGAGGGAGAGGATGAAACTGTGAGAAACCTGAGTTGAGAGGAGGAAATGTTTTCATGGACAACGCTTCCTATTTAGAGTTCTAAGACCGCATATCAATCAGACTTCAAGTTCAATGACATGCAATCTGAGATTTTATTAGGTGAATAGCAGTCAGGAAGTCATTCAGATTCACTGCAAACAAAGCAACCCTAAAAGGTCTTGAGATTTTGAACATTGTCAACATAAAAAGAAGAAGTCACAATTAACACTATTATGCCTAATAAGGCTTCCCTGGTGGCTCAGAAGTTAAAACGCCCGCCTGCAATGCAGGGGACCTGGGTTTGATCCCTGGGTCGGGACGNATCTCTCCTTGCTATTCTTTGGAACTCTGCATTCAGATGCTTATATCTATCCTTTTCTCCTTTGCTTTTCACTTCTCTTCTTTTCACAGCTATTTGTAAGGCCTCCTCAGACAGCCAGTTTGCTTTTTTGCATTTCTTTTCCATGGGGATGGTCTTGATCCCTGTCTCCTGTACAGTGTCACGAACCTCAGTTCATAGTTCATCAGGCACTCTATCTATCAGATCTAGGCTCTTAACTCTATTTCTCACTTCCACTGTATAATCAGAAGGGGGGTTAGGGTGGGGATACTGTGCCTCACCCACCCCACCCTCACCCTCATGTGGACCTGCACACAGGTGGATGGCTTGTTCATCATTGGCTGGATGTACCTGCCTCCCCACGACCCTCACGTGGACGACCCAATGCGG
This sequence comes from Neotragus pygmaeus, assembly GCA_006410875.1. Lineage (NCBI taxonomy): Eukaryota > Metazoa > Chordata > Mammalia > Artiodactyla > Bovidae > Neotragus > Neotragus pygmaeus. The sequence goes on from SJYV01006861.1 coordinate 17,661, forward strand.
TTCAAGCCCCTGTTCCGAATCCATCTGATGGAGAGGAAGTCGGCCACGGTGGAGTGCATGTACGGCCACAGAGGGCCCCACAACGGCCACGTCCAGGTGAGGCCAGGGCTCCTCGCTGCTCCCAGTGCCAGCTGCCTGCCAAGGTCTTCCCAGCAGTGCTCCCAACCCAGGCCGGTCAGCAGGAGCGGGGATTCAGGCTTGGCCCAGTCCTTCTGGGTGCTGTTGACACTGCTGCCCTGCCTCAGAGATTCACTGGCTGGAGCCATCGCTGCTTCTGCCTCCACTTATAACCATTTGTCCTTCCAAGCGAGGTTCTTTTCTCCTCCTTTGCAAGGGTGTCTGCTTGGAATAAGATGTTTTATTCTTGGGTGTGGGCCTGGCAGATAGCCACCCGCCAGTGAGTGAGCGAGCCGGCATCCTCGCTGCCTCAGGAGGAGAGTGTGGCTCTGGGACACCCCCTGGGAGCAGCGATGCCTCCCTGGGAAGGAAGCCTGTGCTCCGGGGGTCCTGAGTACCCTTCTAGGACCGCCCGCGATCTGGCGGCCTCTGGGGCCCCCGGATGATGGGGGGCATGGGAGCGGGAGGGGCTGGTGCACCCCTGCTCTGATGGGGCCACCGGGGCTCACTGGTGACCCTCTCTCCATCTTATGGACACTCAAGATCGTGAAGAAGGATGAGTTCTCCACCAAGTGCAACCAGACGGACCACCACAGGATGTCTGGCGGGCGGCAGGAGGTGAGGCCAACCCTGCTGTCCCGGGGAGTGACGTGAGGGTGGACGTGTGAAGGGAGGCCGCGTCCCGGCCTCATCCTCATGGTGTGGATGTGTGTGCCAGGCTGAGGATAAACACGCCGAGTAGAAGTAGTTCTCTGACTGCTTCTCCGTCGCCCCTTGACAAGAGGCCCGAGGGGTCTCATTGCAGGTGTGAGTTGCAGGGAGACCAGAGGCTTTATCAGAACGAACCCCTTACAATCAGAGGCTGGGCTGCCTGAGGTGCTGGGGGGTCTGCCCCAGAGTCCCAGGGCGGGGAGCTCGCCATCTGGCCCACAGTCACTCTGCCCGTCTCAGCTGCCTGGGATCTCTCTGCTGGCTCCTTGTGCTCCATCTCTCCACCTCTCTTTGTCTCTCCCTCCAAGTGGGGAGTTAGAGGATGGGGTTCTTCTGTGGATTCACTTGTCAGCTGAGACATCCCCACTCTTAGCTGAGTCTTGCCGACCTAGGGAGTGGCTTCAAGCTCCAGGGGGAGAGGAATCCTGATAGCTCTGAAGATAAGGTGAAAGCCTGAGCCACCCTGTGCTCTGATGGTGGGTAATCACGTAAAATTCCGGGCCACAGTGGTGCTGCCCAAGGGAGTGGAGGACTCCTGGTGGCCTCAGAGGGCAGGAGGGTAAACTTATCACTGTGCTTATCACTGTCTCTAGGCGGAGACCTGTCCTTGGCTCTGAGCCCTGGCCCCTAGAGGCCCTGCTGGCTCACACCCCTCCTTCTGCTCAGGGACGAAGCCCCACCCCAGCCCTTCTCTGCCCTAATCATCGCCCAAAGCCTGCTCTGCATAAGCTGCATCCTGAGGCTTGTCAACACCCTGCCCCCAACTCCACCTCCCCATGCTCTGGGTTACCCACCAGCTTTGTGCCACTTCCAAGGCCATGTCCAGACTGTCTTGGCCCTCTTGGGACCGGGGTGTTGGCTTGCTCTTTACCTGCCCCACCTGAAGCTGCAGCCTCATCTCTGGGGCCCCCAAGGGTAGTTCAGGGCCTTGTCCGCCCAGACCCCAGCTGTGCGCCTGTTGTCTAACTCCCACTGCAGACGGTGCCTGCTCTCTTTCTGGATGGAATGGCAAGGCTGAGCCACCATACCCACCCCCATCTGTCTAGACCCCATGGCCTGAGGCTTCTGGAAATCGGGGGTTGGGGGGAGCTGTGAGGAGGAGCAGGGATGGGAAAGGGAGGAGAGGGTGGCGGGTCCCACCCGCGGCAAGCTCGGCCATGCATAAAGCCTGTGGCGCTGGATGCCCTCAGTTGCACACAGTTGCTTTTATTTTGCTTTCCTTTGTCTTACATACTTTCTCACTGCCTTCCCAAAATGATACTTCCTGGACTATCACCATCAGATGCAGAATGCTCAGAATCCAGAGGGAGAAGAATGCTGACATGGCCTCACCAGGGTGGCCTCTGCAAGTCCATTCTCCACCATCCCTTGTTTCCCTCGGCCTTTGTGATGTCACTGTGGTCTTATCTAGATAGTTTTTCTGTTTTTCCTTTTTTTGTTTTTTAGCTTAACTGATATTCCAGAAACATTTCCCAGTCTCATTAATATTCTTTACAAACTGTTTTTTTTTTTTTTTGGCTGTGCTGTGTGACATGCAGGATCTTAGTTCCCTGACCAGGGATTGAACCCATGCCCCTTGCTTTGGAAGCACAGAGTCTTAACCTCCAGATGGCCAGGGATGTCTCTGCAGACTTTAGTTTGTGCAGCATTCCATCCATCATCTTGCTTTGGTGTAGCAACCATAGGTGTGTGACTGTCCTGCAGTTGGACGTGGGGTTTGTGTTCAGCTGTTCCCCTGTCATCCTTTGACCACATGCTTGAGGGACCTGCCCTCCAGGAGCCTTAGCCCTTGTCTGTAAAACGGGGCTCTGAGATTGCCTGTGGTCATGGGTGATTTGGAGCATTGAGTGGTCAATGGCTTAGAGGCAGGCCTGGTTGGAGCCACCCAGGAGAGACGCTGGGCATTATTTTCGTGACTGCTGCCTGGATTCTGCAAAAGTGGGATTGTATAAAAGGCCCTGAAGGTACTCCAGATTGTACTTCAGACTGTTTTCCCACATTGTCAGTTTGCTGGTTCCTGTTTACAGCCCACCATGGCGTGTGGGGCCCTCTGCCCTGATGCACTCCTGCCAGCCCTGATTGGCTGTGGCAGAGATGAGACCGGTGAGCATGTGGCCTTGGGTTATTAGCTTTAATTCTGCCACCTGCTAGCTGTGTGGCTCTGGAAAGCTCTGTAGACCAGGGAAGGTGTTACCACCCAGCTCCTAGGCCGCTGTGCAGAGCGAGGCGATGGTGGTGGGGTGTTGGCCATGGTGAGCCAGCCCTGCGTCTGAAATGGCCTTCTTGTCTGATACGTTTTCTGCCCCTGTGTTTTTCCTTGTGGATACATATCTGATGAGATAATTTCATAGTGAGCATGTCTGTTCTGAGTAATTGGGTCTGATTGGTATTCCTAATGACTGACCTCATGCGAAGGAAATAAGATTATGACAGTTCACAAGCCAGTTTCTTGGCTCTCAGCTCTCAGCGTCTGCTTATGTGATGACAGCCCTGAAATCCTTGCTCGCTGCATTCCCTCACCTCCATCTTCATCTGTTATTTCTCTATTTGATTTTTTTTTTAAGGGCCTTTCCTCCATGAGTTCAGCCACATAAGTGGGAGGTTTTGATTTTGATGAAGTCTAACCTGTGAGGTTTTTTCTTTTGTGGTTATTGTTTTACCCCTGGACTGCAAAGAGAGTGTGTTTCTGTCTGTGACTGTCTTTAGGAGTTGGGTAGCTTCACGATGCGTTTCGGTCTGTGACCTGTCTTGAGTGGCTACTGCATGTGGCAGGGATCGCACAGGGGAGCGTTCCCTGTGGTTGTCCGGTTTGTGCCCCATTTGTGGAAAAGGAAGACTTTTTCCCTGTTGGGTGGCTTGGATGCTGTGGTTGAAAGGCCATTCCTGAGACACACGTGGGTGTTTCTAGTCTCTCTCTTTTTTTTTTCGGCAGCACCGCATGTCTCGCAGCTTCAGTTCCCTGGCCAGAGAATGAGCCTGGTCCATGGCAGTGAAAACCCAGAGTCCTAACCATGAGGCCACCAGTGAACTCCAGCCAGGTCTCTCCTTAACTCTGACCTCCCGCTCAGCCGCCGTCTTGGTTACTGTTGCTTTGTAGTGAGTCAGTCACATTAGCGTGCATCCTCTAGCCTTGTTCTTTTGCAAGGTTCCAAAGGAATTTCAGAATCAGCTCAGCAGTTTCTCCAGAGAATCTGATGGGATTATGGCTGGCCTGGTGTTGAGTCTGTAGGTCAATTTGAGACAGTTGCTGACCTGATACTGAGTCTTTCGGTCCACAGGTGTCTCTGACCTGTGGCTCACCCGCTTTCAGCAGCATCCTGGGTTTTTCAGAGTAGAAGTATCACCCATGCTTTGTGTATTTATTCCTAAGTCTGTGTGTTTTTTGCTGCTGCTGCTGCTGCTGCTGCGTCGCTTCAGTCGTGTCCGACTCTGTGCGACCCCATAGACGGCAGCCCACTAGGCTCCTCTGTCCCTGGGATTCTCCAGGCAAGAATACTGGAGTGGGTTGCCATTTCCTTCTCCAATGCATGAAAGTGAAAAGGGAAAGTGAAGTCTCTCAGTCGTGCCCAACTCTTAGCGACCCCATGGACTGCAGCCTACCAGGCTCCTCTGTCCATGGGATTTTCCAGGCAAGAGTACTGGAGTGGGGTGCCATTGCCTTCTCCGGTTTGTTTTTTGAGGCTGTTGTAAATAGGATTTTAAAACATTTATTTTCCAATTTTGTTGTGTTAGTATATAAAAAATTCAGTTAATTATTATTTATTGACCTGTAGGTCTAACAGTTGTTTATTTCAGTCACTAGTAATTTCTATTCTTTGCCAGGGTTTGGGCAATAACATATTAAAGCAGTTGACAGACAGTAGCTTTTTCTTTTTTTAGTAAATTGTTTTTGTTTCTGTTTGTAGAGCTANCTCCTCTGTCCATGGGATTTTCCAGGCAAGAGTACTGGAGTGGGGTGCCATTGCCTTCTCCGGTTTGTTTTTTGAGGCTGTTGTAAATAGGATTTTAAAACATTTATTTTCCAATTTTGTTGTGTTAGTATATAAAAAATTCAGTTAATTATTATTTATTGACCTGTAGGTCTAACAGTTGTTTATTTCAGTCACTAGTAATTTCTATTCTTTGCCAGGGTTTGGGCAATAACATATTAAAGCAGTTGACAGACAGTAGCTTTTTCTTTTTTTAGTAAATTGTTTTTGTTTCTGTTTGTAGAGCTAATTCTAGATAGTCACTGGAAACACTGTACTACTGAGTTAGGAACACATAGCTGTGGATTAGCTATGTTGAATGTACAGAATGAAACAATGAAGCACTAAATATCCTTCGTATAGCTTGATGCCATAATGAATTATGGGGCTTCATGGATGCTCTGTTTAAAAAGCTTTCTTTTTACAAATATACTTACTGAACATAACCAGGAAGACATGTTTTAAAAAAGAAACTCTGCCCACACCCTCCACCCTGCCCATCCCTGTCCTATACTCACTGGGTGCTGCAGAAAGCAGACGTGGCCAGCATGGGGGTCCGACGTGCCTGCTCCCCCAGAAGCCCGACAACCAGGCTCAGCATAGATGCAGCCTTCTGGCATGGAAGCGAGGCTTACACAGCTGCCTCCCAGGCGCTCTTGACATATGCTGTGGCCCCAGCCTCCATGAAGGAAGCCCATGGTCCCTACGTGTCCTTCCCGTTGCAGTTGGGAAAGCGGGGACCAGAGCCCCGGGCGCTTCAACAGGAAGGGAGGCTGGGAGAATGAATGCACGTACTCCCGTCCCTCCTGCCCGGCTTCCGTCTTCATGCTATCCACGCACCATCACAGCAAGCAGCCTCTCTGCGCCCTCATGTCGGGGTGGTTTTGTGACCTGTGTTCTCTTGGAAGGAATTCCGCACGTGGCTAAGGGAGGAGTGGGGCCGGACGCTGGAGGACATTTTCCACGAGCACATGCAGGAGCTCATCCTGATGAAGTTCATCTACACCAGTCAGTACGAGTGAGTGCAGCCCCTGGCTGGGGGCGGGCAGTCTCTCCCTCCCAGGTGCTGTGTTCACAGTCCCCCTCTTCTGGGTGCTATGAACACAGTCCCTCTCTTCTGGGTGCTGTGAACGCAGTGCCTCTCTTCTGGGTGCTGTGAACACAGTCCCTTTGGGTGCTGTGAACATACTCCCTCTCTTCTGGGTACTGTGAACATGGTCCCTATGGGTACTTTGGGCACAGTCCTGCTCTCTCTGGGTACTATGGCCAGAGGCCCTATCTCCTGACCCACCTTGGTGTCTGTTTTCTGCCTGTCTGACCCCCGTAATCCACCAGCTCTGTTCTCACAGGCCTGGCCTGTGTGTTAGAGCCTCATGTTCCCTTTCCCATGCCCACCGGGGCAGCCTCTTAGCCCCCCTTCGCTCTCATGCTCCCTGCCCTCTGACTCTCCTGCTGCCTCTCTTTGGCCCCTTGGCAGCCTCAGGAGTCCCCACGCCAGGGTGCTGGAGAAGGTGTGAGGTGTGTGGGCACCCATGCATTGGGGTGAGCGGAGCTCAGGAAGGAGGGGGTGCCCCTCTTCCCCCTGGCCTTGGAGGGGAACCTGACGTGGCCCACCCTGTGCAGCACAGCCAGTGGCCCGAGCCCCACGTTCTGCCCCCGCGCCTGTGGGCTGTGCCAGTCGTGCGCTCACGCTACGCTCCCCCCTCCCCGCCCCACAGCAACTGCCTGACCTACCGCCGCATCTACCTCCCGCCCAGCCGCCCGGATGACCTCATCAGGCCGGGCCTCTTCAAGGGCACGTATGGCAGCCACGGCCTGGAGATCGTCATGCTCAGCTTCCACGGGAAGCATGCCAGGGGCACAAAGATCACGGTGGGTCCCGGGGGCCTCCCTGCTGGGCCCAGCACCACGTGGACGTGATCACATAATCCTGGCAAAGGGTGGCTCGGGCTGCTCCCCAGCTACGCAGGAGCTTGCCGGGAACTTGGCATCTTGGGCTCCACCCAGACCTGCTGATTCAGGGCCCACCTTTCACATGATCCCCTGGGGATTCTGAACATTTCCAAGGCAGCCTTCCCTGCACAGCCCTCAGCTCTGGCCACACCCCAGGATCCCTGGGGAGGCAGAGAAAACCCTGATGCTGGCCTCACCCCAGAGGCTCTGACTTAATGGGGGTAGGCTGGGTGCGGGACTCCAGGAGCTCCCCGGGTGACCCTCTGCTTTAGCACTTGGGCCCTCACAGCCTGTCTGGGCCTCAGCAGCTCGGGAACATGCGGGAGGGCTGCTGAGCTGAGTGGGGGCCCTGGACGAAGGACCCCTTTTCTCCTGGGCAGGCACACAGTCTGGGCTGGCATTTCCAGCCACCCTGCCTGACTGGGGAGGGTTCACAGACCTCTCGAGGCTCCATTGCTTCAGCTGCCAACATAGGATGGCTCCCACCCAAGGTCTTCAGTGGAGGGGTGCCTATGGGCCCTCCCAGGGTCACCCGTGGGCACTGTCATTTCCTGTCCTCAAAGGCCTTTCACAGGAGGCTGCCTGCTCTGGGCACTGTTTTTTTTTTTAAGGACATATCAGATATTCCGACTGGTAAGGGGTCACTGCCAAACCAGTGGAAAGGCTCAGCAAGTGCCCTCGGCTGGAGGCAGGACTGGGGCTGGAAGCTCAGCGTGGTCTCTGAGCCTGCTGACGGCTGTACACTGGCTCCACAGGGCGACCCCAACATCCCTGCTGGGCAGCAGACAGTGGAGATTGACCTCAGGCACCGCATCCAGCTGCCTGACGCCGAGAGCCTGCACGACTTCAATGAGCTCTCCCGCATCGTCCTGGAGGTGCGTGAGCAGGTGCGCCAGGAGCAGGAGAAGGAGCAGGAAGGCAGGCCCGAGGATGCCGAGGGCCTCGGCCGGCAGAGCCCCCAGCCCTGCGAGGAGCCGCCCGCCGAGCCAGCCCAGGCACCTGGGGACGGAGGGGCTGCGGCTGCGGCTGAGCCACCGGCCCAGTCGGGGCAGGGGCAGCCGTTTGTGCTGCCCGTGGGCGTGAGCTCGAGGAACGAGGACTATCCCCGGACCTGCAGGATGTGGTAAGGATTGGGGCACGGGCTTCCGGGGTCCCCTGCCAGACCAGCACAGATGCAGCCTGGGGTGGGGCTGACCCCGGCATTGCACCATGGGAAGCTCTGCCCACGTGATCCAGGTCCCAGGTGGCCAGTGCTACTCCGTGGACCCCACACTGAGCTCCCCAAAAGGGATTTAGGCATTGCTGTGGACTTGACAGACAAAATCTATTACATCCTCTTCATGTTAATACCGTTGTGATAAAAGAGGCTGAATATGGGTTTTCCAGAGGGAGGTATACACAATAGTGTTCCAGTGTAATTTCACCTGCTGTGAATTTTTGAAAGTCATAAAAGAGACAGATCTCTCATCCCTGGGAAACTTGACAACTTGCAGCATCTCAAGGCCAGCTCAGAGAGCCTTCGGGCAGAGCCAGCCTGGAAGCTCTGGTCCAGCCCCTGCTATGTCACCAGAGGGTCTCCACCCCAAGCTGGGTGTTAGGGGCTTGGCTGGGAGGGGTGTGTGTGTTTCCTGGCCCAGCTGCAGAGCCTCTGCAGCACACATTTCTGTGTGTCCGAGCTTGGTGCCCAGGAGCCATCTGAGCCGCACGCCCTCAGGTGCAGGGCTGCAGTCCCCTCCCACCCAGCAGAGCCTCAGTGCGGTAGGCAGAGGTTGGGTCCTGGGCATTATTCCACACACTGGGAGGGTCAGGCCAGGCCCAACTCCTCGTCATCTGTCAGAAACACTGAGTTCTTTGCAAGAAAGACATAAACGCATTAGAGCCCGAGTCTCCAAATGTAACGGGTATTTGCAAGTTTTGCTTTTATGCGCAGATAAGTCATTGACTACATTTGAGTTGTTCACATGTGCACATTACTGTCCCGGGAACTGAGGTTTCTGTTGCCTGGGTCTGTGCCATGAAGATGTACACTTTGGGGCAGCAATACCGGGGGGAGCTGCCTGAGACCCTCATCTTTTCGTGGGGGGAGTTGGTAGAGAGCTGCAGTCGGCGGGGTGAGCCCAGCCATCCGGGGCAAAGCAGCAGGCCTGCTCATGCCCTCTAAATGAATAGCAGCCTCCTGGAAGGTGCGGAGCCCACCAGGAGCACTCCGCGGATTGCCCACTGCTAGAGGATGGTGGACGTAGCCACGTGGGATGTCTGGCAGGGGGTGGGGGTGTTCCAGAATGTCCCGGACCACAAGGTGATGGGCCTGGGCCACCACGTGCCTTCAAGGGCCCCACTCACTCTCTCTCCCCACACTCTTATTTTTGTTCAGTTTCTACGGCACTGGCCTCATCGCCGGCCACGGCTTCACCAGCCCTGAGCGCACCCCTGGGGTCTTCGTCCTATTTGACGAGGACCGCTTCGGGTTCATCTGGCTGGAGCTGAAGTCCTTCAGCCTGTACAGCAGGGTCCAGGCCGCCTTCCGGAATGCAGATGCCCCGTCCCCACAGGCCTTCGAGGAGATGCTCAAGAACATCCAGTCCTTCACCTCCTGACGGTCCGCCTCCCCTCGGTGGGTGGCTCAGGGCTGGGAGGGCAGCAGCATGCGCTCGGGGGGACGTGGCCAACACCCGACCCCCCCGCTGCTCGCAGGAGCCTCGGCGCTGCCGCCCCGACGCTTTCCACAGAGCGCCCTGCACACCTGCATATCCGCCAGTAGCAACAGGA
>SJYV01006862.1:0-10550 GCA_006410875.1 Neotragus pygmaeus
GAGCACCAAAGAATTGATGCTTTTGAACTGTGGTGTTGGAGAAGACTCTTGAGAGTCCCTTGGACTGCAAGGAGATCCAACCAGTCCATTCTGAAGGAGATCAGCCCTGGGATTTCTTTGGCAGGAATGATGCTGAGGCTGAAACTCCAGTACTTTGGCCACCTCATGAGAAGAGTTGACTCATTAGAAAAGACTCTGATGCTGGGAGGGATTGGGGGCAGGAGGAGAAGGGGATGACAGAGGATGAGATGGCTGGATGGCATCACTGACTCGATGGACGTGAGTCTGAGTGAACTCTGGGAGTTGGTGATGGACAGGGAGGCTTGGCGTGTTGCGATTCAGGGGGTCGCAAAGAGTCGGACATGACTGAGTGACTGAACTGAACCAAACTGAAATCTTAAAATGATCTCAATCATCAAAATCAACACAAGAAAACATATTGTCATTTAATAAGTGTCTGAAAACAGAGAAAAAAAAGATAGCAAGAAAAATCTGTCGTTTTAAAGACATGGATAGTGGTATGAGGTAAGTGTTGGCTTAATTCAGTATCAAAATCCACAGGATATGAAACATAGTTGTATTCTTTTGGGATAAAGATTCTAATGACAAAATTTCATCACATTTTCCATTCTAAAATGGATGAAATTCAAATAGAATTTGTGAACATCCTTTGATTATTCAATTAAAAAAAAAAGTTTGGTAGCACACTGGTCTTGTTAAAAGGAAAAATATGAGATATGAGTTCCCAAAGATATTGAATTGGATAACATTATAGTTGTCCCCATAAGAGTGTCGGACATGTCACTATTTTTATTAAGAAGAAAAGAAATGCATATTAAATCAAAATTGTAACACAAATGCAAAGGTTTTATGATAATTTACTAAAGGCTTCCCATTGTACTAGGAGAAATTTGCATTTCAAAACATGCATCAAGGGGTTCCAAGATATCCTAACTTAAAAAGCATATTGTGAAATGGCAGGAAGCACACATAAACAATTTAAAACCGGCATAATTTGAAGAAATTAATGGATTAAAATTCCCGTTTCCTAGTCATGTTCTTGATCAGCTCAATGGGAGGTTATTAGAAAAATAGAAACAAGCATTGTAATTAACAATAACTTATGTCTAAATTTAAGTGAGCTCTTGACATTTTCCTAGAAATCTCGACAAATATATCATCACAGAAAAGAAGAATCAAGAGTTCTCATCTTAATTAGGGTTGAGATAAGCTTAAATAATTAGAAGCTAATAATTGCTAAAAAGACTATCTTTTCCATCAAAATTGGTATAAAGAGTAAAGTTTGAAAGCTCAGGCCAAAACAAACACCAAATTTCCTTGAAGCAACATGTTCTACCTTTAAAAATGTGAATGCTGCTTTTAATTCCATAATATTTGGGGTTTCTTTCCTTTTAAAGTAAACATTTCACAGGAAAATGTTCCATGAAGGCAGCTCTCTTACCCTCAACCCCCCAACACTTAGCCCCTATTAGCTCATATGTCCATTTTTAAGATGAATGGAAGTAATATGTAACAGAAGAGATGTATATTCTGGCATTTTATTTCTTCATTGTCTTGAAGTGCTTTCATCCAATACTTAAACCAATTCCTGGAAGCAATCAAATGCTAGAAATTTGAACTTGGTCATATCCATATAGAATCAAACCACCAAGATATTTCACTGATATTTAATTACCTGGGAGCAAGGAATCCAGGAAATGTTAAATGCAGCCATAGAGATGGGAGAGAAAACTTGACATATTTCTAACGGTTTAATTCAAAGCCTTCGGCTCTAATTTTTAGTCAGTAAGTTTAAATATTTAATTGAGCTATTTTAAAATTGAAAGTTATCCCAGATTTCAAAAGCTATAATGTTTAATGCTTTACTTTAATGTTCGATTTTTTAACCTAGACTTCTTTGTTTAAACACATTTGTATGAAATCCAATATTTAAAAAGTAACTAAATTCTAACAGAATTGTCCCCCACTCCGCACCCTCCCAGGTACAGATTCACTCTCCAGGTATTTCTACAGTTCTTGAATAACTGAGGCTGGGCTATATATCCATGGAGATAAAATAAGAAACAAGATTTCTTGCTCCCGATCATCTCAGTCAATTCTCTGTGCTACTACATAGTTCAAATCTTATCACCCTTTCCTTTTTTAATATTAGAAAACTCCTAAAAGCCTTGGAAAATGCCTCAATATGCGTAATATTAAAACTAAGTTCCATAGCATGACTTTTCAATTACTTGTGGCTCCTAAATGGATCAAGTTTCCCTCACCTCTGTGACTTTGAACATAATGATCTTGCTGCCTGGAATGTATTTCCACATTTTGTTTGTACAGAAACATATTGCAACAGGGAAGTTTAGTCAAGTGATACAGAAGGTGAAATGGGATCATTCTCTTATAACCCTGACTGCCAGGTTATGATATTTGTATCTAACCAAGAAGAGCTTTGAGTGAAGATTGGCATAACCAGAGTTACACTCACAGAAGATGAACATGGCAGCAGTGAGTAGGATGTATTGGTGACCAACTGGGTCACCAATAAGCCTAGATAGGAAAAGTGAGGAAAAGAACAAGACCGGTGAGTGAGTGAAGCTGAGGGGATGGAATTTATTAATGAGAAAATACTAACTGATAAGAAAGTTAATCTTGGACCCAAAGTCCTCAACTATGAGTTTTTGGTCTCAGAGTGTTCACAAAGCTTGCTTTCTCCAGGGTAACCAATTACAGACAGTGAGTGTGAGAACTTAAGCAAAGTAGAAACAGCTATTATAGAAGTTTAATCTTTTATGATTTTCTATAATGTACTGCAGATTCCAAATAAGAACTAGGGTTTCTTCTGCTGATATAATAATACTTTATCAGATTTGGAATAGAAATGTAGTAAATCATAAAGGTTTGATCTAATATTAAAGAAGGTAGAAGATATTTTTCCTTGAGGGACTATATATTTATAGAAGTAAATATTTTAGATCCATTTAAACTTTATAAACAGAGTGCCTGTTCAAATGCTTTACAACATATATCAATACTAACATCATCTCTGTTGATGATGTTTCAAATATTCTAAAATGTAAAGTTTAGAGGATCTTATAAGTAAAAATAAATTGTGTTAATTAATATTTCTAACATTATGAAATAATAAGACTGCTATAATTCATGGCCATTTTAAGATTCACCCTACAATTTCTGCTTTCCTCTTATTAACTATAAAATAGCAATAATTTAATGTGGTGATTTGCAACTAAAAAGTTATATGTCAGGAAATATTTTCACATAACTAGAAAAGAATGATACTATAAAATCAAAAGATTCTTTCAGACTTCAAATAATGTAGGTCGTTTTCTCAACCATATGGCAAGAAACAAATTTGGGGCTCAACCTACAACCTATCTATGATCTAGCATATTAGCATGTGTGATGTAATATACCATATGTTGTTTCTATTCTTTCAGAAACAAGGCAAGCAATGTGGGAGAGAAACGTGCCCAGAAAATACTTTGGTAGGAATGGCTATAGTGGCTATCTATGTTCCCTGACCTCTTCTCACATTTCCATCCCTGATCCAACATCTAGTCCAATGTCATACTCATGATAGATACTCAAAAAACACTTGCATTTTAGTTGTGTTTGATATATGAAAATGGATTTATACTCTTGTCTGAAAATGATCCAGATTTTGCTTATTTAGAACACTGTATTATGTGTTGAGAGGCTTTCCTGGTTGGTCAGTCAATAAAGAATTTGCTTGCAATGCAGGAGGTTTGATCCTTCGGTCAGGAAGATCCCCTGGAGAAAGAAATGGTTACCCATGCCAATATTCTTGCCTAGGAAATCCCATGGCTTGAGGAGTTTGGTGGGCTACAGTGTGTAGGGTCGCAAGAGTCAGACACGACTTAGAGAGTAAACCATCACCGCCGTTATGCAATGAAACTAGAAAAGGAGAATCATTTTAATTATCTCATCCTCTGCCTTTAGCACATGATGTAAATATTCTGCACAGCATCTTAACTGCCATTCTCTCATTTGTAGACACACATATGCAATAGTACCTTACCTCTGTCACAGTTCTCTTCATCACTGCCATCCACACAGTCGTGAATTCCATCACAAAGCCATCTAATTGGAATACAGTGGGCTTTATTTCTGCATCGAAACTGATCTTCCTTACACTCAGTCACACAGTCCATCTGTTCAAATACAAATGTGTGCTGCAGTTTTAACTACTAATAATGATATAGTCACAAGCAAAGTAAACATGCAACTAATAATAGTGGAAATTTGTTATGCTGTGTGAGCTTCGTTTTATTTTTAATTAATGAATATCATCTCTGCAAATGACAATACAGTTTAGTCTATGGGCAGCATGAAGATTCAGGCATTTGCTGAAATTACTGTATTCAATGTTCTTGTCTTGACATTTTAGACAATGCTAAGAATCAAGATTCTGACTCTCTGTTGCTTATTACATTTGCTTTCTCAAATCTAATTCACATAATTCAGAGATTTTAATAAAAAGATAGATTTTACCTCATCTGAACCATCAGCACAGTCATATTCTCCATTACATTTCAAAGATGCTGAAATGCATCCCCCACTGCCACATATATATTCACTTGACGAGCAAGTAGGAGAAGCTGAGTATAAAGTTGAGATTTAGATTTAGTGAACAGAATGAATGTTGATAGATAAAAGCATAAATAAGCATATGAAAATTACAGATAGTAATGAAAATAGTTTATACTGAATTATATTCAACATTTGATATTAAACACTGACTTAAAATAAGCTTTATAATATTTTTGTATTGTATTAAATATGCAGATGACACCACCCTTATGGCAGAAAGTGAAGAGGAACTAAAAAGCCTCTTGATGAAAGTGAAAGAGGAGAGTGAAAAAGTTGGCTTAAAGCTCAACATTCAGAAAATGAAAATCATGGCATCCAGTCCCATCACTTCATGGGAAATAGATGGGGAAACAGTGGAAACAATGTCAGACTTTATTTTGGGGGGCTCCAAAATCACTGCAGATGGTGACTGCAGCCATGAAATTAAAAGACGCTTACTCCTTGGAAGAAAAGTTATGACCAACCTAGATAGCATATTCAAAAGCAGAGATATTACTTTGCCGACTAAGGTCCGTCTAGTCAAGGCTATGGTTTTTCCTGTGGTCATGTATGGATGTGAGAGTTGGACTGTGAAGAAGGCTGAGCACTGAAGAATTGATGCTTTTGANAAAAGTTATGACCAACCTAGATAGCATATTCAAAAGCAGAGACATTACTTTGCCGACTAAGGTCCGTCTAGTCAAGGCTATGGTTTTTCCTGTGGTCATGTATGGATGTGAGAGTTGGACTATGAAGAAGGCTGAGCACTGGAGAATTGGTCCTTTTGAAGTGTGGTGTTGGAGAAGACTCTTGAGAATCCCTTGGACTGCAAGGAGATCCAACCAGTCCATTCTGAAGGAGATCAACCCTGGGATTTCTTTGGAAGGAATGATGCTAAAGCTGAAACTCCAGTACTTTGGCCACGTCATGCGGAGAGTTGACTCATTGGAAAAGAGTCAGTTTTGATGCTGGGAGGGATTGGGGGCAGGAGGAGAAGGGGATGACAGAGGATGAGATGGCTGGATGGCATCACTGACTCGATGGACATGAGTCTGAGTGAACTCCGGGAGTTGGTGATGGACAGGGAGGCCTGGCGTGCTGCAATTCATGGGGTCGCATAGAGTCGGACATGACTGAGCGACTGAACTGAACTGAGCTGACTTAAAATAGAGCTAAATGCCACCATATTCCCTGATCTATAAATTCTCTCTTCCAAAAGCATCTCAAATTGTTTTTATGCTAAAATATTTTTAAATGCAAAGAAGAAATTTTACAGTCATGTTGCTATGATTTCACATTTTGGTATTGCTCAAACTTTGCTCAATTGTGTCATCTAATCCCCACCAATCTGTTTCAATTCAGCACCCTCTCTGCCAGAGGAAATTTGTATACATGGTAATAAGTCAATCATTAATGCTTTAAATACAAGCAATAAACTCTATTGATCAAAAGCATATTCAAATGTCTGCTGCAACTGAACTCATATTTTCCAAATTCACAGTTTATTGACTATTTACTCAGCTTGTTCAGAGAGATCACTTAGTAACAAAAATCTTTAAGCAATTGAAGCATTATCTGGTCCCTTTTCCATCAGTGTGTATCCAGCACAGGAAAGTCCAGCTGGAGAAAACCCTAGGGACAGCAATAATTCCCTTTGCCAAATTTAAGTGAAGATCAAGCTGATTATCAGGACTTCACAGATGATGCTAAAGATGGTAAAGAATCCACCTGCCAACACATGATATGCAAGAGATATGAGTTTGATCTCTGGGTCAGGAAGAATCCCCCGAAGAAGGAAATAGCTACCCACTCCAGTATTCTTACCTGGGAAATTCCATGGACAGAGGAGTCTGGTAGGTTACAGTCCATGGGGTCGTAACGAGTTGTACCAGACAGTGCTCACACACAAACACACAGAAGCTGATTATCACTCAGTTGATTACTTATCCCCAAATTTTTAGAAGCCATATTAAAAGTATTTTTACTGGCAATTATTTATTTACATTATTTATATAATTTATCTGTTAAAAATCTTTAGTCAAAAATAATGATAATTGGCAATATAATTATTGATAAGTTGTCTAAGAAATAAGAAGTCTAATACATACAGGAAAGAATGACTCTTGACAACTTGGTTTATTTTAAAGTATATACATTTGAGATATTAAATCAAGTGATGTTGATGAATGTAACTCAGTTTGAATTTTTATACAATTTTTGGGACAAAAATATATTGGTTTTATTGATTGTTTCAATTCAGTAATATATTAAAAAGTAAGAATTCCAGGTGTTGCTTATCAAGTTTTTGTATAGCAACACCAGTGAAGAAGTTTAGAGCTGAGGAGACTGGACACATCGGTTTTTATGAGTAAGATAAAGCCAGTGTATTTTTCCTCTGAAGGCGGCATAATTTAAGCAATTTAAGTTATAATAACCACGAAAATAGTAACTGAGCTAAAATCAAAAGAGAGGAGTGTCTTTCACCTGTGAGTCAATTCCTCAACTAAAAGTTTTGGTTTAAAAATAATTATTTAAAATTTTAAATTGTATATTTCATCAGAAAACTAAAATCCTGAATTTTATTTGCATAAAGATTTTCTAAAAAACTTATTTGTATAGAGACACAGACCTTTTTATTACATCCACAGTAGTTGTTGATTGGTTCTGTATTAATAGATTAGCCATTATCATAGATAACTTAAAAAGATGTACAAGATATGTAGTGTATTAAGCATAAACTAGAATTTTAGGTTGTTTTTTTTTTTAAAGCAAACACTGACTGCTTTTGGCCCTAAAGAACTATGGATGGGATTTTTAAATATTTACAGTGATTTAAAAAAAAAAGAACAACAGTAAAACATTACTTCTGATTGACATGGGATTGAAATGGAGCAGAAAGTCAGATTAAGAATGTGCTGTTTATCAGAACCTCTATGGTGGATAAAATAACTCAGAATAAGGATCAGATTAAAGATAAATCTTCTTTCGATTTCTTGCTACATACAGTTAGAAAATAGACAACACAAAGATAAAGGGGGGTGCAGAGGAATGACAAAACAAGGAAATAAGATAATTTTATCTGAAAAGATATTTTGATTTATTTACTGGTACACAGAATTTACTGGAGCTGAATAGATAAGAGGTCTACAATTTATTTGAAAGAAATATGTTACCAATGAAACCTTGAGACTACTTTCACTGCTCAAGAATCACGCAGCCCTACTTACTCAAGTAGGAAGAGGACCAAGAAACTTGTGCATATTCACCAATATCCATGACACTTTTGACCAAGAAAAATAATGAAGGGGCAAAAGTACCTCCCAGAGCAAAATGCCCTACCAGAAGAGAACAAAACAATTTCCATGACAAATTAGAAATAGGGCTAACTGCAAAGGATGAGCTTCCCAGGTGGCTAGTGGTAAAGAATCTGCCAAAGCAGGAGACATAAGAGACGTGGGTTGGATCCCTGGATTGGGAAGATCTCCCAGAGAAGGAAATGGTAACCCACTCCACTATTCTTGCCTGGATAGACAAGCCTAATGGACTCTAGTCCAAGAGCTTGTAAAACAGTCAGGCAGGACTTAGCGACTAAACAAAAAACAGAAGACTCGGGGTAGAGAGCTTTCTAATTCTCTGCCTTGTGAGACTGCAAAATTACTGTAGGTAAGCAATGTATGTCTTTTCTTTATTTCATCTGTGAAAAATAATAGCAATAATTTAATTGGTTATACCACTTATACCACATTCTTGTGTGTGTGTGTGTGTGTATGTGTGTGTGAGAGAGAGGGACATACCTTGTCTTTCTAATTTAACACTAAGAGTTGCTAGCCTTCAAATTTAATGACAGTACCCAGCAAGAGACACAGGGAAATGAAACTATGTAGGACATGGTGGAATGAATGAGGGTTTAGGGTGTCTTCCTTCCAGAGGAATGTATTCTGCGTATGAGTATGTATTCTGTGTGTAGTTGTGGGAAAGTGAGACAAATAGTTGATATTGTTTGTTATTGCCTTATCAATATCCAGCCCCTCTCTCCTTCATAAGTGCATGGGAAAAACCACATGTCTAAGCTCCATTGAATTTAAAAATACAACATGTCCAACTGTGACATACCATAGAGGGCAGCGCCATGTGAAACTTCTAGGCTGAAGAATTTAAAGTTCTGTGCACATCCTTCCAATCCTCTCTGAACCTGAAGGCCAAGTCTTTGAAAGATGGAGTCAAGGCAGAATCAGCCTGATTCATCATATGGGAGGGAACTGTGTACCCAGTGGGGAACTTGTCCATATGATAATGAGCTCATAGATGTTAAGCAAGTAAGTGTCTGGGGTTGTTTATGACAGTATATAAAACCCTGACTTGTCTAATGAAATACTATTTCTAAAATATATTTTAACTAGATATGACTACCAAATTCTCTTAGACAGTCTATGAAAACCAGTTTAAAACTTTAATTTTACATATGGAAATGAGTTTATTAGATGTGAAAGAGCTTGAGTTTTTCAGCTACTACATGAAGGGAAATATAAATATATTGTAAGCTTGCTTTATTTTGTATCATTTTGTTCCCAGACATTAAATACCTGAGGATACTATTTAACAGGTATTATACATTGAGAAAATGATAGCTCATGGTTTTCAGGATTGAAAGAAAATATATATATATATATATCTGGCTAAATTTAATTTGCATATCCAAAACTGGATTTGATTTCTTATGACATATAGTTGTACAACCTTAATATCCAAAGAAAAGTATGTTACCCAAGGGATAAATAGATACTTTTCTTGAGAAACCAAGTATCCACTTAAAGAGAGCAGTATACTAGTGTGGATTCACTTCCTCTGAAGCTGGCATCAGGTTTTTCATAACAGTAGAATTTCTCTTCCTGGCCTTTAGTTTTCCTAACTGGGTGAGATGAAAGTCACAGAAACAGGAATTCTCCCTCCCATATATTAGACATTATTTATAAGGGCTGCTATTAAATGGCATTAACTCAGAATGCAGAGAATGTAGTCAAGATTGTGACTCCGAACCTCTTCTTCCTGATTTTGGGACAGTTTAAAGCCGGAGCTGTAGTTGATGTGATACATACTTTCATAAGATATTCTCTAGGTGCTGTACCTCTGTAGCTCTCTCTTGCCTTGAGCGAGTAGATGTTTTCTGCATCCCTTTCTCTCCAAAAAGACTGAACTCACCAGAAATTATTAAATCTGCTCTTCTGTAACGGGGGTTTCAACAACTGCAATATTAAATGCTGGCAATTTAGCAGTTCTGGCTCTACCCTGACTGACTCTGAAATCAAAGTATCATACTCTCATGCTTTTAAATGAAATTCCATTTTAGATGTTGACATACAGGTGTGAGTCTTTACTTTTCTGTTGAATAAATTTGTAAGATATCAGCATTCTGCAGTATAGTAGATAATAAATTATGCTCGAGGATTATAATCACAAGTATTCGATTTACATTGAATATGCTGGGGATAAAATAATCATGATCATATGTAAAATAAACTAAAACCTCCTAAATGCAATTTTTTCACACTTTGGGAGGGCCTGACGTCTGCATAAGTAAAATCCAGGCTTTTATTATATTTTTGTAATATTGAAGAATTCAACAACAAACTCAGTGTGTATCTCAACTGTGTATCCTTCTAATTGAATTAATGTAACTGAATATCATACAAATAAATGTATGAATGTAGACAACATAATTCTTAGCAAAACTGAAAATAAAGTCCAGGTCACACTGCATTTTTATTTAAGTAAAGTTGAAAAGAAAGAATACAAATCATTATTATGCATGTTTATCATATACATTCCCATGGAGTAACATAAATGCATGAGGATGACTCATATTCCCCTTCCATGACTACTTATTCCTTCACTCTGTCCTTAATCTCTGGTGACTGTGAGTCTGTTACACA
>SJYV01006863.1:0-19954 GCA_006410875.1 Neotragus pygmaeus
GTAGATCGCATCTTAAGTGTCCTGACCACACATACACAAACAAACCAATTAACCCACAGGAACACAAGAAAGCTCTGGGAGTTGTTGGGCATGTTTATTTCCTTGATTGTGGTGATGTTATCATGGATGCTTACATATGTCCAAACTTATTAAATTGTATGTATTTACAATGTACAATTTAAATACATACCATTCTTTGCATGTCAATCACACCTCCAAAAAGCTATGAGAAATATTTTATGAATCCATTCATATGAAGTGTCCAGAATAGGTAACCTGAGAGACAGAACTTATATTACTGGTTGGTTGCCAAAAGATAGCAAGAAGAATTTGGAGGTATGGAAAATGACCAATAACGGATATAAAGTTTCTTTTTGCAGTGATGAAAATATTCTAGAATTAGATACTGTTGATCAACTCTGTGAATATATACTAAAAGCCACTGAATTGTAGATGAGTCAAATGCATGGCATGTAAATTATATCTCAATAAAACTATTTAAAAATGAATTTATAAAACAGAAATAACCCTCTGTACTGCATCGTTTTCCAAAGTTGGAAAAAGAGAAAACTTAAAGATTTCTGTTCTTTATTGTAACCTTCACTCTTCTTCATCTCTTGAAAAAGCCTTTAGACCACTGCCCCTTAGAAATTCAGCTTAAGTTCACAAAGAAGGCTAAAGAGTTTTGCTCAGCATTAAAGTTCCTTTCCAATTGTGTGTCTATCAGAAAAGTCTCCCTGGCTTCAGTGTTCATTTGTATACCTACCTCATCATGTACTCCAGGCCACTCTCCTCAGTGCATCTGGTCTTTTCCTGACTGTTGTTAAAGACAAATATCATTGAACACACATGCACACACAAAAGCCAGCTGACTAACAAACCCAAAACACTACAGAGAATTCCCAAGTTTAGTGTTAGAAAGGACCTTGAAATGCAGTAATATACTCTAGACAAACCCAGATGGGTAACAGACAATCTTTTGCATGAACATATCTACAGGAGAGCAATTTCATAATTTCTTGTTTTTTTTTCTAACTTTATTAGACATTGTAGTTGATTATTGGAGGGGGAGGGGGATGTGCTGTGCAGCTTGTGGGAATTTAGCTCCCTGACCAGGAATGAAGTCTGGGCCAGTGGCAGTGAGAGGGCAGAGTCCGAACCACTGGACATCCGGGGAGTCCCCATAATTCCTCTGATATGTAGTACAGCCAGTCTCCTGCCTCATCGGGCAGTATCCTCTATTGTGAAATCTAAATTAAGTCCTGGGACTCCTCAGAGAGAAAAAAGCATTATGAATCTAAAAAAAGGAAGTGGGGTGGAGTGAAGAATGGCTATTTTGTGGGGGGTGGAAGTGACTAACTTTTACTGAAGACTTTATAAACAGCAGTAAACAGGCAGACAGCGCTTCAACTCTAAGACCATTACCCTAGCTATGATAAAAAGCTTTTCTATTGATGTGGAGAAAAATGACTTTCAAGTGGAAACTCCCTAGGCAATTAACTCCTAGTTTTATCTAAGACTTTCCTTTCTGAATTTGAAACTGAATGATTTCCTTCTGTGGTTTTATCAATGGGCCAGAGGTCTGATAAAATTGCTTCCTTCCTGCACTTGGAACTATGCCATCTCTCTTGGAAGAAGTGATGTACCTGCCTTTCTGGCCTGGCTCGGGACTCAGTGGAACAAGAGGCACAGGTGTGTGGCCAAAAAGTGCAAAGGCAGACCAACATGACTAGTCCAGGGATGGACCAGAACGGATAGGACTTGAGTCCTCTCTCTCTGTCTCTGTGAATGTTGACCAGCTTGCATATCACTTTGCTTTGTCCAGTTAGTCCGTGAGTTGAATCAAGAGCATAGTTTGGAAGGACCACGGTTTATGCATGATTCTGGGTTTTCTCTTGTTGGCATTGTCATTAATACAGTTTTAGAAAATTTAGTCAGCTGAGTAAACCCCATGGCAGGAGATAGCCATTATGTGGAACTCTTGAAGGTAAGTGCTCTTGACAATTTGAGCAACAAGGTAAAAAGTAAAACTCACTTCTGTTGGCTTTGCTCTCTCTTCCCTCGAACCAATTTAAGAAAATCACAAGGTGACCTTTCAGCTTTGGCAAATATCCCTGGTGACCTGATAGTGCTATCCTCACACCCAAGATCAACCTTTCCCAGAAGAAGAATAGGGAGGTCTCCTGTCCCCCAATTTCCTTATCTACCATCATACTCACTATTCTGCCATATGTGGGCTATTCCTTCAGTTCAACCATTACGAAAATGCAGCAGTTACACAAGGGAAGAGTGATAGATTAAACCACCAACTTCATTTCATTTGCTAACTGGCAGAAGGGAAAGCAGTTCCCTGAGGGATTAGGATATCTACTATTGAATAGTAGAGGGATCTTGAGCCAGGAGGCTGGATAGAGGGAATCAGGATCAAGGAGAATGATGGTGCTGAAAGAACAGGTAGAAGGAGGCCAAAGACAATCCCTGCTGTACAGGAGATGAGTTCAGAGGAGAATCTTCAAAAAGGGACCCTTCAGCATTCCTGGCTTGCCCGAGAGAACTAAGTGACAAAATTACAGAGAATAGCATGGCAGCAGGAGATTTGGCAGCAAAAGAGATCTGCTTGCAATGTGGCAACTTTGTCAGCCACTAAAAGGTCGCTGAGAGCTAGATATTAACCACAAAAGGATTTGACATGTCTTGCCATTTGTAGATATGTGGGTTTGGTTACCCCAGAAAAATGAGTCTGGAAAGAGTTGGGAGAATGAACAAGAATAAAGGTGCAGTGCCAAAGTTCACTGCAGCACTGCTAACAACAGTCGGGACATGCAAAGCCACCTAAATGTACATTGACAGTGTGTGCATGCATGCTAAGTCGCTTCAGTTGTGTCTGACTCTTTTCAACCCCATGGACTGTAGCCCACCAGGCTCCTCTGTCGGGATTCTCTAGGCAAGAATACTGGATTGGGTTGCTGTGCCCTCCTCCAGGGATATTCCCGACCCAAGGATCAGACCTTTGTCTCTTACATCTCTTGCATTGGCAAGCAGGTTCTTTACTTCTAGCACCACCTGGAAGCCATGGTGTATATATAACAATAGAATATTACCCAGCTGCTAAAAAGAAGGAAATAATCCTATTTGTAGCAACATGGATGAACCTAGAGATTGTTATACTGAGTTAAGTCAGACAGCAAAGGAGAAATACCATAAAACATCCTTATATGTGAAATCTGAAAGGAAATGATGCAAATGAACTCACAAAAGAGAAACTCACAGACAGAGAATGAACTTGTGGTTGCCAGAGGGGAGGAACGAAGGGAAGGGCTTAGTAAGGGAGTTTGGGATGGACATGTACACACTGCTATATTTAACATGGATAACCAACCAGAACCTACTGTATAGCACATGGAACTCTGCTCAATGTTATGTGGCACCCTGGATGGGAGGGAGACTTCCGGGAGAATGGACACATGTATATCAATGGCTGAGTCTCGCTGTTCACTGAAACTATCACAACACTGTTAGTCAGCTATACACCAATACAAAATTAAAGATTTAAGATAAAAAAGAGTAAAGGTGTAGGGAATGTGAATGGGGAGTGGGAAGGCTGGGGGGATGACGGCCTCCATGACATTAAAGTGCTTGTCTGGGGCTCTCTGAGAAATGTTTTGCTGATTTCTTTTCCCCCTTGTACTTCCCTTCTTTCCTCCCCCTTATTTGTCTCCTCTCTTGGTCTCATTCTCCTAGGAAATCCTGCCTCGCCTGCCTTTTCCCCTGACTGCGTTTTAAGGATGTCAGTGGTCCTCTTTAGTCTTCCTTTGGCTCTGGCTTATCTCAGTCCCAGCTGGTGTCCCTCAGAACCAAGACGCTGCTGGCAGACACTGTTTTCACAAATTAAGTCACATATTGGGCCCGAAGTCTACATACACCATGTTAATTATCAGCGCATCAATTAAGGGTGAGCAGCTGTATGCTTTGTGTGTTTTTCCAGAGCTGCACAGGAGTCCTAGAAGCTGCTCACTGGTTTGGGGTCTGATTCCTCGTGGAGCTGGAGGAATCATTTGCTTTGGCTGCGGGTGACCTGTTACAATAGAATTTCTCTGTTTCTCCTTGGTGTCCAGACTCTTCCCTACTACCCCATCTGATATTCTGTAAGAACTTCCCCTGCACAGGGTGGAGATTTGATAGCCACCCAAACAAAGAGGATGAAATAAAGATGCAGACCTAGAGAATGGCTTGTGGACACAATGGGGGAAGGAGAGGGTGGGACAAACTGAGAGAGTAGGACTGATGGATACACACTGCCGTATGTAAAACAGATAGCTAGTGGGAAGCTGCTGCATAGCACAGGGAGCCCAGCTTGGTGCTCTGTGGTGACCTAGAGGGGTGGGAGGGAGGCTCAAGAAGGAGGGGCCATACCTGTACTTACAGCTGATTCATATTGTTGTATAGCAGAAACCAACACAACATTGTAAAGCAGTTATATGCCAATTAAAACAAAGTATACATGAATAACTTAAAAGGAATGGGTCTAGATTTAACAAAAAGGAGAGCATCGAAGGAATCTCATCTTACCCAGCAGTCCTTCGTCCTTTCTCAACAGCAACCTCCTTCTCCCACTTCCCATCATACTAGGCAGGTGTGGGATGTGGGTGAGGTGGCGTTTTTGTACTAGGAGTTACCTCCTATAGATTATGGAAGGTTAGGAGAAACATGTCTTTCTTTGTACCCAAAGGGCCACTGAGAAGGGAATGTAGGAAGCAATACACTGTCTCTAGCCATTTTTCTCCCCTCCTGGAGACTGGAGTAATAAGTAGAAAACACTGTCATAGATGTTTCTAAACTCAGGTATTTCCCAGAGGCTCCAAGGCACTCTGAGTCTTCCAGGCTCAGTTGACTTCTTCCACCTAGGGTTCTGCTGCTTCTGAAGCTCACATCTGGAGGAATAGAAGCAAAGGACCAAGGAGTCTGTTGGCCTCCTTGAACTATGCAGAGTCTTAATGGTTAAAGAAGTCAGAAAGAGGTAGTACCTGAGGGTGAAGAGTAAGAGGCCATTCTGAGAGTTCTCCAGAAAGTTTAGTGGTCTCCAAATTCTACATATACTACTTCAGCCTCCTGTGCATATGACAGATGCTCATGGAATGCTTACTGACTTGAAAGAAAAATGAAGTCACATTTGTTGAAGCCACTGGCTAGCTTCCATTAAGCCCATATAGATTTTTTCTTGGAGATGGGATAACATAGCCTGTACTTATCTTCAGGACTTTTCATATCATCATATTGGAGCTACAATCATGATACATGTTGGGGAAAAATACCCTTTTGACAAAAGCCAGCACCATCTGTAACATGCATTAAATTTAAGTGACTGATGGAGGTTTTGAGATTCACTGAGGTAAAATGACTTATTGAGCTTCTATAGTAGGATGAGGAAGGTAAGAACATAAAACAGATATTCTAATTCTTCTTCTACTAGAGAATAATTTAATTCCCCTGGTTACAGTGGTGACAAAGGAAATTTCATTGTTTGATAGTTCTGCATACTAGTAATATAAAGGTGATCAATTCACCATAAGCAGGATGCAGCCCTGAAATTAAAAGAATACATTTTAATCACTTCTAATGAGGTGGATGAAACTGGAGCCGATTATACAGAGTGAAGTAAGCCAGAAAGAAAAACACCAATACAGTATACTAACACATATATATGGAATTTAGAAAGATGGTAACGATAACCCTGTATGCGAGACAGCAAAAGAGACACAGACGTATAGAACAGTCTTTTGGACTCTGGGAGAGGGAGAGGGTGGGATGATTTGGGAGAATGAAACATGTATAATATCATATAAGAAATGAATCGCCAGTCTAGATTCGATGTAGGATACAAGATGCTTGGGGCTGGTACACTGGGAGATGGTATGGTGAGGGAGGTGGGAAGGAGGTTCAGGATTGGGAACATGTGTACACCCGTGGTGGCTTCATGTTGAAGTATGGCAAAAGAATTGTAAAGTAAAATAAAATTAAGAAAAAAAAGGAAGGGAAGTGGCATAGAGCTAGGAAAGAAGCTAAAAAAAAAAAAAGACACTTGCTCCTTAGAAGAAAAGCTATGACAAACCTAGACAGCGTATTCAAAAGCAGAGACATTACTTTGCTGACAAAGGTCCATCTAATCAAAACTATAGTTTTTCATGTAGTCATGTATGGATGTGAGAGCTGGACAATAAAAAGACCAAGTACTGAAGAACTGATGCTTTTGAACTGTGGTGCTGGAGAAGTATCTTGAGAGTCCCTTAGACAACAAGGAGATCAAACCAGTCAATCCTAAAGGAAATCAACCCTGAATATTTATTGGAAGGACTGATGCTGAAGCTAAAACTCCAATACTTTGGCCACATGATGCGACTGGAAAAGACCCTGATGCTGGGAAAGTCTGAGGGCAGGAGGAGAAGGGGGTGGCAGAGGATGAGATGGTTGGATGGCATCATCGACTCAGTGGACATGAGTCTCCAGCAAACTCTGGGAAACAGTGAAAGACAGGGAAGCCTGGCATGCTGCAATCCATGGGGTTGCAAAGAGTTGGACATGACTGAGAGACTGAACAACAAAGGAGTAGGGAAGTAGCTTTATGGTGACTCATCAAACACAGCCCTGACTAAGTTGTATTTCCAAGAACTTCACATAGAATGTGACAATGCTAACTTTGCATATGTTTATGATTAAGGTCCTGCAACATCTCATCTCTTATGTATTTCCACAGCACATTTCCCTTTGAATACAAGCATCTTTTTCATTTTATAAAATGCTAAGTACTATAATGGTTCCTTTTGCACATTCATTTTCTTTCTGAAAACAATTTCTTCATATATGAACCATTTTTTGTAACACAAATTACATTTGCATTGCAAGGGAAGAATGTTCTTTGTCAATTAATGATACTTGGTCAGTTGGATATCCATAGAGTAAAAAAAAAAAAAAAAGTGACTCAACTTCTATTTTGCATATACACAAAAGTTCATCCCATGTGGGTTAATAAAATAGCATATTTATGATCTTGTGGCTAGGCAATAAACATGTAGAGTAGCTGTTTTAATACCCATGTTCACTAATTCTCTTGGCTGTGCATTTTGGGGACTATTTATACTGATTGATTTTTCTCCTCATTATGAGTTGTATTTTCCTGCTCCTTTGCATGCCTGGTACTTTTTGACTAGATGCTAGACACTTTGAATTTTATGTGGTTGGCTGCTGGATTTTTTTTTTTAATTCCCCCTTTTAAAGCTTTGTTTTAAGACACAATTGAGACACTTGGAAACAGTTTGATCATTTTGAGGTTTGCTTTTAAGAGTTTTTAGATTATACCAAAAGCTACCAAAATATTTTAGTCTAGGGTTAAATTTGTCCTCGTTACTGAGATAATATTCTTTTGTGTACTTTATCTGATGTCCCAATCATTGAGATTTCTTGACTTTGGCTTTTAGGAATGTGAACTCTTAACAGTTCTGTTTGAGCTCCAAGAATTGTTCTGCTTGTTCCTGATGGTCTGAGGGTAGTTTCCTCACAACACATGCTCAGAACTCACTGGAAAATTGGAAAGGGTGGCATCTGCATGTTTCCATAGCTCTCAATCTGTGTATCTTCCTCCTGTTACTGTGCCCTGGCCTCCTGAAATCCTCCACTCTATCTCCTCAACTTAGAATATCAGACTCTTTCCAGTTTTGCACTTCCTGCATTATGTGCTGGAAACTCTTTCCCAGAAGTAAGCTAAGGCAATCTTAGGGCTCACCTTGTGTGTTTCCCTTCTCTCAGGGATCCTGTGAGGTCTTGCTGTCCAATGTTCATAAAGCATTGTTTTGTATATTTGTATTTTTTCCAGTTTTGTTTAGAAATAATTAACATTTATTACTGTGTAAGTTGAAGGCACAGAGCGTGATGGTTTGATATACATATATTGTGAAATGATTACCATGATAGGTTCAGCAAAAAAAAAAAATACACTAAAGAGGAAAGAAAGAAAAAACTTTTTGCTTATCATGAGAAATAAGGACTTACTTTCTTAACTTTCCTATATATCATATAGCAGTGTTAGCTATAGTTATCAGATTGTATATTACAACCCCATTCTGTGCTGTGCTTAGTCCCTCAGTCGTGTCCAACTCATTGCAACTTCATGGACTGTAATCCACCAGGCTCCTCTGTCCATGGGGATTTTCCAGGCAAGAACACTTGAGTGGGTTGCCATGCCCTCCTCCTGGGGATCTTCCCAACCCAGGGATCAAACCCAGGTCTCCTTCATTGCAAGCAGATTCTTTACCATCTGAGATACCGGGGAAGCCCATATTATATCCCTAGTACTTATATCTTTTGCAACTAGAAGTTTGGACCTTTTGACCACTTCCTCCAATTCCGCCTCCATCTCTAATAAAACTCTGATCTCTATTTCTATGAGTTTAAAAAAATATTTCACATGTAAATAAGGTCATAAACTATTTATCATTTTCTGTCTGACATTTCATTTAGTATAATGCCTTCAAGATCCATCCATATTGTTGCAAATGATAAGATTTTGTTCTTTTTGTGGCTAAGTAATATTTCACTGTGTGTGTATGTGTATTTTTTAGATCATAACTTCTTCATTCATTCATCTATTGATGGATATTTAAATTGCTTCCACATCTTGGTTATTATAAATAATATTGCTATGAATATTGGGGTACAGATATATTTTTTAGTTTGTGTTTTCCTTTGGATATGTTCCAGAAGTAGAATTGCTCAGTCACATGGTAGTTTTATTTTTAATTTTTGAGGGCCTTCCATACTATTTTTCATAGTGTCTATACCAATTTACAATCCCACCATCTGTGCACAAGAATTCTCTTTTTGACATATCCACACAAGCATCTTTTTTTGATGATGGCTATTCGAACAAATGTGAATTTTTAATTTGATTTTAATTTGCATTTCATTAATGATTAGTGATGTTGAACATCTTTCCACATATCTGTTGTCCTCTCATATATCTTTTTTGGAATAATATCTATTACAGTACTTTGCCCATTTTTAAATAGGGTTATTTGTTTTTCTGCTATTGAGTTGTGTGAGTTCTTTAATGTTTTATATGTTAACCTCTCATCATATGTATGATTTGCAAATATTTTCATCATCCCATAAGTTTTCTTTTCATTTTATGATGGATTCTTTTGCTGTGAAGAGGCTTTATTTTATTGTTAGTGCTTTATGTGTCATATCCAAAAAACCATTACCAAGACTCATGTCAAGGAGATTTATTCCAATGTTTTTTTCTAGATGTTTTATGATTTCAGGTCTTACATACAAGTTTTTCATCCATTTTGAGTTAGTATTTAAGAGAGGTATCAGGTATAAGGCATGTGTTCAACGTCATTCTTTTTTTTTATTGAAATACAGTTGATTTACAATATGGTATTAGTTTCTGGTGTATAGCAAAGGGATTTAGTTATATATATGTAGTGTATATAATATATATGTATGTATTCCTTTCCATGGTGGTTTATTATAGGATTTTTTTGTTTGCAGTTCAATAACTTTATTGGCTAGTCAGCACTTAGTTCTCAACCACACTGACTGTCTGTAGATCTTTGAAGGTGGTGACAGGCATGTAGGTAACCAACGTGTAGAGCTTCTTTGGCAAGTCTTCACCTTCGTTACATTTTCTCAACAACTGCACATGGATCTGGTATGCAACATTCCTTATTCCTTTGGCCCAGATGGCTTTGTTGAGTCTGGTGTCGATGTGCACATCTGGAGTTCCCATCTTCTTCGTGGCAAATTTCCAAATTTCTTTGAGTGCCCTAGGAGCATGCTTCTTAAAATCCACTCCATGGATGTGCTTGTGAATGGTGATAGTGTATTCTCTGATCACCATCTCATTGATGGCAGACCGGCCCTTCTTCTTCTCGCTGCCCTTCTTTGTGGGAGCCATCTAAACAAATCCAGGTGACAAGGACGCTCAGGGTGAGTGTGTCAAACCTAAGTCAAGGCCTCCCTCCTGGCCCGGCCTCACACAGCCACTCTTAGGATGGTTTCTGGGCACCTATTATAGGATATTGAATATAGTTCCCTGTGCTATACAGTAAGACCTTGTTGTTTATCCATTCTATATACACCAGTTTGCATCTGCTAAACCCAAACTCCCAATCCAGCCCTCCCCTCCCCCTTCCCCACCATGGCAACCACAAGCTTCTTCTCTATGTCTGTGAGTCTTTTCCTGTTTCATAGACAAGTTCATTTGCGTAATATTTTAGATTCCACATATAAGTGATATCATATGGTATTTGTCTTTCTCTTTATAACTTCACTTAATATACTGATCTCTAGGTCCATACTTGTAGCTGCAAATGGCATCATTTCATTCTTTTTTATGGCTGAGTAATATTTCATTATATCTATATCTATCTATATATATATATATATACACATACACATATATACATATATCTATATATGTATACACACACACACATACCAATTCTTCTGTCAATGGACATTTATGTTGATATTTTGGCTATTGTAAATAGTGCTGTTAGGAACACAGGGGTGCATGCATCTTTTGGAATGATAGTTTTATCTGGATATATGCCCAGGAGTGGGATTGCTAGAACATATGGTAACTTTATTTATTTTTAAGGAGCCTCCATACTGTTCTCCATATTGCCTGTACAAATTTATATTTCCACTAACTGTGTAGGAAGGTTCCCCTTTCTCCAGACCCTTTCCAGCATTTGTTATTTGTAGGTGTTTTTAAAATGGCCATTCTCATTGGAAAAGACCTGGATGCTAGGAAATATTGAAGCTGGGAAGAGAAGGGGATGACAGAGGATGAGATGATTGGATAGCATCACCAACTTGCTGGACATGAGTTTGAGCAAGCTCCAGGAGTTGGTGATGGACAGGGAAGCCTGGCATGCTGTGGTCCACGGGGTCGCAAAGAGTCAGACATGACTGAGTGACTGAATTGAACTGACTGATTTGGACTGGTGTGAGATGATACCTCATTGTAGTTTTGATGTGCATTTCTCTAATATTAATTTTCATTCTGAATAAAAATTATTCTAGTACCATTTATTACAGATACTGTCTTTTCTCCTTTGTAGGTTCTTGGTTCTCTTGTTGATTGTATATGTTTGGGTTTATTCTGAGCTCTCAATTCTGTTCCATTGGTCTATTGAAATGGCAACCAACTCCAGTACTCTTGCCTGGAAAATCCCATGGGAAGACCCTGGTAGGCTACAGTCCATGGGGTCGCAAAGAGTCAGACACAACTGAGCAGCTTCACATCACTTCATTTCATACTATTTTGATGGCTATAGCTTTATAGTACAGCTTGAAATCAAGAACTATGATTGATTGTCTGTGATGTCTCCTGCTTTATTCCTCTTTATTAGAATTTCTTTGACTATGAGTCTTTTCTGGCTCTGTATACATTTTAGGACTGTTTTTTCTATTCCTATAAATAACACCATTGTAATTTTGATAGGGATTGCACTGGATCTACAGATAACTTTTGGTATTATTGACATTTTAACAATATTAATTCTTCCAATCCATGAATATAGGCTACATTTCCATTTGTTTGTGCCTTCTTCAATTTCTTTCATCAATGTCTTACAGTTTTCAGAGTATAAATCTTTAATCTCTTTAACTAAATTTAATCCTAAAGGTTTTTAAAAAAATACTATTGTAAATGGGATTGATGTCTTTTTCAGAAAAGCCATTAGTATACACAAATGCTACCAATTTTTGTATGTTAATTTTGTATCCTGCAAATTGACTGAATTCGTTGATCAAATATGTTTTTTGGCTGAACTTTTAGGATTTTCTATGTATAAAATCATGTCATTTGTGAATAGAGACAATGTTATTTTTTCTTTTTCAATTCTACTATCTTTTTATTTTTTTCTTACCTGATTGCTCTAGCTAAGACTTCTAGTAATTTGTTGATTAGGAATGATAGAGTGGGCACCACTGTCTTGTTCCTAATCTTAGAAAGGTCTGCATATTACTAATATAAAGCCCACTCAGTTCTCCATAAGCAGGAATAGGGAAGTAGCTTTTTGGTGACTGATCAGATGTAACATGCTTGCCTCCACTCCACCCTCTCCAACTAAATTATATTTCATACAGAACTGTAACAATGCTAAATATAATAATGCTTTATGTATGTTCTTGATTAGAATCCTGCAACATTTCATCTGCTACATTTCCATGGTACATTTCCCTTTGAATACAAGTATCTTTTTCATTTTATGAAATGCCAGGTACTACAATGGTTCTTCTTGCACATTTGTTTTCTTTCTTAAAAATATTTTTTTTAAGTTTTCATTCATTGATTTATAGAAGCATGCTTTAGATAAAGGCTTCTAACTCTGGAAATAAAGGAACTAATTGGAGTCTTGATATGGGGCCTACTGGAGAAGGCAATGGCACCCCACTCCAGTACTCTTGCCTGGAAAATCCCATGGATGGAGGAGCCTGGTGGGCTGCAGTCCATGGGGTCGCACAGAGTTGGACACGACTGAGTGACTTCACTTCACTTCACTTACTTTTAATGACACTGTATCTAAGCCATTGCTAGCCAGGCCTTAATTATGTTCCTGCTTTCTGTCTCCCTTTTCTTTTTTCCTGTCTTTTTCTTCCTACTCTGTAATTATAAATAGTGTAAAGTTCAACTTGACTGGCTTGCATTTAGGACTTTCCCCAAAGGCCTTAACAGAGGACCTGGGGATGAGCCAGTATTTCACAAGTTTGGTTTGGTTATATATCCCAGAGGTTTCCCTAGTTGTCTGCCAAGTTAGCCTAACAATCTCCACAGAATCACTTCTCCTGCTGTGCTCTGCCCCTTGGACTTCCAGGGAATCTATTCAATTGGGCCCTTGTCTTCTAAGAGGCCCAGGTATGCTGGTATCTAAGGCACAGCTAAACAAACCCAGTAGGGAATGGGGAGCTGCCTGTGCTACCACTATCAGAAGAGCCATTCCTCTCATCCATCTTTCACCACGACTCCCAGCAAAGACATTAAGCACTTGGTTTCAAAGGAAAAGACACATTCCCCTGACTCCTGTGGCTCCTGTGCTGTGAGCACCAGTGACACGCTCAACCAACAGGCACACAAATATAAGTGACATGCCTAGGAAATGCTAAAGGGGCAGCACTGAACAATGGGATGTGTGCGTGTGTGTGTGTGTGTGTGTGTGTGTGTTTCAAAGCTGCCTAGGTTGAGGCAATGTTTTCTAGGCTTTTCTCCTTTCCAAAAAATGTAGGGTAGAGATGACTATAAATTAAATGGTACAAATAGACAATACCTTTCCAAGCCCATGGCTTTATGCTTCCTCTTTCTTCATCCCTTTTTATTTATTTATTTATTATTTTACTTTACAATACTGTATTGGTTTTGCCATACATTGACATGAATCCACCATGGGTGTACATGATTTCCCGATCTTGAAACCCCTCCCACATCTCTCCCCATATCATCTCTCTGGGTCATCCCAGTGCACCATCCCCCAGCATCCTGTATTAAAATCCCCCTAACCCTTTTTAAAATGGAGAAGAAAGTCCTGTAGTAAAGCTGTGTACAGCCANTTTCCCGATCTTGAAACCCCTCCCACATCTCTCCCCATATCATCTCTCTGGGTCATCCCAGTGCACCATCCCCCAGCATCCTGTATTAAAATCCCCCTAACCCTTTTTAAAATGGAGAAGAAAGTCCTGTAGTAAAGCTGTGTACAGCCATACTTTTATTTAGCAGAGGAAAAACACAACCATCTTACATGTGTTGTCCCTTCACTCCTCAGTTCAGTCCACTCAGTCATGTCTGACTCTTTGTGACCTCATGGACTGCAGCACGCCCAGGCCTCCCTGTCCATCACCAACTCCTGGAGCTTACTCAAACTCATGTCCATCGAGTCAGTGATACCANAGATTATGGAAGGTTAGGAGAAACATGTTTTTCTTTGTATCCAAAGGGCCACTGAGAAGGGAATGTAGGAAGCAATACACTGTCTCTAGCCACTTTTCTCCCCTCCTGGAGACTGGAGTAATAAGTAGAAAACACTGTCATAGATGTTTCTAAAGTCAGGTATTTCCCAGAGGCTCCAAGGCACTCTGAGTCTTCCAGGCTCAGTTGGCTTCTTTCACCTAGGGTTCTGCTGCTTCTGAAGCTCACATCTGGAGGAACAGAAGGAAAGGACCAAGGAGTCTGTTGGCCTCCTTGAACTATGCAGAGTCTTAATGGATAAAGAAGTCAGANGCACTCTGAGTCTTCCAGGCTCAGTTGGCTTCTTTCACCTAGGGTTCTGCTGCTTCTGAAGCTCACATCTGGAGGAATAGAAGCAAAGGACCAAGGAGTCTGTTGGCCTCCTTGAACTATGCAGAGTCTTAATGGATAAAGAAGTCAGAAAGAGGTAGTACCTGAGGGTGAAGAGTAAGAGGCCATTCTGAGAGTTCTCCAGAAAGTTTAGTGGTCTCCAAATTCTACATATACTACTTCAGCCTCCTGTACATATGATAGATGCTCATGGAATGCTTACTGACTTGAAAGAAAAATGAAGTCACATTCTTTGAAGCCACTGGCTAGCTTCCATTAAGCCCATATAAATTTTTTCTTGGAGATGGGCTAGTAACATAGCCTGTACTGATCTTCAGGACTTTTCACATCATTGTATTGGAGCTACAACCATGATACATGTTGGGAAAAGAATACCCTTTTGACAAAAGCCAGCACCATCTGTAACATGCATTAAATTTAAGTGACTGATGGAGGGTTTGAGATTCACCGAGGTGAAATGACTTATTGAGCTTCTATAGTAGGATGAGGAAGAAGGTAAGAACATAAAACAAATATTTTAATTTTTTTTTCTACCACGAGAATAATTTAATTCCCCTGGTTACAATGGTGACAAAGGAAATTCCACTGTTTGATAGTTCTGCGTACTACTAATATAAAGGTGATCAATTCACCATAAGCAGGATGCAGCCCTGAAATTAAGAGACACTTGCTCCTTAGAAGAAAAGCTATGACAAACCTAGACAGTGTATTCAAAAGCAGAGACATTATTTTCTTGACAAAAGTCCATCTAATCAAAGCTATAGTTTTTTGTGTAGTCATGTATGGATGTGAGAGCTGGACAATAAAAAGACCGAGTACTGAAGAATTGATGCTTTTGAACTGTGGTGCTAGGGAAGTCTCTTGAGAGTCCCTTAGACAGCAAGGAGAACAAACCAGTCTATCCTAAAGGAAATCAGCCTTGAATATTTATTGGAAGAACTGATGCTGAAGCTGAAGTTCCAATACTTTGGCCACATGCTGCGACTGGAAAAGACCCTGATGCTGGGAAAGACTGAGGGCACAAGGAGTGGGGGCAGCAGAGGATGAGATGGTTGGATGGTATCATCGACTCAGTGGACATGAGCTTGAGCAAATTCTGGGAGATAGTGAAAGATAGAGAAGCCTGGCATGCTGCAGTCCATGGGGTTGCAAAGAGTAGGACATGACTGAGATACAACAAAGAATAGGGAAGTAGCATTATGGTGACTCATCAGATGCAAGATGCCCACTCCCCAGCCATGACTAAGTTGTATTTCCAAGAACTTCATATAGAATATGACAATGCTAACTTTGCATACGTTTATGATTAAAGTCCTGCAACATCTCATCTCTTATGTATCTCCACAGCACATTTCCCTTTGAATACAAGAATATTTTTCATTTTATAAAATGCTAGGTACTATAATGGTTCCTTTGCACATTCATTTCTTTCTGAAAACAATTTCTTCATATATGAACCCTTTTTTGTAACAAAGGTTACATCTGCATTGCAAGTCAAGAATGCTTCCATTTTTTCAAAGATAGGAGGATGTATTCTTGGGAAGAAACCAAATGTGATTAATCTGAACCAGTCACGATAACTTCAGTTTCTTCTGCTTTGGATACTTTTTGAACGAATGTTTCTTGAACATTTTTCTCTAATTATTTCTGTGCTGTGTTTGGGTCCTCGATTCTGTTTCCAGATGATTTCCCTGACACAAGTAATGTTGAAAAAGTTGAGGGGGGTGGTAGTTGTTTTGTCGCTGTCATATCTGACTCTTGGGACACCCTGGGCTATAGCTCATCAGGCTTCTCTGTCTATGGTATTTCCCAGGCAAGAACACTGGAGTGCGTTGCCATTTCCTCCTCCATTGAATAGCGTCTGTGTGTCCTAGTAAAACTATTTTGTCTGAGTTGATGGTTTCCATTTGTTTTCATATCAGTAAAGTTCTTTCTCTTAGTTTATCATTTCAGTAAACCACACTGTTAGATCATGATTGCTCATGAGCTGCCCTTTCTCTTGATAGCCTTTTGAAGTCAGTAATCACATTTGCTTATTTGGTCTTATCCTTTTCAACATCAAATCCCATTGTTCTTCCCTTTCTTAGATTTCCTGTGTTTTAATCATCCTTGGACCCCCAGGCTTCACTTGCTGTCTTAACTGTAGTGCATTTTAAATATCGTTTAGTATTTCTTCTGCTTTATTTCTGAATTTACAAATGCATAATGTCCAAGCATAATTAAGTATATTGTCATGTTTTAGGATTCCTAAAATGGCTTCTCACCGAATATAATGACCATGATAGAAAATACATCACTTACTAAAAGTGCTGTGTTTTCAAACTGGCCCATGATACTGTCTTTGACAATGCACAGGGCTTTACCAAGAGCTCTTCTTGTTGAAAATTTTGTTCCAGGTGTGCAAAATGATCCCGAGGTACCACACAGGCACATCTATTTGCGGGTGATCTGGTGTTAGTGTTTCTTGGTCTCCTTCAAAATCAAATTCCTTTCATCAAATGAAAGTGAAAGTCACTCAGTCATGTCGAATTTTTGCAACCCCATGGACTATACAGTCCATGATATTCTCCAGGCCAGAATGCTGGAGTGGGCAGCCTTTCCTTTCTCCAGGGGATATTCCCAACCCAGGGATCAAACCCAGGTCTCCTGCATTGCAGGTGGATTCTTTACCAGCTGAGCCACAAGGGAAGCCCAAGAATACTGGAGTGGGTAGCCTATACCTTCTCCAGTGGATCTTCCTGACTCAGGAATCGAACCAAGGTCTCTTGCATTGCAGGCGGACTGAGATATCAGGGATGGCCCAATATTTTCATCATACACAAGAATAAAAATGACCAGTATCAGGGAATTCATTTATTTCAAATATTTAGTCTAATGATCTCCAGGACAGTTCTGGAGGGGTGGTAACTCATCAGAATTCTACATTGAACCAAAAAAATTAAAAAAAAAAATTCTAGTGGTCCTTGATCAGGCCCCATTTGTAGCCGCATAGCACTGAGTGATTAAGGTCTTTCTAGTATCCTGCCTTGCCCAGTTTTTTTCTCGTGAGTTTTTGTATTTCTGAAAATGTTTTTCTTTTAACGTATTTCTGAAAAAAAAATTAAAAATACTTTCTGTTTTGTATCTCCAGTGTGGTGCTGTCTTTGCTCAGGGCCTGAAGAACAGTGTTGATTTCTATAGGTTGTCCATATTTTGCCTGTTTGGCTGACAGTGACTTCCTCTAGAGATTTTGATATTCTAATTGATAGGGAAAATTGCAACTTGCTTTAAAAGTGTAAAATGAATACCAAACATAACCGAATAAACTTTGGTGATTAAAACAAACCAGTGTGGGGGGGGAGTGGTCCTAAAATGGTGGAGGATTGGGACGGGGAAACCACTTTATCACCCACAAATTCATTGAAAGATCATTTGAACGCTGAGCAAATTCCATATGCAACTTCTGAACGTTGGTAGAGAACACCAGCCACCCAGAAAGGCAGCCCATTGTCTTTGAAAGGAGGTAGGACAAAATATAAAAGATAAAAAGAGAGACAAAAGAGTTAGGGATGGAGATCCATCCCGGGAAGGGAGTCGTGAAAGAGGAGAAGTTTTCAAATACCAGGAAACCCTCTCACTGGCAGGTCTGTGGGGAGTTTTGGAATCTCAGAGGGCAACATAACCGGGAGGAGAAAAATAAAAAAATAAACCCCACAGATTATGCATCTTACCACAACTCCCAGCAGAGAAGTAGCCCAGATGCTCGCATCCACCACCAGCCAGTGGGGGCTGAACAGGGAGGCGCAGGATGCATTGCTTGGGGTGAGGAATGGGCCTGAATGCTCTGAGGACAATCTGAGGGAGCTGACATGAGATGGCAACCCAATCTGTGGGATAGCCAGAGAGAGAGAGAGAGAGAGAGAGAGCGCTTTCCTGCAAAAAGCTCTAACCTAAGGCACTGCCAGGCCCGCTCACAGAACAAAGGACTGAGTGAATACCAGAGGAGAACTAGCTGGCTATGGATTGGCCCTTTCCCTGCCAGAGGCAGAGAGGCAGGCGGGCGACAGCCAGAGCCAGAAAGGGGCAATCTCAGCCCAGAGACAGCATCCTCTACCAAACTGCGAGCAGGCTCCTACTTGCTAACCAAGTCTTCCTGGGATCCTGGATGGTTGACATCTACCAGGAGGGTCACAGCCAGAGATCAGCTCCCCAGAGGAGACACATGGCACACCTGAGATGGCGCTCCCACTGCACACCCCGGAAATTGAGCAGCTGGGACAGGGGAGGTGATAAGACCTCCTGGATAAGACCACCGCACATCTTGGGAGAGTATACTCACCAGGTACCTGGTCACCTGAGCTACATGGACCTGGGAAGGGCACAAAAATGCAGGGTAAACGGAGTCTGTGCTCCTTTGTGGAGTACCCAATAACCTGAACATGAGCGACTTAGACTTGGGAAGTGCCCACAACACAGGGTCCACTTTAGACAGTTCCACTGCAGAGCAACTTGGATCCTGAGCAGTGTAGACCAGGAAAGCACACATGCCATGAACGGGGGCAAACCCAGTATGGCTCAGACACTGAAAGCACTCCTCACAGATGCCAGTGATATTTGTTGACAGTGTTGCTCCCTCCCCACAGCACGACTGAACAAGTAAGCCTAAATAAGTGACCACCTTTGCCCCCTTGTATCAGGGCAGAAATTAGGCACTGAAGAGACTTGCAAACAGAAGCCAAAATAAACAGAGGAACTGCATTGGAAGTGACAGGTGCAACAGATTAAAACCCTGTAGTTAGCCCTGACTATATTGAAAGGGGCCTATATATCTTGAGAAGAAGTATAAGCTGGAACAAGGAACTATCTGAAACTGAACTGACCTCACACTTCCTGCAAAAGCTCCAGAGAAATTCCTATATATAATTTACTATTATCATTAAAATTAAAAAAAAAACTTTTAAAGTCCATTATTACTCCTTTAATTTTCATTTTTATAACCTACTATTACCTTGCAAAAAGACCCTATGTTTAAGGCAAATTTCATATATATTTTAAATAATTTTTGTGATTTTGTTTTGTTAATATTGTATTTTTGAGATTCTAACCTAGAGTCTAGATTTTTAATCTTTGCTTTTTGGTATTTGTTATCAATTGTGTACCTTTAAGAGCCCAATCCTCAGTACCCATTTTTACTTGGGAGTGTGATTACTGGCTTGATTGCTTGCTCCCATTTGTGACTCTCCTTTTTCTCCACCAAGTCGCCTCTATCTCCTCCCTCGACCTTCTGCTCTCTACCTAACTCTGTGAAAGTCTTTGGGTATTCCAGGCTGTGCATAACACTTCAGTCAGTAAGTTCAGTCACTCAATCATGTCCGACTCTTTGTAACCCCATGAATCGCAGCACGCCAGGCCTCCCTGTTCATCACCATCCCCCGGAGTTCACTCAGACTCACGTTCATCGAGTCCGTGATGCCATCCAGCCATCTCATCCTCGGTCGTCCCCTTCTCCTCCTGCCCCCAATCCCTCCCAGCACCAGAGTCTTTTCCAATGAGTCAACTCTTCGCATGAGGTGGCCAAAGTATTGGAGTTTCAGCTTTAGCATCATTCCTTCCAAAGAA
>SJYV01006865.1:0-27074 GCA_006410875.1 Neotragus pygmaeus
TGGCCACCTCATGTGAAGAGTTGACTCATTGGAAAAGACTTTGATGCTGGGAGGGATTGGGAACAGGAGAAGAAGGGGACCACAGGGGATGAGATGGCTGGATGACATCACCGACTCAATGCACGAGAGTCTGAGTGAACTCTGGGAATTGGTAATGGACAGGGAGACCTGGCGTGCTGTGATTAATGGGGTCGCAAGGAGTTGTACATGACTGAGTGACTGAACTGAACTGAAGGTCAGGGAAAGAATGCAACTATCAAAGGTCGACATGAAGATATTTCTCTATAGTGCTGGAAAGAATTATCCTGATTTTGGTGACTGTTACTCAAATACACACATGTGATAAAATTCCATGAAGTTCACACAAACACACAAAAGTACATAAATGCAAATATTGAATAAAGTCTGTGTTCATGTTACTAGAATGGTACCAATGTCAATTTTCTGGTTTTGACATTATCTTATGGTTTCATAAGATAGCATTATTACTGGGTGAAGCTAAGTAGAAGGTACATTGGAACTCTCCATTTTTTGATTTTTTTTGCATCTTAAGTTATTTCAGAATGAAAAATTATCAATGAAAACATACCTGGTAAAAACTATACAATCTAATAACCCATTCACTATGGAGTTAATCCCCCATATACAAATGAGTTCCATTCTGAGAACATGTTTGTAAGTCCAACAACGTTAGCTGAGGTACTCAACTAACAATCAGCTATAGAATAGTGAACTGTGATAACTTTACAATATTTTTCAAACAAAATATACATAAAAATAAATAAACACATAAAATGAAGATAACATATTTAATCTTACAGTATAGTACCTTGAAAAGTGGGCTTACCTGGTGTTTTAGCTGCTAAAGAATCCACCTGCAATGCAGAAGACTCCAGTTCAATTCCAGGGTTGGAAAGATGCTCTGGAAAAAGTTAGGGTACCCACTCCACTATTCTTTGCTTCCTTGGTGGCTCAGACAGTAAAGAACAGCCTATAATGTGGGAAACCTGGATTGATCCTTGGGTTGGGAAGATCCCTGGAGGAGGGCATAACAACCCACTCTAGTATTCTTGTTTGGAAAATTCCATGGACAGAGGAGCCTGGGGGTGGATACAGTCCATGGGGTCGCAAAAAGTCAGACACAACTGAGCGACTAAGCACAAGCACCTTGAAAAGTACAGTAATAGCAGCTACATCACTGCTGCTTTTTTACTTGCTTCAGGACACCGTGGGTTTGAAATAAAGGTACTGTACTCTGTACAGTACTGCAAAGTAGAGTACACAAAAGCATAGCCACACGTGAAGGATGCATGCATGCGGCAGTGTCCAGCGGACACATGAATTAACTTACATGACTGGAGATGCGACACATATCCATATCGTTGAAGGTTCACAACTTAAAGATTCGTATGTAGGGGACTTACTGTAATTGAACATTTATTCTTTTATTTCATTGAGATATAATTGACATAAAATATTGTATTAGTTTAAGGTGTATAACAGTGATTCAGGATACTTACATATTGTGAAATCATCAGCACAATAAGTTAATGTCTGTCGCCTCTCAGAGTCACTTATTTTTTTTCTCTTAAGATATCAATGCTTATTCCTAACTGAAGACTTCAATATTTACTCTCAAGTTAAGTAAGGAAGGAGGCAGAGAGAGAAAGATAAAAGGATAGGAAGAGGAAAATATTCAGAGGAGGAAATAAGAAACTCAAATTAAGTGGAAATAGAAGGAAATTATCTTTTGATTAAGGCTATCTTTCAAGACAACACCCAGCATCATATTAGGGCCCTGGTTCTCAGTACATAATTGGTTGAATGCGGGGAGCAGGGACTACCTGGCTGGGAAGAATGTGATGCAAGAATGAAAGGCTTGCATCCATAGGGCAGATATCACATAGGAAAATTATGGCATCATAGTCCATACTGACTCCTTCATGAGTCATTTTCTAAATTCCTATAGGAGAGATAGGAGATTAGTTGATAGCAAGTCAGAAAGTATAAAGATGGAGAGATAAAATTCTATCCCCTAAAGTAAAGTAAAGCATTGGAAGAATACAGTGCACATACTCTTGGTCAGACAAGACCCTGTAATCTTTCCAAGCATCTTATATTTGCATTCTCTATCAGATTCAAGATTGAACTTGATACCAGGAAGCAGATAAAAAGGGTTTCTACACTAGAGGCTGTAATTTTTTTTTTTTTTTTTGCTTGAAAGTCATAGCCATTCACTTAAAAAAGCATCGAACAAATAAAAAGAAACTGGGACTAAAAATAATTGTCTGCATGCACAGTGGGGAAAAATTCTGTTCAAAAGATACAAAGAGACCAAAAGACCAAACTGTCACTTTTGAAGAGCTTGCAGTGAAAGCAGGGGGTCAGAAGCAAAAGAAGGGTACTGCACATGACCCCTGTACACAGTGCCACAAGAGAGACAGCCAAACCCCTAAACTGCCCTCCCACCAGTCCTCTGGACACACCCCTATAATCACCCCATACAAGGAAGAAGTTCACCCCTCTCAGGGAGCAAGCAAGCAAGGGAACCTGTTGGAGCTCTTACTTCTTGCCTGAAAAGAAAAAAGCATCAAGACCAGAAGGTAAGAGGCAGACTGTTTAGACTTATACAATAGATCTATACAATATTTTGAAGTGAAATGGATAGGCACTCAGTCATGTCTGACTCATTGTGACCCATGGACCATAGCCCACCAGGCTGCTCTGTCTGTGGAATTCTCCAGGCAAGAATACTGGAGTGGGTAGCCAGTCACTTCTCAGAGGATCTTCCTGACCCAGGGATGGAACTTAATTCTTCTGCATTGCAGGTGGATTCTTTACAATCTGAGCCACCAGGGAAGGCCATACATGTAAATATATGTCCTCTTTTTTTTTATTTCCTTCACATTTAGGTCACCATAGAGCACTGAGGAGTTGTCTCTACTGTACAGTAGGTTCTAATTTTCATCTACTTTATACATAGCATCAATACTGTATGTAGTGAGAGTGAAAGTCACTCAGTCGTGTCCGACTCTTTGCCACCCCATGGACTATACAGTCCAGGGAATTCTCCAGGCCAGAATACTGGAGTGGGTAGCCTTTCCCTTCTCCAGGGGATCTTCCCAACCCAGGGATCGAACCCAGGTCTCTCACATTGCAGGTGGATTCTTTACCAGCTGAGCCACAAGGGAAGCCCAATCAATACTGTGTATATGTCAATCCCAATCTCCCAATTCATCTCACCTCCCTTACGCCAATGGGCAGATCATACAGACAGAAACTTAATAAGGGTCTT
This sequence comes from Neotragus pygmaeus, assembly GCA_006410875.1. NCBI lineage: Eukaryota > Metazoa > Chordata > Mammalia > Artiodactyla > Bovidae > Neotragus > Neotragus pygmaeus. Next base: position 3,296 of record SJYV01006865.1, read on the forward strand.
TTCACAATCATTTTGATGGAAATTTAGCAGCAAGGTGAAGTGAACAAGTATATGCTCTGTGACATATTAAATAAGAAGCTTTAGAATCAAGCATGCATGGAATAAATGTGCATTTCTGATCACTGGAGAAAGGATGACTTTAGTTCAACAATAGTCTTTGAAAATGGGTCAGCCATTGGAGAAAATGGTGGTCTGTAGTATTTTGCCCCAAGTTCACAGAATAATTTGATTGCTGAAATGAAAATCATTGTAATTTGAGAATAAATCAGGGAATTTGAGGTCATGCATATTTGGTTCTTATCCTAATCATGTAGTTTGCTAAGTCAGTTATTATGACAGAAACTCACTTAAACTGTACCTTAGCTTTCTATCTGAAATTGATGAGAATGATATTGATATTATGAGATTGGTGTAAGAATTAAAATATGTGAGGATTTTCTAGCCTCCTAGCAGTTAGGACTCTGCACTTCTGCTGTAGGAGACCCAATTTCCATCCCTGGTTGGGGAATTAATAATAAGATCTCAAAAGCCACTTGAGGTGACCAAAAAAAAAAAAAAAAAATGTGTGCGCCCACTAAGTCCTGTATTCTGAGCATTTGCAGAAGTTCAGTTTCATGAAATTGAATCTATATGTCTCAAACAAAATATATGTAATATCTAGAAAATCTTTTCCCCTTTTTTCAGCTCTCCCTCTGCTCTTTGACTTTTCACCCTTCTCTTGTTTAACGTTCAGAAAATCCTAGATTATGGTCACAATTTCCAGTTCACAGAGAAAACTGAAAAACAAAGAAATTAAATAACTTCCCCAGTATCACTATGCCAATAAGACAGAAAACCAAAATTTCAACCCAGGACCTAGTTACCATCTACCAGATACTGAAATGAACATATACATTCTAATGAATATAGGAAATGTTCTAAAATGATCCTAAATGCCAGAGGCTATCTCAAAACTGCACAGGTTCATTGAGATCCATGTTATTATCCTGTGATGTTCATTTTTTATAGCAAAATTCTAGACATTATTGGTATCCAGGGGGAATGGTGAAAACTTGACTTAGTCTAAGTTACTTCTTGGATTTCTCCATCAGCTATGAAGTCTTCACTGGTCAAGATTTCTCACACCTACTCCACATTCACCTCTGCAGATGTGATACTTCAAGCCCTCACCTCCTCTGAACATAGCACAGCCAATAGGGCGCAAATGCGTGAGTACAAAGTGATTCACATGAATCAGCACTAATGGGGGATCAGCACCTAACTGGGGAAAGAACCACAAACACTTGTGACGGAGGACGGAATCGCACAGGGTGCCAGGATGAGTGCAGCCACAGGAAGCTGAGAAGGAGGTGAGAGCACCTAAAGAAGATCTTCCTGCACATTAGGTAATAAGACTTAGCTCAGATCAATGGAGCATGATATCTAAATTGGTTCAGCCTGCAACAAAACCTCTGCAGGAGATGGTACTGCTATTTGTATTATTCACTAACCTTTGAAATAGTCCCAGGAAAACCCTCCTTCCACACTGCGGCCCCCAGAGTCCCACTGAGCACACATGGGAGACTGAATATTAATATCCAAACTGTGTTGAGAGCTGTTAAGTTTCAAAGCTGAAATGACTGCTTAGGGTTGATGAGAAAATTACTGGCTGAATATTCAAAAGAAAATGAAAAAGTAGTCAAAACACGACCACTATTTTGATGTGTCCTTTTTTTTTTTTTTAATCCAAGTGCAAGCAATTGTTTGAGCCTCTTAATTTACAAACTTAACTATTTATAGTCATCTGAAAATCTAAGTATGGGGAAGAATCAGTGTCTCTTTATATGTGGCATTATTTAATTTCAGCCCCAGGTCTTCAGAGTTTGCTCCTAAAAGTCGGCATTTACTTGCATACAAGGATCATAAAAAGAAGACATTTCTAGAAAAATAAGCATGGGTTCCAGCTTGTATCTCCTTTCAGGACAAGGGTGGTGGAGTGTTTATCTTTGCACCCTCAGAACAAAGCACAGGGCTTTGCATATTGTGTAAACTTAAGAAAAATAAAAACTTGATTAAGAAATAAAATAAACTGTAAAATAGGCCTCACTAACTTTTATAAAGGCTGCAGTGCATTGAATACCTCAGGGACCACGTGTGCTGGATTGCCTGTTCTCAGTTCAGCATTGTCACTTCCTTCCCCAGACCACCTCTGCACGGTGGAAAAGAAGTCGAGAATTGTATTTGCAGTAGGATTTCCAGCTGAGTTGGCCAGAGGAGAGGTACAAAGGCTGCCAGAAAGTGGGAGGCTGGAATAAAAAAGAGGCCACTACTGTTGGGCATACTTGCAGCCACACACATGTGACGAGCAGGGACTTGATTCCCCTGAGGTCCCTGATGAGGGATGCCTTCCCGGTGGTCAGTGAGCATCCCGAGGCGGGGGAGATCTTACGGGTCAGTCCTCCCACACGCAGGGTTCTCAGACGTCTCTTCCACCCCTCTACTGGGGAGCATCTCTTTTTATTTCAAGTTTATTTCCTGAAACACCTCTTTCTTCACTGGATCTAGACTTCTAGAACTTAGAACAACTTTCTTCTTAGTTTTGAAGAATAGTGAATGTTGTTGCTTGATTAATTAGGGGAAATGAAGGGGGGAAATATGTGGAGAAGTCAAAAATGAAAAAAATAAAGTAAAACTACTTTATTACCATAAAACTGCTATGGGTGGTAGTTTACCTAGTAATAACTAAGCTCGTCTCCCCTTTCCTTTCTTTGGCCAGAGAGGTTCCATGATCACCATCAGTGGCCTGGCCCTCATGGGCTCCTCACCCCTTCCTGAAGGGCTGCTCATTTGTAAGCACTTTCTCCCCTACTCCACTCACCTCTCCTACTGGATTGCTTCCACCAACATGTCTATACCTGCCTTAGGACGTTAAGCTTCAGCCATGTCTGCCTGATAATGTATGTCCTTTATTTCTCCTATAGCTACATGTTCAGTGGAGAGCTGGACATATCTACCCTGCCTTTCGAATCACACAATCACTTGATGCCAGGAACTAAGCTTGCTCAGGTCAGTGAGGCTGTCCCAAAGCTGCTTCAAATTTATCTCTTGCTGCACTTGACTTCTCCAAGGTCTTTAAATTGTGTGTTTAAGGTCTTTAGATTGTGTGTTAGTCACTCAGTCGAGTCCAACTCTATGCAACCCCATGGACTGTATCTCGCTAGGCTCCTCTGTCAATGGAATTCTCCAGGCAAGAATACTGGAGTGGGTTGCTGTTCCCTTCTCTAGTAGATCTTCCCAACTCAGGGACTGAACTTGGGTCTCTCATACTGCATTCAGATTCTTTACCATCTGAGGCACCAGAGAAGCCATCTTAAGATGATTAAGTGCAATAAAGGATTTTCTGCCACTTGACAAGCTCGGCTCCATCATCAGCTATAGCAGCTGGCTCTGAATTTCCTTCCTGCATCTCTGATCTTTTTTTCTCTCAGGCTTTTCATCAGGTCTCATTTCCCTGTTTATCCCACAACTCCACCTGTGATCCAGGGCTACAGCCTCCTCTGCTTTGCCTCCCATATGTTTTTCTCATACAACTTAGAGACATAAGTCCAGATGGTTTTCTGTAACAATATTTACTGATTGCACAATAATAGTTAAAATACTGAAAATCCCTGATGAAATCAGCTCCTCACATTCCTTTTTCATGATAATTATTTCCAACATATTTATTCTCTATCAAGACTAAAACCCATTTTCAAATTCTTATTTTAAATATGTTTTACATAAGTGATAATTGTCTATATTTTTAAAATAAAAAAGCAACATCATAAAGAAGTTTATAGATTAAAAAGTGTATGCTCCCAATTACAATCCTTGCTTGTTCTTTTTTACCCACTCAAATTATTTCACTAATTCAATCACTGACATTTAGTGACTTTATAGAAATATCTGTGCTTTTAAATATATGCTTATTTATATATGCACACTATGCGTGTGCTTATATGTAGGTTTCATAAAAGAAATCTCTGTATACACACATCACCCTCAGAAAGGGTACAGAACTGCCAGAATTCTAACACCATAGCCTATGATGGTAAACATATTTATTATGTTATTGAGTTTTGCTTTATTTGAGTTATTTGCATTTGAATAGAATTGTATAATGATTGTTTGTTTCAATACTATTTAAAAGATGTCCTATCTCTACACCTCATTCTTTAAAAATCCCTTCAGTATGGGGAAGGGAAATTGAGTCAGTGCTATGCTTAGTCGCTCAGATGTATCCGACTCTCTGTGACCCTATGGACTGTAGCCCACCAGCTCCTCTGTCCATGGGGATTCGTCAGGCAAGAATACTGGAGTGGGTTGCCATGCCCTCCTCCAGGGCATCTTCCCAACCCAGGGATCGAACCCAGGCCTCCCACATTGCAGGCAAATTCTTTACCATTTGAGCCACAAGGGAAGAAAGGAAATTGAATCAAGTGCTTTGCAAAACAACCCAAACCCCTCTTAGTAAACCTGAACAATGGGAGGGGTTTTGATGGAGAAGGGATACATGTATATGTATGGCTGAGTCCCTTTTCTGTTCACCTGAAACTACCACAACATTGCTAAATGGCTATACCCCGATTCCAAATGTTTTTGGTGTTAAAAAAAATTTAAAATAAAAAATCAAAAGAAGCCCAGACAAGAGACTGGAGCTTGGAGTGCAGAGAGCTGGACTGATTCTCACCAGATGTCTTGGAGGAAACTTGCTTCTGGGACCAGTTTCCCTAATGCACAAGAATCCAGGGCCCCCAAGTGTCAAGACCTCTCTCAGAGGACCTCCCACGGTAGAGCAAGCACAATCATCAGGCTAACACTCAGAGAGGGCTTCCGTCGTCAAGAGCTCTGTGTGTCCACAGAAGGCAGAGTGATGCTGCAGGAGGATTATGGCTTCAGTTCCATTCCCCAGATTTACCCCCCACCCCTGTGCCCCATTTTTCTACAGCAGAGAAGCAGAAACTCCTCTCCCAGTGTCAGGAGAGATGACAGTGCTCCTGGTTCGGTGTGACCCACGGGAGGAAAAATGATGAGAAAAGCAGTTTCTGCTGTAATCCTTGGACAGTCACTGTAATTAACTCCTAAAGGAATATAAAACTGCAGAGATATCTATTCATTTTATTGAAAGCAGATCATAAGTAGGCTTTATTTAACAAATGCATAATTTTCCACAAGCTTGTGATCATGGAGAGGAGCTGAGATATGAAGAGAAGAGTTTGAACTTGGCATTCTTTGTTCAGGGATCCCTGGGGCACAGATTGTCCAATAGATCCATAATTTTTGTTTAATCAGAGTTCATAGGAGTTCACTGCCAATGCCAGGGGACAGCCTTGTCCATGTATTGCTAAGTCTCAGTTTTCTTCTCTGTAGAAATGGAGACAGGGAATGTATGTGAGTCAGACCCAGATAATTTTATTACAAATAGAATTCTACTACTAATCAATTCTATCATGATTCAATATAAAGGAATTTATTACAAATCAATATAAAGGTTAGAAAGTGACAGTGTTTGTCATTCAGTCATGTCTGACTCTTTGTGACCACATGGACTATAGCCCACCAGGCTCCTCTGTCGATGGGATTCTCCAGAGAAGAAAACTGGGATGGGTTGCCATTCCCTTCTCCAGGGGAGCTTCCTGACCCAAGGATTGAACCCAGGTCTCCCACATCTTTGGTTTGAGCCGCCAGGGAAGCCCAAAGGTTAGAAAATGAGACCTCAACATTTGGCTGAAGGTTGGTATTTGGGGCTTAGATTTTAGTTCCATGGTATTATGTATGAGCTGCTAAAATTTTCCCAGAGGAGAGCAGGATTTTGACCCTCCCAGAGTCAGACAGCAAGGAGAGCCTGACGGTGATAATGGGTGCGTTGGCTCAGAACACAAGCCTTTGTGGGCACGTGAACCTGCCCATTTAGTGCAGAAAGCCAGATTTTAAAAGAAAGAATGAAGCTGGATGAAGAAAGCTGTCTGGGATCACCCCCGGAGATATAATTGCATAACTCACAGAAAGGCGGACCATAGGATGTAAGAAGCCAGGGTGCAGCCTGGGGTGTTCGTATTCCCTTAGGGGTTATATGGCCAGTGGTTAGTCCAGGCCTTTTGGAAAACACCCCAGTGGCTCTGACCACTTCCTAGCACTCTGCCCTCATCTCTACCACTCTGTCCACAAGCTTAAGCCACAGTCGCCATCATCAATTATTTATCCATGCACCTATCCATCTGGCTTTTGGGCTTCATATTTACTGAGCCCTCATCTGGATACATTATGACCCCTGGGTCTCATGCTGAGGGGCTGTCTTTCCCTTGGTATGTTAGATCTCAGATAAAATGACATCTCCTTGGAAAGCTTTTGTTCAACCACAATCTAAAGTATCCCCTTCTCCTCCTTCTTTGTCAATAGCACCATGCTGCTCGCTGTTGTATTTTCCTGAAGGCATATACAACTGCTTAAAAATGTCCTATTTATTCACTTTTTTATTTACATCGCCTTCTACTGGTGTAAGAGCTCCAGGAAATCATAAATTCTAACTTGTTTAGAGTCTAGTTACAACAGAATCTGGCACTGAATTGTGAAATAAGAGTGGTCCTGCCTGTGCGATGAGGAAGCAGTAGGGAGGATGAGATTGTTATATAGTTCTCTGGGTAAGTGATGACATTTATGGAATGTTTGATAAACAAAGCAATAACACATAAAAAAAGCAATAACACAATTAAGCTATGATGGTGCTGTCAGGAAGAAATTTTCCTCTGCCCCTGATACTTGACAGATTGTGTGTGTGATCAGTTACTCAGTTGTGTCCCACTCTTTGTGGCTCCCAAGAACGGTGGCCCACTAGGCTTCTCTGTCCATGGAATTTCCCAGGAAAGAATACTGGGGAGGGTTGCCATTTCATTCTCCAGGAGATCCTCCTGATCCAGGGACAAACTGAGGTCTCCTGCACCGCACATGAATTCTTTATCTCTGCGTCAACTGGAAAGCCACTTGACAGATTAAAAGGAGACAATAAAACCAAAGTTTAATGGCATCATGGGAAAACTCAGTAACTCACCAAAAAAGTGAAAGTCCTCACCTTAAATACCATCTTCAGCTGAAGATAAAGGAGGATGGTAGGGGTAATGATTGAGACTTCAAAGGGGAGGAAAGCAATTCATATGGAGATAGAAAAGCAGATGTTTGGTTAAAAAAAAAAAAAAAAAGTGTGCTCGACCAGGCAGAGACAGAGGGATACCAAGAAGAATTTTAACAAATGAATTTTGCTAGGAATCCTCCCTGTGTACATACCTAGCTCAAACTATAGCTATCCATGGAATAGCTCATTTCCTGGAGCAAGTTTTCTATTTACATTATTTTAGGCAGTTATGATGGAGAAGGCAATGGCACCCTACTTCAGTACTCTTGCCTGGAAAATCCCATGGACGGAGCAGCCTGGCAGGCTGCAGTCCATGGGGTCGCTAAGAGTTGTACATGACTGAGCGACTTCACTTTCACTTTTCACTTTCATGCATTGGAGAAGGAAATGGCAACCCACTCCAGTGTTCTTGTCTGGAGAATCCCAGGGACGGGGGAGCCTGGTGGGCTGCGTCTATGGGGTTGCACAGAGTCGGACATGACTGAAGTGACTTAGCAGTAGCAGCAGGCAGTTATGAGGAAGGTCAAAGTTTCTATTTGAGTCATCTGGCACTTGATTGTTTTCAGCTCAAAATAATCTAGAGACCAAAGAGACATTTAGGGTGGCAAGTTCGGCTTTTCACAATGCCAAGGACAAGATTACTTTCCTCTGTGGTTTACGTTGGGCAGCTCACTCAGTAGAAACCACCATCGTGGCCAATATTGTAGGGAACACTTCATAGAATCACCCTGTTTTCACAGCAATGAGATTTTAAAACTAAGAGCCTGCTGACTTTAAATCTCACCAACACACAAGATGGCTGAGAAGAGATAAATATTAGGAAGTAAATTTCCTATAATTGCATCAAATACATCAAATCTTACAGAATGCTTTTCCCTGGGCTGTAGGAAGCACTGGTCAGAATGATGCAAATGCTAACTTTGTTAATAGGTAGAGATTAAGTCTTAATTCCTACCACTCCACTTACCAAATGAGTGACTTCAAAGTAATGTCTTAACTTTTATGATCAGTGATGTCCTTATTAAAATGAGATATTCACACAACCTTGATGTAGCTTGAGATTTTTGAGTGAAGTATGTTAAATGCCTGCCCCATGACTGGCATAGAAGAGATAACCCAAAGCAAGCAGTCTGGGTTGTTATCTGATTTATTCTCACCAGAACCTCAGGTGGAAGGCAAGCTCAGGGGTTATAATTGATGAAGAGATGGTACCAGGAAGAAGTGCCCCCAGCTGAAAAGCACAATTTGAAACCCCATGTTCTATCCTCTGCCCCAGTGCTGCTCCGTTTCTAAAAATAACTCAACATGACTCTTTTCTTTGTTTTTTTAGCTTGCTTACATGTGCATGTGAGTAAATGTGTATGTTTTGTAATGTTCTGTACATAAAAGAAATGTATAAAAGTATCTATAAGTTCCAGAGAGGAATAAGGCAGAACACAAATAAGGATGTACCCACATCCAGCATAAGAAAGAGATCCTATTACCGAATGTCTCCCACAAGTCTCCCCATCCCAATACCACCTACCTCTCTCCATTCTCCCAAGAAGGGCCAATATCCTGAAATTGGTGTTTCTAATAAATTGGATTTTGAATATGTTTTTCTTCCATATGTTTTTATCTTTAAAGTTGTATCATTTCATTTTCTCATTTTTTAATTTAAATAAATGGTAGTATACCTTATATATTTTGAGTTGTTTTTCGTCACTGAATATTGGATTCTTGAGATCCCACCATGTTGTTGAAAAAGGTAGTTCATTCTTTTTCTTAACGTAAAACATTTTGCTGTTTTATGTTGTTCTATTGTCAAAAAATAACACAATTGATTTGTCCATTTTACAAATGACAGATTTTTCAGTTGTTTTCAGTTCTTGTATGTATCTATGCAAGAGTTTCTTTAGAATATAAAACTTATATGCCATAAAACGTTTGTTCAATTTTCACTCAACTATTTAATTGTAAAAATTGCTTTTATCACAAGTATTATTTAAGCACTGAAGTTAGAGCAGTTAAAGAAAATATACAAAAAGAGCAGTGAAGAAAACATACAAAAATCTCTTCCCTTATGGTGCTTATATTCTTGTGGGAAAGGCAATTCGTACATATAATAAGACAAAAACCAAAATGTTATGCTTGCCAGGATAGTCCTGATTATGCTGTTGTGGCAAATATTGATACTCCTCAAATCTTAGAGTCTTAAAAATATTATTTCTTGATTATGTTACATATTCTTAAACAAGCAGCTGGAATCTCTCTCCAATTTGTCATCTTTCTCATTTGGGGACCCAGGATGACCAAAGTACCACACTCTGGGAACACTCCAGGCACCAGAGGAGGGGGGCAAAGAGAATGTGACAGAAACCACATCAAGCTCCTGCACAGAATGAACACATGTCCCTGTACCTGGCCTCAGGCCTCAGGAAAGGTACCTGCCCTGGCTCAGGAGGCAACCACGCACCTAGAAGAAGGAGGTGATCAAACACTTGGAAGCAATCCCAGTGACTGACTCAAACAGAGTTTATTAGACGGTTGTAATAATAAGAGGAAAGATGCAACAGGAAAAGAACTAACACAAGAGTACAGAGCAGGAAGCAGAATTGGGGCGAGTAATTAGCATAAAGTAATTAGAGACTGTCCCATCTAGCCGACATTGGAACCAATAAGCAAAGCAGACAAAGGAGTGACCCGTTGCTGTGGGCGGGGGCAGGCGTAGAGCGGGTGAGGGGCTGGGGGATGCACTTCCAGGGAAGCCCACCCCCAGCTAAGGGAATCGGAAAAGCTCAGGGCAGAAGCTAAGTGGAGTGTTCTAGGAAAGCGGCAAGAGGGGCCGGAGGTAGAACCCGAGTTAAACCGGAGGCAGTTTGCGAAAAGACGTTTACTCTCTAAGTTACAAAGGTCTCAGTACAGTACAGTATTTGAGCAGAAAAGTGACAGGATCTGACACATTTTAGTAGGGTGGCTGTTGTGGTAAGAATATAGGGAATGACTGAGGAGGAAGTGAAAAAATCTCAAACAGGAGTCTAGCTAAGAGGATATTTTAATAATTTAGACAAAAGATGTGGGTGATATGAATTGGGCTGCTGGAAGTTAGGATTGTGAAAAGTGGTCATATTTAGGAGTTTGAAAGGAAGAAAAGAGTCAAAGAGTTTTAAGACATAAGTGTGAGCAAGAGGAATTTGCAAAGACTCACCAGGATGGACAAGACATCTTCAGCTTTACAAGGACAGTGATGGAGTGCTGCGTCCAGCAGTCGCATCTGTCAGCCTACACCTGAAGGATTCAGTTATCGCTTTTGTTCCATATCTTAAGTAATAATACTCCTTGAGATTTTAACTTATTTGTTAACCTGGTGGGTATGAAGTGTTACCATGTTTTATTTTTAGTCCATAATTCCTTGATTTTTCATGAGTAATCTTCAGTGCACATTTGACAGTTGAGATCTTTTCAACCAAAAGACTGATTACTGAATCAGTTCTTTTTCCTATTGAGTTGCTCGTTTTTTTTTTTCTTTTTCTGTCAAAGTTGTTTATATATTTAAGTAAAATTGAAAACATCTTCTAGTCTATTTTCTTCCTTCTTTGCTGTCCTTTATTAAATGCTTTTAAATTTTAATGTACTCAGATCTTTCAATCTCCTTTTATGTTATTAAATATTATTTCTTATCAACATTAAACCTGTTTATGTTATTAAATATTGTCTCTTATTAACATTAAATCTAAGTTTACCAGTGTTTTCTTGTATTTTAAACTAAAAGTTTTACTGTTTCTATTGAAGCCTTTATCCAATGTTAACTTGATGTTTTCCCATGGTGTGAAATTGTGAGAAGATTTGTTGACAACTCTGTTTCTTTTCATGTGATATTGTCCACTGTTACATAACAATTAACCCAAAGCTTAGTGGCTTAGAACAACAAACATTTTGCTCAAAATTTCTCTGCATCAGGAATTGAAGGGCAGACAACCTGGGTGGTTTTGTCTCAGTGTCTCTCATGGGGTCATGGTCACAATGTGGCTGAAACTGCAGTCACCTCAAGCCTTGACACGTGACTGCTGGCAGTTCCTTACCGTGCGGGCCTCTCCAAAGGGATGCTTGAGTGATTTAGAACACAGCCAGTGGCTTCTCCTGGGAGAGTGACCTGAGAGAGAATAGGTGGTAACAGCAAGCCCTTTGTGACCTATTTTAGATGTGATATGAACATGGCTTCTTAGTGGAAAGTCACTTAGTCTAACACACATTCAAGGGAAGGGGAATTAGGTTTTAGTTCTTGAAGAGAGAAATATCAAAGAATGTATGAGTCACGCCCACATGGGTGACTGCAGCATCTCTTCCGTCACAGCTCACATGTGCTTACTTCATAGGTCTGACACTGGTACCACGGCTTTTTAACCTATTCCTGCCCCAGTTCCACCCTGCTTGATTTCTGTGGCCTTGTAATACATCTTTACATTAGGTAGAGCAAGATCCCCTCAGGTTATTGTTGCTGTTGTCCTTCTCCTTCTCCACCTCCATCCCCTTAATCTTTCTCTCCTTCTGAAAGCAGCTCTTTTGCCCCTTTCCTGTTGGTGCATTTCTGTTCACTTCTAACTTTAAAAGAATCCAAATGATAGAAATGAATCACAAGGCAATTGAAACTAACCCCTGACTTATGCTCTCCTGAATGTACTCCATGCCTTGTCTAATCTGCTGATTCTTTTCCTAGATAAAAAGAGGTAAGAATGAAGAATTAAGCTGTTTTTAAAAATGACTGACTCTACCCTCACAGCCTTTTAAGCAATTCTGCAGGCAGATCACGTGGGCAAGATAATATCTGAAGATATTAGCACCCAGTCTGTACTCAATGGGGAATGATTCAGAACCCACTCTCTTGCCTTGATGATTCACTGAGATTCTCCCCCTTCTTTAGCCCCTTTAAACTGTCATTGCTGAGCAGAATCTTCAGAGTTGGTCTCAGGACACAAGTCTATCTTCTCCCCAGATTGCCAACTTTCCTGATTAAGTCACTTTTCCTTTCTATTCACACTTGCTTCTCAAATTGTTGGTTTATGAGCAACAAGCAGCCAAACCTGGGTTCAGTAACATTTCTTCAAATATTTCTTTATCCTTTACTCTTTTCTAATATTTTAGAATCATCCATGATCTTTCATGGAGAAACTTGTAGTAATTTCTATTAGAGTTGCATTTACTTTAGATACGAATTTGGAGATAACTACTTCATGGCATTGAGTTTTCTTATTTGTGAATATTTTTTATGTTTCTTTTTTTGACATCTATTTTAATGTGTTTAAAAAACTACTGAAATATTTCTATAAAATAATTAACATAATATTTAGATTTATTTCTAGCCACTAAAGCTTTTGGTTGCTACATCAAATGTCTCTCCAATTTTTCTCTTAAACTATCTCTTTGTTACTGGCCTATAGAAATCAATTTTTTTTTTATAATGGCTATATCTGGACTACCATCAAAGCTGTATTACTAATTTTAATGATCTCAAAAAGGGAATGACTACTCACTCCAGTATTCTTGCCCAGAGACTCCATGGACAGAGGAGTCACATGGGGTCACAAGGAGTCAGAGACAACCGAATAACTAATACTGCTACTAATATTTAATGATCCTTTATATATTTTATGAGTTTTCTATATTATTAGTCAGGCTTTCCAGCTGGTGCATTGACAAAGAATATGCCTGCCAATGCAGGAGACACAGGAGACTCAGGTTTGATCCCTGGGTAGGGATGACCCCCTGGAGTAGGAAACGGCAACCCACTCCAGGATTCTTGCCTGGAGAATTCCATGGACAGAGGAGCCTGGCAGGCTACAGTCCATGGGGTCACAAAGAGTTGGATGTGACTGAGTAACCGACCACATACGTGCACCTGTGTGTCAGTAGCTCAGTTGTGTCCGACTCTTTGCAGTTTCACGGACTGTAACCTGCCAGTCTCCTCTGTCCGTGGAATTCTCCAGGCAAGAATCCTGGAGTGGGTTGCCATACCTTTCTTCAGGGGATCTTCCTGATCCAGGAATTGAACCCAGGTCTCCTGCACTGCAGGCAGATTCTTTACCATCTGAGCCACCAGGGAAGCCCGTATTAGTCATGATTATCTAGATAAGCAGAAGCAACTGCAAACAGTTCAATTGAATGATTGATCACTGTGTCAATAGATAGGTGTAAGAGGAGATTTCTTGTTGGAATGGAAGCACATGTTTAGAGTCTGAGAAGTCCCACAGTCTGCCTTCTGCAGGTTGGGAACAAGGAAAGCTGGTAATCCAGTCTGAATCCAAAGACCTGAAAATTGGGAGGCTGATGATGTACACCACAGTCTGAGTTAAAAACTCTAAGAACCAGGAGTGCTGATATCCAAGGGCAGGGGAAGATAGATGTTTCAGCTCAAATAGTGGGAATAAATGTGCCTCTACTCTGTTTTTCTGTTCTCTTCACCCCTCCCAGGGGGTTGGATGATGCCCATCCAGAAAGGTGAGGGTGAATTTTTTTACTCAGTTCACCAATTTACATGCTAATCTCTTCTGGAGATTCCCAGACATGCTGAGAAACAATATTTCACCAGCTACATAGGCATCCTTTAGACCAAATTTTATGTCGACACATAATACTGACCATCACATAATATTTATAAATCGTCATGTTAACATCAGGTGTGCCTCCTTTTTTCCAATTCTTACTTTTGTTTATGTTTCTAAAATTTGAATATACTGCATAGACTTCAAGTTTGGCAATACTGCTTTTTCAAGAATACTTAGTAATATCAAATGTGCCATCACTTCTGCTTTTCTCTATTTCTTATTCTTGTATTTTCTATAGTTGCTCCTGTTTCTGTTACAGAATAAGCTGAATCTAGGTAGAATGGTGTCAATTACCGTCAGTGTACCTTTGTAGCATCCCCACTCTACTTATACACACACCCACACCCCATCCCCCTTCCACACACACCTCTGTTCACTTTAATTCTCGTGCCAGCTACGCACAGTCCTTTGTCCTTGGGGAAGTTAATTTGAACTGCTTTCTCTCCTACCTATTCACAACTTCTTTCTCTCAGTAAGAAACCTTACTCTCATCTTTCCAATGTATTTTCTTATTTGTTCAATCTTTGCATGCACATAGTTTCAGAATTACTAACCTAAGCCCTTTTAAGATATAAATTTGCTAGCTATAGTATTTGTATATAGTTCTTTTTTTCTTTAGACTCAAAGTATCTAAGTCAAAAGCCTGATTTGCAAAGTTATTTGGGTTGATTCCTCTTTGCCCAGACCCTTTAGTCTAGTTATTAAGTCATTTGTAATGCAGTTAGGTCAGGTTTTTTTGACTGTTCTTTTATAGTTTTATTTGGCAGTATGATTCATCATGACTTGAGTTTTGTTTTGAAGCCATAATTGAGGGTCAAGTGCTAAAACCAGCTTGTGTTATTTTTGGAGATACACTGTCTAAGGAAGCAGTGAAAGAGCATATGTAAGCAGGGTTTACAAGGACAGCATAAAAAAAGAACTTCAGGTTACAGATTTAGTTGAAAGAAAGAAGTTATACTTAAGAGTTAACAGATCTGCTGTTCAATATTTCCCATCTAAATACTGGTGCTTAAGTCTTCCACATAGCAATTTTTAAATCTCTTGCATGGCTGCTAATCATGTGCAGTTGCCAAAACATTAGTGAAAGATCACATCAGCGATGCTTGCTTGGGAAAGCCAGCAGGGTCTGCAGGTTCAGTGCAGCATAAACACTGCCCACACGGTCTTGCTCTTTGTGCGTGTTCTACTTGAACACAGTTATGTAATAAAGGCAATGCTTATTTATTTTTTTATCTTTGATTTTGACAAACAGAGAGTGATGTAAAACAATAAATGACTACAGTCATCACCTGCAGTTTGAAGGTTTGAAGGGAAATGTATTGCACATAGATTCAAATGATTTGGATACATTAGCAAAAAACATACTGGATGATTGCAGCTGGGGTCAAAATGCAACTCAATGTAGCAACCCCTTCATAGATAACGTCTTGCCTCCCCACCACAAAGCGAGCTGAGCTGAAATGAGCATTGTGCTCCGGTAAAAATTGTGAATGGCATAACATCTAGTGTCTTGAATTTCAGATTATTCTTATCAGCATCTGATGATATAGAAACTAATTATGAATCAGTTATTATGAATGGAGAGGCATGATAGTCATCATTGGGAAAACTACAGAATGGACAGCAGCATTCCCCATTCCTCTAAGATAAGAAACAAATGTAACCTTATATTGGTCAGCAGGACTTGTAGTATTGTGTGAACTTTGGTTCCCCCACCCCCAATTTGTTTAGCCACCCTGCATGGCATGTAGGCTGTTAGTCCCATGACCAGGGATCAAACCTGTGCCCCCTGCATTATAACACAGAGTCTTAACTACTGGAATGGCAGGGAAGACCCATCTTTGACATTTTTAATCATCTGAATGTATCCACACCAGGAAGGATTTACTTAGACTTGTCAATGTAGATGCAATCAAAGAACAAAATTAAAATCTTTTAAGAACAGAATTTCTAGATATTATTTGATAACTAAACAATTTTAGATCAACTAAATGATGAACTTAATGTTGCATATCTATTGGAAATTCTCAATAGATGCTTTATGAATTGGATGAAATGTTTTGAAAATTATTTTCTGTCAAAAGAAGACCCACTGCAAGGAAACTATAGCTTTAAGAATAATTTACAAATTAAAAATTACAGCTAAATTTAAATTATCTTTCAGTGACACAGAATCCATTTCTTTTGTTGAAAAATCATTCAAATTTAACTGTAATTTGCATGATAATGTCCTTGAACTAGCTACTAATGTTTAGAGGGGTTCAGGATTGGGAACACGTGTATACCCGTGGTGGATTCATGTTGATATATGGCAAAACCAATACAGTATTGTAAAGTAAAATAAAGTAAAATTAAAAAAAATAAATTAAAAAAAATTGTAAATATCTTTGCTTACTTTTGAAGTATCCCATTCTTCATTTGGATAAAACCTAAAAGCAAAAGTCTTAGCCTGCAGAAATTGTTTAAATTTTATTTATTTTAATATTCTTATCAACATACTTCTGAAATGCTAGTGTCTATATCAAAATTTTTTTGTTAAGACAAATAATTTAGGGGATCATTACCTGTGTTCATAGTTGTCAATCCATTAACAAACAAGAAGTAACTTTATTGGTCCATTAAAAATCTTTAAATATTGATAGTTTAATGTTCATTACAACTTCATGTGTATGCATTAATATGGGAAATCAAATTTGTAATTTTTGTTTAGATAGTATTGAACAGTGATAGAGAGCTCTAGTAATTACTTAGAAGCATATTTTTAGGAAATAAGATGTGTACTTTTTGTAATTCTTTTATTTCCCCATATCATATTTCATTAAATTATATTTGATAAAAAGTAAGTTATTTTTGTTCAAAGAAGTCATAAAACTAAGAAATTAGTTTTGTATGTATGTC
The DNA here is from genome assembly GCA_006410875.1 of Neotragus pygmaeus. NCBI lineage: Eukaryota > Metazoa > Chordata > Mammalia > Artiodactyla > Bovidae > Neotragus > Neotragus pygmaeus. The sequence continues at coordinate 19,922 of SJYV01006865.1, forward strand.
CTTCAGTTCAGTTCAGTCACTTACTCACTTTGACACTTTGCAACTCCATGAACTGCAGCACACCAGGCCTCCTTTTCCATCACCAACTCCCAGAGCTTCCTCAAACTCATGTCCATCTAGTCGGTTATGCCATCCAACCGTCTCATCCTCGTCATTCCCTTCTCTTCCTGCCTTCAATTTTTCCCAGCATCAGGGTTTTTCCAAATGAGTCAGTTCTTCACATCAGATGGTCAAAGTATTGGAGTTTCAGCTTCAGCATTAGTCCTTCCAGTGAATATTCAGGGATGATTTCCTGCAGTCCAAGGGACTCTCAAGCATCTTTTCCAACACCACAGTTCAAAAGCATCCATTCTTCAGCACTCAGCTTTCTTTCTAGTCCAACTCTCACATCCATACATGACTATTGGAAAACCCATAGCTTTGACAAGATGGACCTTTGTTGGCCAAGTGATGTCTCTGCTTTTTAATATGCTGTCGAGGTTGGTCATAGCTTTTCTTCCAAGGAGCAAGCATCTTTTAATTTCATGTCTGCAGTCACCATCTGCAGTGATTTTAGAGCCCAAGAAAATAAAGTATCTCACTGTTTCTATTGTTTTCCAATCTATTTGCCATGAAGTGATGGGACCAGATGCCATGATCTTAGCTTTTTGAATGCGGATTTCTAATTCAGCTTTTTCACTCTTCTCTTTCACTTTCATCAAAAGATGCNAGAGCCCAAGAAAATAAAGTATCTCACTGTTTCTATTGTTTTCCAATCTATTTGCCATGAAGTGATGGGACCAGATGCCATGATCTTAGCTTTTTGAATGCGGATTTCTAATTCAGCTTTTTCACTCTTCTCTTTCACTTTCATCAAAAGATGCTCTTTCATTCCTCTTTGCATTCTGCCATGAGGGTGGTGTCATCTGCATATCTGAGATTATTAATATTTCTCCTGGAAATCTTGATTCCAACTTGTGTTTCAACCAGCCTGGCATTTCACATGATGTACTCAGCATATAATTTAAATAAGCAACGTGACAATATACAGCCATGATGTACTCCTTCCACAATTTGGAAGCAGTCTGTTGTTTCATATCCAGATCTATGTATGTCCTTATATTCTAGCAATTTATTTTTTATTTGTTTTTATTTCAATTTTTAAAAATTGAGGTATAATTCTCATATAGCAGTATATTATTTTCAGATGTACAACATAATAATTCAGTATTTTTATATATTGTGAAATAATCACCACGGTAAATCTAGTTCCCATCCATAACCACAGGTAACTATAATTTTTTTCCTTCTAATGAGAACTTCTAAGATTTACTCTCTTAACAAACGTGCAACATCTCACTTGCAGAAACATGCATTTGTTTTTATTGTATTTCATAAATTATCAGTCCACTATAGACTGAATATAAAGACTAGACAAAATTGAAAAAACAGCTAAATAAAAGGAGAAAAGAAAGAAAAGAAAAGGATAACCTGTCCTCCAGCAAAGATAGTTTGAGACTACAAGGAAGGTGTTAATTTTGGAGTGAGCATCAGGTTTCACCTCTGCCCTTTCCCCAGAGAAGGTGAAGGGTGAAGGTCCTGAGCAGATCCTCAGCAATAAGGTTCACGAGAGATGAAAATGACCTGCACCCGGCCCACAGTGCACTAGTGTTTCCACCCCAGCTCTGACTTAGTGCTTGTCCTGCGCGGTCACCATGGTGGTCCAGGCGAGAGGAAGGAAATGGCCAGCAGGAGTGTGGCTGTCCTCCAGGACATCTGGGCACTGGCCGAGGGCTGAGGGCCACTAGAGTTGGTGACTATCCTTGGGGCCTGTGGAGCCTCCACCCGCTCTGGGCTCTGTGTCTGTCAGTGTGGAGGGTTTTAGTTTCTGTCTGCTGAACTGGTACATGGAGCTTATCAAGGACAGGATTTGTTCTGGAAATGGAGAGGGTGGAAATGAATTACTTAGTTTAGCAAAATAGAACAGAAGAATTTATTATCAGAATCAAGAGGTTAAATCCCTGCCTTAAAAAAAAAATTAGCTTGGTTGAAAATGAATTGATTAAAGGAGCCTTATACACTCTCATTTCATAATTCTGGTTTCATCTTCCGAGTGGTAACACCAGAGTGAGGGATGTAGAGAAGTTACATATCAGATAACTTAGACAGAAGACACTAGACCTTAAACCTGTTTTCCCCCTGTGCTCAGTTCACCAGTTAAATCTGTCATTTGATATTGTTAAACTGTTTTGATGTTAATGACAGTGATAAGCAGATCACATCATACCTAATATGTAAAGTTAAGTTAGTTAAAAACCATAGAATGTACATATCCCTAAATTATTATCTGCATCTGGTGAGGGATCTATACTTCATTCTAATTTCTGTCTTCAAAAACGCTTTTAAGCTTGGTGGTGATTCATTTTATTGTACTTTTTAAAGATTTCCAGAATTGTTTCTTTCATCTATTATTTGAATGGTGACTGATGGAGAAATCATTCACGATAATATGCTCCAGAAGGAAAATATACCCACCCAGCTATTGTTTCAGCTCCTTAAATCATATTTTTACTTTGTCTGATAAAAAAGGCTCATTTACCTTGGAAATAGCAAACGTGTCTGCTACAAAGTGGGTTTCCTGATGTCAAGTGAGATAAATATCAGACCAAAGAACAGAAGTACAGCTTTCTTTTTTGTTTTTAGTTGCTAGGTTGTGCTCAACTCTTTCAGGATCCCGTGGAATGTAGCTGCCAAGCTCCTCTGTCCATGGGATGTCTCAGGCAAGAATACTGGAGTGGGTTGCCATTTCCTTCTCCAGGGGATCTTCTTAACCCAGGGATCAAACCCAGGTATCCTGCATTGGCAGGCAGATTCTTTACCACTGGGCCACCTGGCAAGCCCATAGCTTTCTTATATATTAATAACTAAATACAGAGATTTGAAGTATTAAAAATGGCATTCCTCCAGGAAGAAGGGAGATTGTCATTTACTCATCAAATATTTATTGAAAATCTATATATATCAGAAATTGATCTTAGAGCTGGAGCTTCAATATGAACAAACAGAAATTCCCACCCTTGGCTCACATTGGCTGTAAATAACCGTGTCTTTGCCAGAAAGAACTGACACTTCTACTGTCTGACTTCAATCATTGTAAACTTACCACAAAGTAGAATGAGTATTGTACATTCCCTTGAATTCAACACCATCTGGAAATGTGACTGTGAGAACTTGAGCATCAAATATGGGTCAGGTGATTTATTTACATCCCTTCTCAGCCTCATAAATAAATACTCCCGGTAGGAGCTACTGTTTCCCTATGAGCTCACAACCCATAGAATGATTTAATCCAATCAAATGCCATGGCAGATCTGAGTTTTCCCCTGGTTGTTGGAAGGATTTTGGAAAAATCTGTCAGAGGATTTTCCCAGCAAGAGTACTGGAGTGGGGTGCCATTGCCTTCTCCGGTCAGGGAAATAGTACAGTTTAAATCCTGTGGCTGGAATAAGTGTTGTTCTTTTGTACCAGTACTTCTAGAAGATTTAAGGGCTTCTGGGAATCTTTGTAAATTGGCAGTTTCAGATCCTCTGAGAAATCATCTTATGCAGTTCCCTGTCTGGAGCACATTCTCTCCTAGTTAGAGTGAGAGCATGTCTGATACTAGAGAATATTTTGACAGAAGTCTTGTTTCTGATGTATATTTGTTAAGTTTCACTCTAGGTCTTTTCTTTAAGGATACAGATGCCTGTTGTTTTTCATGACTTACTGAATAAATGGAACACAAGAGGAGATTTGATTTCTTAAATAAGGAAAGCATTAAAGTTCATGCACTTAAACATATTTTATGTTAAGAAGTCTTTAAATTTAATTCCTATTTTTTTGCTATAGTTTAAATACAGAAGATCACCTTAAATGTTGAATTGACTAAATCAATGAAATTCATGCATTTTGGTACTGAAAAATGAATTCCAAATATAGATTTCCAAATTCTGTGTTTATTCTAAAGATTGTAAAATTAAGAAAGTAGAAGCCAAGGGTTTTGTCTTAGTTCTCTTATCATCTACTTGTGAGACCTTTGCCAAAACATTTATCATCCTGAGAAAATTAATTTTCCAAAATGTCATTATATTGAAGGACCATAAAATAACTAATGGTGGCCATCAATTATTGTAATAGAAAGCTTTACTAAAAATAACCACAGTAAAACCAATGTCTTACTATCATAATGATTTCATAATCAGCCACTGAACAAAGTATTTTTCATTAATATAGGAAAAATCTTATACATTAATATATTGAATTCAATGTGTGACTGAATAGGAATAATAATGCTGATTCCCATCACAATACAGAGAAAAAATAAAGGAGAATGGAAAAGGATGGCGTAAAATATATCTTTTTGTTCATGTAGTGGAGCTGGAAGTGTATGGAAAGCAATGAAATAATTATGGTAAATGAGAATTGTTTAATGGATTGCTTATGTGAGGATACATAGAAAGTTTTGACCATACAGCCTAGGATGAATTGGTAAGGACAGCTGTGACATGCTTATCATTCACTGATGTTAACACATGATTCTGAAGGAAACCAGTATTAGAAACAAACTGCTCAAAGATTTATTCAGTATGAATACCAAATGTGCAACCTTCTTAATTTTTTCAAAACGTTGTCCTTTAAACTATTCAGGAATATTCTAAAGAAAGCACAGCCAAAGCTGTCTCTGTCTGACCTCGAGTCCTTGCCAACCTTATAAATAAAAATTATGTGTGAACAACAGGTGTGTGTGTGTGCATGTATGTGTGTGGAATATAAGCATCCATATATGAACATGTTTTGTGAGTATAGCATGCATAATCAATCAGAAATTGAAGATTGCTGAGATTAATATTTTTCCTTGAGTTTTCATGTTATTAAAGATTCTTAGGTGCTTGTTAGAAAATTTGTGTGATAGATTATAAGGAATTAATTGCGATGGGAAAGACAAGAGGAAATGGGACTTTTCTTGGGCAGTGGGCATCTCTCCTGTTCCATGTACTTTTCAAAGTCCTTTATCATCAGTTTTTAGTATAAATTCATATTACAGTTATTAATATTCAAATATTATGGATGAGAAAACTAAGCACAGAGAGGTTAAATAACTTACATATGATGACCTACAAGTGACTACTGTTTCAAGGTTCAAAAATATTTTTTATAAAAGCCTCAAGTTTGTATCATGTATCCTCATTTAGTCACAATATATCATGGAGCTTCAAAGCAGTTGCTATCTCTTTGTGGCAATATCTGTTACCAAATCAATCAAGTCCCCCTACTGACTGCTCACAAAATCAATTACATACTCATGAATGGTAGGGGGGAAAAGTGTTTTTAATCTGAATGCCAGCAATCTGGGGAGATGGGGGACCCAAGGTCCCTTAAAACCACCTTCCAAGACTCTGCTATGAACATTTTTAAAAGGAAGCAGAGAAGGAGTATCAGTTAATCACTGAGACAGGCGGTCAGAGGCATCACCATCCCCACTGTGTGCAGGCTTGCGAGCTCCTCGTGCCCTTTCTCTAGATGTCACACGGCCAAGGCTTACATTTTGTTTGGAGGTTACTAAAGGGGAAGCTAGGGAAGAGATCTGGTCCTCTGTTAATTACCAATTCTTCATTACTACTTCTTTAACCTATGGAAAGAAGAGACAAGTTAGGAAAGGTATTGTGCGATTAGAAGATTTGAAATATCTGCCTGAATCAGAGATGAGTAGAACATGGGGGTGCTTGGTTTACAGTTAGTTACAATATAACTTCATAAAAGTGACAGGAAAAGGAGCTTCCTCCTGAGGGCCGTTTCCCATAAAGAGTTGCTTACATGTCCTCCATAATTAAGTTGTGATTCAACTATTAATATCCACTAAGGTAATTACTATATAACCACGTATATTGTTTAAGACTGAGCCCACTTGCAAAAAAAACACAAAAAAACAAAAAGCAAAAAAAACAGACATCAAAGCAAAACAAAACAAGTGTCTGACTAATGAAGGCTAAATACAAAGATTAATCATCTCCTGCTGCCAAAGTCACCATGGTAGGAGTGAATTATGGCAAGTAAAGACGGAGGACCAGTGACGTCATCAGGGTCCTAGGTGTTTCCTGTCTCCCTGCTCTGCCGAGACTTCCTCCTCTTGCACCCAGGAGGACTGCCGAATGCCTTCAGGCATGTGTTTCTGTTCTAGACAGGAGAAGACAGGGAAAGCAAGGAAATAACTGTCCATGCCATCTGAGGCTGTCTATAATTGAGAAAAACTGATATTACACGACCTCAGCTAGTGGAAAGAGCCTGTGAATATTGAATATATTTAATGGAGCACACTGATATCCTAAAGCAAAGAATTTCATTTTCATGGGAAAAGCAGAAAGGATTTAGGTGGAAATGAATAATGTCTATCTCACTGAAATTTTCAACTCTAATGGGTGACCTAAAATATCTACAGCCAAAGACACTATTGTTTTCATCATGTCCCCCCCCCCCAAAATATTGTAGACTTTTGGATACTGATCTGAGAGAACTTCAACTATTGATACAAGGGAAGCTAATCATTTGCCCTAAATCACATGCAAGTTAAGGAATGCTGATATAAACATGGGCGGCTGCGAGAGCCGGGCCGGCGCACTACGCACGGCCGAGAGGACCTACCCCACGTCCAAGGTCAGGGGCGCTGACCTAGAGTGCCAGGCTGTTGCGGCGCAGGAACGGCCGAGAGGAACGACCCTGTGTCTGAGGTCGGGGCGGCGACGGAGAGGAGCTACCCAGCGTCCGAGGTCAGGGGAGGCCGAGGGGAGACACCCCACATCCGAGGTCAGGGGCGGCTGGAAGAAGCCACCTTGCCCTCGAGCCCAGGGGTGGTGGCCCTGAGGAGCCACTCCAACCCCCCAGGCCAGAGGCAGCAGCTGGGAGGAGCCACCCACGCCCGAGGTCAGGGCGGGCGAACAGGAGGAGCAACCCAAGAGGAAACCCGAGGAGCGGTGGCTGCAAAAGCGCAGGAGGGCCTAGAGGAGTTATTCCTCATTGAAGGTCAGGAACGGTGGCGGTAGGGAGATACCCCTCATCCAAGGTAGGGAGCAGCAGCTGTGCTTTGCTGGAGTAGCTGTAAAGAGATACCCCACACCCAAGGTAAGAGAAACCCAAGTAA